>JAQFVV010012400.1:11119017-11497839 GCA_028023455.1 Epiperipatus broadwayi
TCCTTGAAATAGGTTTCATCTTATCACTGATTTATAATAGTTTTGGAATATGAGCACAGACTTTCACATGACCCACCACTCTCCACTCTATCTCATAATACTGGTACACTTGAACACATATATTCAAAAAAAAAAAAAATCACCAATATACGTATTTCATGCTAAACCAGCAATCATCAGTTGGTTCAGATTAGCATCTCTACACATATATGCCATAAGTTCTCAGATATATATTAAGATAGCCAATCTTCATACTTTAATGGCTATCTTAATATATATCAGAGCACTTATGGCATATATGTGTAGAGATGATAGTCTGGACCAACTCATGATTTCTGGTTTAGCATGAAATATGTATATTGGTGATTATTTATTCTTTCGACAAATATGTGTTCAAGTGTACCAGTGTTATGAGATAGAGTGGTGGGTCATGTGAAAGTCTGTGCTCATATACCCTATATATTACATATATAGATACGGGTATGTAATAAACCTGTATTTCAGTTATTAAATAGTTTTGGAAAAAAAAAACAAAACAACAATATCTGTAACACATTTAACACTAAGAAAACAGTTAATGAACAACAAAAAAAAATCACAAGATGCTTGTAAAATTTACTAAATTTACAAATTTTAATATTTCTAATTTTTTATAGTGGAGAGTAGTATACTATTAAAGTACTATATCTCAGAGTTTCACTATTTATAATATTTTTTAAAATTATTTTAGCTAATTTTAGCGCTCATGAAAATAGTAATAAGTATTGGTAAACAGATTCCTCTGTTAATTATTTTTTTATATATCAGTATTACAATGTATATGCAAAGTTGTTGTTTCAAATATATATATCAAGTTCTAATTACAGAAATAAAATAGTGGCATAAGAAAATATTTTTAATATGTAGAATTATTTTTTTAAAAATATATCAGAAAAAGCATAAATAAATTTTTCAGATTTTTTATATAAACCATATTTAAACTATCTTTTATAATTATAGGAAAATACATAAAATTCAAATGTGCATGCTGCTAAACTGGAATTAATGCAAAAATCAATTTGCTCAAGCAGTATTTAATTAATCAGCCAATCAATATGTTTGTAATATTCTTTTACTATCAAAAGCCAAGCAATTTCCCCATGATTCAACATCATTTATCAGGTTGACAAGAAATTATTGCTAATAGAGATTATCATAAAATGAAAATCCCTTCTCATGTAAATCCCGCTTACATTTGGTATTTATATAAAAGAAAATTTAAGTTATGTTGAAGTACTCCAGAAAATTCCCCACTGCCAATTAATAAGTGATGCTGACATCAAGGAACAATTATTATCTTTGGATAGATGTTTGTCTGATTATTTTAAGTTGACGTCACAAGCTGTAAGGAAATTTTACAGGACATTTGATTGGCTGGATATTTAAATGTTATTTGAGGTAGTTTAACAGGATTTTCCATATATCATTTTTATTAAATTTTAGTTATGATGTAATCAAGCAATCGTCCAATTAAACACAGGCATTGCAAACTGAGATTATATCATAGTAATGATAGTTATTTGTGTGGGTAATGGTTAAAGAACCATTTTGTTAGGAGTTGAATCAAACAAATACATTTTATTACTGATAATATGATTTTAATTTGCAATGCCAGTTTTTAATTTATTATTTGCCTAATTACATTGTAACTGAAATTTAACTAGAACAATGCTTGGAAAATCCCATTAAAACTTTCAATATTTACATATATAAGTCTATAAAAATCTTCTAATTATTTCATACATGACATTTCATATGGTGGATATGAAAGCAACTATTTATTTTATACTTAACATTAATATGTTAAATTTTATAAGGTTATGTCCTATTTTGTTTTGTAACATATAAGAATCTATTTAGAATTTTTTCTCCAGGTCTCAAATTTGAAATTATACCACTGTTTATAGACATTCCTATCCTAGAATTTATCTATAGGGAATGGATTATTCTTCACTTCATCAGCTTGAAAATATAAAAGAAAATCTCTTTTTTAATAATTCATTATTTCATGAGAAATTATATATAGATTACTCTCATAGCTTATAATCATAATATTTAATATTTCAAAAAATACATATATGGTTATACTAAAATACTGAAATTTTCACAGGTTAACTCAAGTAACTAATCAACTATATTGAAAATTGTAGAGAATCTCTTGTTGGTATATCTATCTAGTATGCTAGGACTAGTGTTTAAATCAGGATTCAATTAAATTTTTTGCAAGTTTCAAACAAGTTTAGAATTTTTTATTCAATTGTCTGCTTAACAGACAACTTAGCCTGTCAAAGAATATCTGTATATTTTTGGATAGAGAGTAAAACAAGAAAAAACAATTTAAACTTTCACTGATGTATGTAGAATAGTTTAATAGCTTTGATGAAACTTAAGTCCATGCTACAGTAACTTTGATTTTAGCCAATGTCTTGATCGTGAGAACTCACCCACTACATCCAATCTATAAGAATAGAATTATGAGAGCTGACAATTGTCAAGGTCAAGATGCAGTAATTATTATACAAATTAAACAAAAAAATATATTTATGTTATAGTATTTAGATCATATTAAATATTACATAAATATGATTTTCTATTTAGATTAAATAAGATTGAAGAATAAGAATAGCTTTTCATGAACAAATTTTATTTATACTTCTCTAGTTCTGCCATCTATTTTAAGGTTGAGAAATCAGTTAAATTTAAAAATTCCAGAAGCATTGAGTACAAATCCAAAACTTCTTACTGATAAAGTCCATAAGCCAAAAATTATCTCAGGATATGGATATAACAGCACCGAATATAAATTTAATAAACACTACCATCTAACATATTTTGATTATCTAAGCTGACAATATGTAGGCAAACTGGAGCAATATAAATAAAGTTGTTTTTAATATCATCATGTAAGTGAGTACCATGTGATACATTTTTATTTTATAACAATTGTTTCACAAATTTAAAAAGTGATTTTTTTTTCTGATCATTAGGATAACATCAAAAGCTTAAATAAACCATAGAATCTACAATATGTTGCCAAGGCAACCTCCATAGATAAAGGATGGATTCTTATCTTTTACCTATAAAAGTTGCCTTGACCACAGATTGTAGACTTTATGAATTATTTAAGCTTTAACTGTTTTCATATGATTTGCATTTAGAAATCACCAAGTTATTGATAATTTATGGTTTATTAGCTAAAGTTTTTATGATGGAACATTAGTGTATTCACTTGACATGACTATAACTTGGGTTAGCATTCTGAATAGGCTTACAAGTGTTTTAATAGGAATGGGTTTTGCTTTTCAGGCATTCATTCCATAGCCATTCTAACTAACTATCCAATATTGGTTAGTAAATGTGTATCTACTTATTCTCAGAAGATAAAACAAGGATGTGAAAAAAAAAAAAAACTATTTTCTTAGCAATTTAAAGCCTAATAAATAAAGACTTCTCCTTTAAGGTTTCATCTTTAAGGAGTGATTAGAGGCTACTTTTTCTGCAGTGGGATATATGCATAACTCACTATATTAATATTTGCTCTGTGATGTTCAGTGCAGAGATAAAGGGATGGACTTAAAAAATAATGATTCTTGTAGAGAACCTCAACCTACCTGTTACTCAACTGTCTTAGACATCTATAAGGAGATAGGAACACTTGTGGCTGATATTCTACAGGAGTGTGAAATCTCTATTTATATTATTCTATAAAAATTGACTTATTAGGTTATTCCCATCATAGTTATTGTTTTGATACTTATGACTGTTTTTTTTATTTATATATTTTAATTATACAAAAATGATAAATATAAAAGTAAAGAAACGACAAGTGGTGCGTGTAAAAGTTAAATAAAATAAGTAGATGACAGGGTAATAGTTTGGCATTGCTTGTCATCTTCTTAGTATAATTTATTTTAATAGCTGAATGTTAAAGATATGCAACAACTTTAATGAGCTTGTAAGTGACTGATATTGGCACGTGCACACACATAGTTTTCAAGATAACTGTTTCTTCTGGCAGCTTCTCCGTGATCTTGTGCAAATATTTCAAATAATCAAAAGCAAATTAAATGCTTCTCTGAACAAGAAAACATTCAATAATTTTTTACTTTTTTGGAATATTTCTGTCTTTTAGTGCTACAAAACGGTGAATTTTACAATTGATTGATTATCTGAAATACAGGCTTATTATATACCTGTATCAACATATATAATATATAGAGTATATGTGCACAGACTTTCACACGACCGACCACTCTCCATTCTATCTCATAACACTGCTACCCTTGAACACATATATGTCAAAAAGATAAATAGTCACCAATATTTCATGCTAAATCAGTTATACAAAACTAGGGTTGTTTAAAATCTTCATCATACTTGATGAGGCTGAATTACTGTATGGTGTATAAGAACTGATCTTATTTTTCAGTGCTTGTAATTAGCAATCTTAGTTTTAAAGTACTTTAAATTAGAGTTTTACATTAACTTGTAATGTAAAAAATAAAAGATTTAGATCTGACACTAATTTTTTTTTCTCCCCAAATTAGATATTATAGGCAAATATATAATTTGAGACAGCACAAAGCGCTAAAATTAAAAGTAATTTAAGATAATTTGCCATTGGGGTTAAGGTAATTAATTATATGATAAAAAATAATGCTGTATCAAAGTCAGTAGCATCAATCAATTAAAAGAGTTATAAAATTTTAATAGTAAAATCAAAACAACCAAATACATGATGAAAAGATCAAATTCTATGGGCTGGCATAGATATCTGAAGGTACATGGTAGTAGTCTCTAAATTCTTCCAAATTGGTTAAGTAACAGATTTATGTTTTCTTAATGTTCGATTGAAGATAAAGTGACATTTTAGATACTAAAGATAAAAATTAGAAAGGTAGTGATTTTAATAGAAGGGAATACCTTTGTAAAAGCTGTTTAGTAATGATGTTAAGATTTAAGGTTGAGTTAATAAACAGATTACACCATAGAATAGGATTGTAAATAAAAGGTGATTTTAAAAAGATAGATTGTTTTTTCATGACTATAAATCAAATGAACAGTATCTAAATTTGCATTGGCCATTTTTTTGAAGAAAACTAAAGATCCGATGAAAAGGGCTGGAAGATATGACTTTTACCATAAATTTAGACGTTTGGGTTCCAGTTATCAAACCTGAATTTACAAATGATTGTTTATTGGTTGTTGACATCATGGAAGGGGAAATGTTTTCTACCCTAGCACCATTAATCATGTTACAAGAATCACAATATTTGGTTTTGGTGAATATGAGAATTTGAATGGATAAACAAAATGAAAGTTTTTAATAAATTTGTTTTTAATGGCATGTGGGGTCCTTGGCATCATGCCTTGCATAATTTCGTGCATGGCAAATGTAAGATCCTCAGATTGATTTCCATTCTGGTACTTCTGGTGCTAGATTTTCTTAGGAACTCCCAAGAAATAATGACTTTTCATTATTTATTTATCAGTGTACTGATAGGAATGTATGTTTGTATTCTAGAAAATGATATCTCATTAATCATCTCTGTATGTAAGAAACCAGAAACTGTAGAAAAAATAATGACTTAAATTTTGAATTTTTCTGTAAGTTTCTGATGCTGATCGAAATTACTTTTTGTTTTATAAAAGTATTATATAAAAATGAGTTGAATTTTTTTATATAGAAAACCATGAATATAATTATAGGAGAGTAGAAGATGATTTTGGAAAGATAAGTATATCAATCAATAAAACTTTGGTTAAGAGTGATAGATACATTTTGGAAAGTTAGTCAATGAGTTTACTAATTGAGGACAAACATAGAACTTATATATTTGCAGTTATAAGTTAGTATCTTTGCAACATAAAAACAATAAGTCACTATTAGATATTTATATATAAAACTCAGATTGCTATTCTGGCATGAGTCACAGGTTATTTAAAATTTTTATTACATCTGCTGAAGTTGTATATGCATAGTGATTTTGTCAGGAGTGACTGCTATTTCACATTGTATAGTGATCAAAAATTGTAGTTGCAATTATTATTTTTTGCAATAACTTAATGACACAGCGTTTATTAGAAAAACTCTTTGTCAACATTTATTAGTGAATTATAAGATTTCAACTTCTGGATTCTCATTGATTAGTCATGGTAACAAATAAATTTTATACATCTACACACTTTAACATCTACACACTTTTGCAAAGTTAACTATTCCTTGAGTCATAATTTTTATATCCCTGTTAAAACTATTGAAGGTTATTTACATCTTTATCTGTTTACATCTAGGTGGCGTAAATAGCTTCCTTTGTATTTTGACTCTACGTGATGTGATATGACTCACTTTGGTTTCTCCTTTCTCAGAGTCAGAATCTCTCAGACACTATGCCCAGAGAAATCTGTTAGCTACCTTATCTTCCCTTTCCATTCACCACCCTAAGTTTTTCTCATATTTTTCTCTTTTCTGCTCTATCCAATTTTTATACAATTCTCTTTGTCAACTTTATGGCCTTTATATCTAAATCCTCCTTATCTTTTCCCAAGCCCAGCATAAAAACTAAGAACTCACTTTTTGTATAATCATTTTGTTTATATTTATTCTCCCACAACTTCATTATGTGTACCCTTTCTGCTTGTAGGCATTTGCACTCAATTAACATATGCCTAATATTTTCTATATCTTCCTTACATAACTTGTAGATTAAATCAACTACTTATTGGAACTTTAAACAGTAAACTACTTTCCTTGCTATTATCATAAATGAACTTGCAACCAATATTCTGTTTACTTTTATATATATTTAAATGCATTTTACTCTCCATATTAATTATCCATCTCCCCAATTCCCTATTTTTATTAATGCATCTATTCTTCTATCCCATTCCTTACCACTATAATACCAAACAATTCTTCTAACACAAGCATTCCACCTTTTGTATAAGTATACTGACATAAAGTCTTTATCCAAATCTTCTGCATACTGTACTATCTTTCTCACTCATTCTGTTGCCTGTCCATTAATTATAACCCAATTAAATACTATTTTGGTTATTCTCTTATTATCAATAAATTGCAATCTACCGAACATTTTCATTTTGCTTTTTTGCATTTCTCATATAAAAACTTGACCATTCCATTATCCTTGAATTGTCTTTTTTGCCATCCACACATCTGCAACTAATGCCTGTCTTCCTACTTCTCTTTGTAATTTTTTTAAGTAATGTAACGCCCCTTTACTAACACATAATGCATCATTACCATAAGTTAATCCTGCTATTGCCACCCCCTTCCATACAATTTTAGCTACATCGTATTTATTATATGAAAACACTGTTAATTTTTTTATCAGTCCCTTTCTTTTCTTTGCTTCATTTATCTTTTTCCCCCCATTCATCCAATAAATTTTTCTGATTATTTAAGGTGATTTCAAAATAGTTATACCTATTCACTACATTTAATTTCCTATATCCCCCAATAAAAATTCTTTCTCTTCTCTTTTCCCAGCATTTATTCTCATTACTTTTGATTTTGCTAAATATAATCCCCATCTCTTTATCCATCCTTGTGCATGTCCTCAGCATAACTTCCATATCTTCCCTACTTTTTGTGCACAGGAAGATATCATCAGCCAAATAAAAGACCTGATAATATATATACTTCCTTGCTGCCTATTAATGGTATTTCTACTCCTATGTGCAATGTGATCAAGTGCATTGTGACTTCTCCTTATACAGAATCAGGAATCTATCAGCCATTATGCCCAGAAAAATCTGTTAGCCACTTTATTTTCCATTTCTATTTCCTGTCCTAAGTTTTTCTCATATTTTTCTCTATCCTGCTCCATCCCATTTCCACAACATAATCTTTATCAACTGGCCTTTATATCTAAATCTTTCTTATCTAAAAACCAAGAACCCACTTTCTGTATAATCACTTCATTTATATTTATTCTTCCACAACTTCATTATTTGTACTCTTTCTGCTTTCATGCATTTACATTCAATTAATAGATGCCTAATATTTTCTATGCCTTCCTTACGCCTTCCTTACACAACTTGTAGACTAAGTCACCCACATTTTTCCATTTATGTGTTTATTCCCTTGTTGCTAAAGATCCTGCCCAGGCTGAAACAGTAAATTACTTTCCTTGCTATTCCGTTTACTTTCTATATATATTTAAACTCTTTTTACTCTCCATGCTAGTTCTTTATTTCTCCAAATCCATATTTTTTATTAATGCATCTATTCTTCTCCTTGCCACTATATCACTCAACAATTCTCCTAACACATAAGAGCACTACCACACCATCTATTGGGCTTATTGTTAAATAAAATATAGCAAATATATTTAACATATGTAATAAACATAATTATATGTTAGTGCGCATCAATTTCTCTTCCGTAGTATAGATGGAGTTAACTAAGCAAAAGAAAACGATGACCAAGGAATAACACTTATTCATTATCATTGCAATTTATCGATACTTGCTTTCCTGTTAACAAAATTGTATCGTTTATCGATTTTTAGAGCTACATTATAAATATTACGATTATTATTTACATACATAAGTAATAAGTTTATACTTTTTTCAAACATAACTATCAAGATAACGACCACTACACAGTATATATTCACTATATTACACTTCTTTAAGCATGTATATACCTTTACTGTGTTTTATTTAAACATTTGTACGTATTTATGTACAAGGAATGCAAGTTATTATTTTTTTTAAGTTGAATAAACTCTGGACAGTAACAATCCCCTCCCCCTCCCTGATTTGTTCTCAGGTGTCATTGGCACATGCTTGCAGGCAAGCTTCTCCCGAACTCCCCCCTCTTCTCTCTCCTTCTGTTGCAAGGTAGTATTACTTTCAATTGCTCAGATCTCGGCCGATGTTTATTTATTTTATACTATCACTGCTTCTTTGATTTATAGGAATGTGGTGGAAATTTGATCTTTTCTTAAGAAAAACTAGGAATGGAAGAGAAATGTGTGGGCCGAGAGATATTTTTGTAAAGACGAACTAGAAGCACTTCATACTTCAATTATTATGAGAGTTTTTAAATACAATATAACTGTATATTTTCAAAAATTACGAAAATAAATAACTGAAGTAATAGATATATTCACCAGAATTTTAAAAATGCCATTCTATTGTTTTATGTATATAGATGAGTTTTAGCTACTGTTATTAATGGTTACTTATTAATTTTCAATATTTTGATCTCTTTATATATATATGGATTATCCTCGGGCTTTAAATAAAGCACGTGGATAATGAATATATACATTCTTTGTTAAATCGTACTAACTGCCAAACAGAGGATATAATAACATCACATGCTTTTCCGATGCTTAACTTCACTACTCTTGAGAAATGAGTTTTCAAAAATATATAAAATCTGACCTAATAGCAAATCTGTATGGCTATGTAAATGAGTTTATTAAGGAATTTACAAATTTCAAATTATTTGTGTGAATAGTATAAAGAAATTAAAGGTGGCTGATAAATGCATAAATAATTAAATCTTAGTCTTCAATGGCAAACGCTAGAAATGGATTGATCGCTCTAAAGATAGAGATGTTATGTCATATTTATCTGACATCCATTGTTTTCTCATTCTTACAATAGATGGCTCTAGAGTAGAGTGAAAATATATTCATTGTATATATATATATCACTAAGCATCACATGATCATTATTTCCTATGTTGATGTGATGTGATGTATTGTGGCTTCTCCTTAAACGAAATCAAGAACATCTCAGCAATTATGCCCAGATAAACCTGTTAGCCACTTTATTTTCCATTCCCCACTCTAAATTTACCCATATTCTGCTCCATCCCATTTCCACAACATACTCTTTGTCAACTCTATAACCTTTATATCTAAATCCCCTCTATCTTTTCCCAAACCCAGCATAAAAATCAATAATTCACTTTCTGTATAATCACTTTTTTCATATTTATTCTTCCATAACTTCATTATATGTACCCTTTCTGTTTTCAAGCATTTAATTAACATTCAATTAACAAATGCCTAATATTTTCTATTCCTTCCTTACATAATTTACAAAATAAATCACCCATTTTTTTCCATTTACATGTATATTCTCTTGTAGCTAAAGATCCCATTCGAGCCTTAAATAATAAACTACTTTCCTTACTATTCTCATATATTAACTCACACCTAATATTCTGTTTATTTCTATATATATTTGAACTCTTTTTACTCTCCATACTATTTCTCCATCTCTCTAACTCCCTATTCTTTATTAATAAATCTATTCTTTTATCCCATTCCTTACTACTACAACACTCAACAATCCTCTTAACACAATCATCCAATCTTTTGTACAAATATACTGATATAAATTCTTTATCCAAATCTTTTGCATACCGCATTACCTTTCTCACCCATCTTGTTAACTGCCCTTTACTCATAACCCAATTAAATACTATTTTAGCTATTCTTTTATTATCCATAAACTGCAATCTACCAAACATTTTCATTTTACTTTTTGCATCTCTCATATGAAAACTTGACCATCCCATTTCTCCTTGAATTGCCTCTTTTGCTGTCCATACATCTGCATCCAATGCATGTCTTCCTACTTCCCTTTGAACTTTTTCTTAAAGTTCTCCATACAGTAGTGCCACCCAGTACAAGCCAGCATAATCAATGAATGCAAAAAGATTTGTGCATAAAATCACTATCTAGTGCCACCTCATCCAATATCCTCAGACTCTGGAGTGATTGAAATATTTGGAATAAAAATTAAAACATCAATAAATTTCAGTTCTTTAATAATGAGAACAAAAAAGTGCACATACAAAAATAATAAATATTATTTTAAAAACCACTGAAATCGAAGCAAATCCATGGTCTGCAATAAGTGTAAGAGAAATACAAATTTACTGAATAAACTATTATTAAAAATGTGTGGGTATATAATGTTGTTTAATTGTTGATTTTTATATTTTCAAATATTCTTTGGGATAGCCAAATTCAAACTGATAAATATCTAAACCCGTTTGGTCTCAAATTTAATTCACTATATTAGCAATAACAACAACAACAAAAAAAAAAACAAATAAGAAAGCTGAAAGAAATGAATATTTTTTTAAAATCTTTTTCTATTAGATTCTGCATTCATTTCTTGACAATCATATTTTTTAAAAGATCAGTTATCTCAGTTTTTTTTCCCTATATGTCATAGCATCTGACAGGAGGTGAACCCGCAACAACCGTCTGCAACCAACTGCTTGCTTGCAAGGCAGCTGGCGCTGATCCCTCAGCTAACAATGCTTTATCTCAGTTTTGTAGCAAATGCTTAATATAACCTTTTATATGTTGGTATATATATCATCATCATTGTATTCAAACATTATTAGTTCATTGGATGTTGGTAGTACACCTGACTTTACTGCTCTGTGTGTTTTCATACTTTGAGAGTATGACAGACTGGAGTTGAAGTCCCATTATCATGGCTCTGTCACTTCTAGGGTTTGAATTTCTTATGAATTCCCGAGCAATAGATTAAATGATTATTTATTTTTTCTGAACTCTAGTATTTCCAGCCCATATCATCTCTACATAACTCTAGCATATATCTCATAATATTTTTTTAATCTTTTAAAATGTTATACAGACACTTTTTAACTGTCCTACAATATCAGAAAAAAAAATGTGCATACATATATACACACACAATATATATATATATATATATATATATATGTGTATATATATATATATTGTGTGTGTGGTTTACGACCGGTACAATATATATATATTCAAAAATACAAAATTAAAAAAATATATTTAAATACACCTAATAGTTACATGTTGGGTTATTCCTTTATTTAGTTAAATTAACTGCCTTGTAGAAAAAATCAAACTTTATACTTTTCCAAATGTATTTAAATATTAATAAAAATATATAATTTTGGGTTATGCTTTTCTTTTCTCCAGAGGTTGCCATCCTGATAAGTGATATTCAATCTGCTACAGAAAGGGAAGTGATAATATTTAGACAAGACCTGAAGAATAGAGGAACAAAATACTATTCATAATACTGGATTTTATACTAACATTTGTATTAATACTGACACTTTCATTTACTTGAAAAAATATAAATACTGTTTATATTTTTCAAGAAACAGCAATTCAACTAGATGATGAAACTAAGATGTCTGGTCTTTCACAAAATGGGTAAACAAAAAATGCCTATTTATACCTTCATTACAAATCACCATAACTCATGCAGTTTCAAAAATTGAAACTTAATAAATATCAAGAGAATTTAATGTTATTCTAAAAATTGATGTCTAGCTAATATGTGTGGGTGTGCAATCAAAATGTCTGTTTTTAATTTCATACACATTTTTAAATCCAACCTTTTTTTACTTCTGATTTTTTTACTTTATCTGCTATAGTTACAATGACCATAGTTGCTTAAGAGAGATTATTAATGATGATGATGATGATGAATTAAAATTAGATATATGATCTTTTAAGTTTAACTATGAATGTTTACAAATTTTTGCCATAATTTTTTTTTGTCTCTATTAAAAAATTATTTCCCCTTAACCATTTTGTTTACAACATATATAATTATATATTGGAGTGTGGAATGGATTGAAGCCTGTCCATTAAAGTATGAAGATTGATTATCTTAATATATAGCTGAGAACTTATAGTATATATGTGTAGAGATGATAATCTGGACCAACCGATGATTGCTGGTTTAGCATGAAATACAGATATTGGTGATTATTTATCTTTTCAACATATATGTGTTCAAGTGTATCAATATTATGAAATAGAGTGGAGAGTGTGGGTCATGTGAAAGTCTGTGCTCATATACCCCATATGTTAAATATATATAATTAGTTAAAAGGTCATTAAAAAAATACAACTCAATTAATGTATTTTTTTCAAAACATCCCAAATAATGTAATTTAATTATAAACATATTAACATAATCTACAGATATAACCTTTGACATGATTAACTTCATTATCTTTAGCTATGATGATATTGAATCTATAATTGAAAGGCACATCTTTATTAAATTGTTCATGAGAAATGAATGAAAAATAGGACTTCTTAAATAATATTATATTTATAAACATGAGCATGATTTTTAGTAGTGGAGTAGATCCCATTTATATCATGTATCTCAGACACATTTAAAAAGGTAAAACATTGATTGCTTTCATACATTTGAGTTATCTCAATCAATATTTACATCTATTAACCGTTGATTCATTTAATAATCAGGGGTTGTTAAACATGAGGTTCAGCTTTCCCCTCTTATTGTTATAGTGATTTCAGAATTGCTTGCAGTTGAGCTAAAATTATGTTAATATATAGAATTTATGCCTTGCATTGCAGCACACCAATAAATTGAATACTTATATATGATCCAAGATAAAGTACAAGTGGGTTCATTCTGTACTTTTTTCATTTATTGATGGAGTTGTATTAGTTTACATATAACTCACTGGGGATTTTCAGTAACTTCCATATAAATTAAATATCAAATAAATAAATATGTGATATACATTGATATATTTGTGGTTCAAGGACCTTTTTGCACAGACTTGCAAAATTCAATTCTTACCTTTTATATTTTTACCATCCTTATACAAATTGTGTCATAAGTAAAAGCAACAAGTTATATAATGGATATTAGATCAAATCCTAAGTTTTAATTTACACCATGACTCAAAGATGTCACTACTTGGATATAAAAAGACAAATTGCAATCCTTTGCGGTATAATATTGGCACTATATGATGAATGTACCATGAACAACATAATATGTCATAAATAAAAACAACCAGCTATATTATGGGTATTACATCAAATCCTAAGTTGTTGGTTTTTTTTATTTAACAATGTCTTAGAGATATAGACACTAAATTTGGTAGAAAAAAGAAGACAATTTACAAATCATTGAGGTATGATATTGGCACAATAAGATGAATGTACCATGAATAACCAGGGATAAAAAATGAGAAAGTTTTGAGTTTGGTTGCATATTTCCTCATATCATGCATTAATCAGCCATTTTCTTATCCCATCCACTTTGTCTGATATTATGATCATAGGGTAGTTTTAAAGTAATTTACACTTGTCAGTGCTTTATTAAATAAAAAATTTGTTTAAAGTGAACTCAAAGGACTAAGTTAAGTGATGATTCCAGTTTTATGGAATAAAAGAATCATACATAAGTGAATATATGAGTGCATATGTGAACCTCCTCTCTTAAATTATTACTACCAAATTTTTATATATTGTTCTATATTTATATTTATTATTTTTGATGATAATCACCATATTTTTTAATTTTTAAATTACACTGCATCATAGATATATATGTTAAACCATGATGTATATATATATATATGGTGTGATATTATCTAGCCGAGGAAACAAATTCAGAATTATTTTAGCAGATAATTTTAGCTAGAGAGTAAAGTAAGACCAATGGATAAAACAAAAATGCAACAACTAAATGATAACCTTCAACCCTGTTTGATACAATAACATATACATAAATATATTCTCATGGTCAGGATTATGATGTCGGCATCATTTATATATGTTTATTTAATTATAAGAATTACAAAGAGAAATTGGAGATTATAAATAGTGATATAATATTCTATAAAAATTATATATAATTTTAATCATTATATATGCATATTCAAATTTTGGGACTTTTACCATTGTCTCTCCTACATCATTTCCATCATATCCCAGCTATCCAGAAACCTTGACCACTTTTCCTAACTTAGTCATTGTATTTGGTGACTATAGTAGGCAGATAAAAACAACATCTAAATATTCCTTTGTATGGCAAATTTTTTTTCAGCAGCTATTACAGACTGGCAATAAGGGGGGGGGTGCTAATACTCTTCTTCAATTGACAGGAAGGAACGATTTATGTAAATTTTTATTCTTGTTTAAGTCTTCATCTAAAAATAGCCTGATATCAACTTATCAACCAATATTAAATAGTTATCCGAATTAGCTATGGGGCATCTATATAAAAGAAAAATTCCAAGCCTGTTGCAAAAATCTCCAGTATATTTAATTTGGATATAGCAGGCAGATGTGCTATATTTATGCAATGGGTCCCTTATATATATATATATATATATATATATATATATATATATATATATATATATATATATATATATATATATATATAATCATTAGAAAACAATCAGCACACACATATATGTAATTTAAAGCAGTATGTAATTTCCTTATACTAACTGTTTCTTAAATATGTAAATGGAGGGATTTGAACACAGGATTTTTCAGTCTATTCATCCTCCATTCTATCTCAAAAATGTGGTCATGTGAATCAGTTGCTCAAGATAGAGTGGAAGATGAATAGACTGAAAAATCCTGAGTTCAAATCCCTTTATATATATATATTATTTTAATATATTTTGAAAAAAAGTATAAGTTTGACAACCAAAGATATCAATAATCTCATTTACCTATTGATTATATATCTCATCATACTAATATATTTACACAGCTTTATCTAACAATGCTTTAATATGATGTGTACCTTTTTTTCAACTTTATTATTTTTCTTTTAATTTAATTTTTCTTCTGTTTGTTTTGTTAAGTTTTCTTACCATTAACAACATATCATGTGATTTTAGAGAAAGAAGCACTATAAATATTTTTGTTGTCAGGCAAATGCAAGAAAATTGCCAGGAACAGAAGAATGATTTATATATTGCTTTTATTGATTTGGCCAAGGCATTGGATTCAATTAATAGGATAGATCTATGGCATAGTTTCAAATTAGTTGGTTGTCCCCCAAAATTTATTCATATTAGATAGCTTCTACATGATGGAATGAGAGGAAGAGTTATTACTGTAGATGGAAAATCTTAGGCATTTGAAATAAAAACTGGTGTTAAACAAGAATGCTCCAACATTGTTTTTAAATTTTATGTCAATGATCTTTGCAATTGTTTATAGATAACTTAATGAGATAGGGATCAAGATTTGATGGTGGAATATTAATTTTGAATCAATTGAAAGTGAAAATAAGAACCTTATCTTCTTGGATTCTGGATTTACAGTATGTGCTAGTATTATGTGCTAGTATTGGAGATGTGATCATGTGATGCTTGCTGCTTTACAGCATGCTGATGATTGTGCTATTTTTTTCATTTCAAAAGATGATTTATAGAATGATCTTAATGTTTTAAATGCAACTTAATAAAGATCTCAGTTTATTAATTAATATTTAAAAACTTCAAATTCTTTATCAGCCAATGACGGAAGAAAAATCTTCAGCAACTTTCAATTTGGACCATTATGAACTTGAGAATGAAAACCAGTTTAAATATTTTGGTAGTTTTATAAGTAGAAAGATGAATTTAAATGAGATCTGATACAAAATCCAATGTACTGCTGATGCTTTTAACAAGTTAAAAGATAGAGTATATCATCATAGGGAAATAACTACTGCAACTAAGTTAGCTCTATATAAAACTGTTATTTAATTTATTGCATGGAGTGAAATTTGAACACTATCACAGTTTAAAAGCTTTAGAAAAGTTGCACTTAGAAATATTCTGTAAAATTTAAAAATACAATAACAAGATTGTAAAACCAATCAATATGTTGAAAATATTTAATGTGTGAAGTTATCCATTTATAATAATTCAATTAGAAAGCATTCAACCTAGAACAGTAGCTAATAAAAGTCAACTGCTTCAAGCTGAAAGTTAATGTGAAACTGTGAAGTTGTTTATTTATAATTATTCAATTAGAAAGCATTTGACCCAGTATAATAGGTAATGAAAGTCTGACAGTTTCACTTTAACTCTTGGCCTGGAACAGTTGGCTTTCACTAGCTACTGTTCTAGATTGAATGCTTTCTAATTGAGTAATTATAAATGAATAACTCCACACATTAAATATTTCCATTGATCCATTAAAAATTTTATACTACAGTCAAATGTTCTTCAGCTTTCTGGATGTGATACTATTGAATATACCATTGTAAAATCACACCTTCATTGAATTGGACATGTAAAACAAATGAATAATGGCTTCCTAAAAGAGTGTTTTGTGGTTAACTTGAACATGAGTTTCACAGCAGAGGTACAACCTATGTACATTATAATGATTATCTCAAAGACATTCCAATGAAGTGCAATGTATGGCACAAAAATGAATACATTGGAGAGAATACAATTAGACATGGTGTTGAAATAGTTTCAGAAAACTAAACTTTCTGCTGAGTCATAAAATAACAAGTAAACAGAAAAGTGGGCCGCATGTTCTATATGTGGATGCATTTGTGGTTCACAGATTGATTTGTATAGTCACTGAAAAACTCATGTTTAGAATAGTTCTTGCCTCTTTCACTCTTCTTTCTTTGGAATGCCATATTTATTTTTGAGTGGCCGTTTACTATTATTAATATTATTAACAATATCCCAACAATGAAGAGTGATGTTAATGGTAGTTGACCACAGTCATTTCAAAGGCAAATTATCATTTCAAACTGCTCAGAAAAGAGAAAGAAATTGTTCATTACTTCTATATACTATAAGTTGTTTTTATCTGTGTGTCTGGACTATTCACTACACCACTCTCAGGCAAGAAAGAAACAAATTTCTATCCCCTTTAATGTCCTTTTCACATATCTTGGATCATATGTTTTGGTAATGTATGATCGAATAGAAGTTTAAATATATATATATGTGAAGTTAAGTTTAGTATCGCTAAAAAAATAATGTATACTGTAACGTGTGCTATATGGCTTACTTGAAAAAGTGTATGTTCCATATGTAATTATAGTGTGGGAGGCTGTTCTGACTTCTGGGCTGATGGATGGTCATGATAGGATTGAGATAATTGTGTATGTTGCACTGAAAACAAAAGTCTCTCTAGTCAAGCGTTGTTAGCCGAGAGGTCATCGCAGCCGCCATGCAAGCAAGTAGTTGGTTGCAGACGGTGTGGGTTTGCGTCCCGGCCGATGCTATGACATATGAAAAAAAAAAGTCTCTCTATATACTATGTTGAAAATTTTATGAATAAAAATTGTGATCACTCTGATAACATATTGTTAAAAAAGTGTAATAATCCTTTTAAAAAAATATTACATATTATATAAAGTTATAGTGTTATTCTAATTTTGTTTATCAAGCTGCAAATATCTAATTGGGACAATGTGAGTTTAAATAACAGAATACCAATACATATGACATATGATTGTAGAATTAAGCAAAAATACTGAGAAAGTCATATTTGGGATAGATCTGAAAAACGGCAAATTATAGCCGCAGTATTTTTACTCAAAAGAAAGTAAAATTTGGAAACCATAGCAATGGGTAGAAACTATTATTAATGTACTTATATTATGTAGGAATCGCACCGACAAGGGTCAATACCATAAAAGAATGAAAAGCCTTTCATTTTTTTCATTCTCCGATGGGTTACCATGGCAACATGGTAACATTTAAAAAGAAAAGGAAATATAAAAACAAACATATTTTTTTTAAGTTTTTTTTTTTTTTTAAATATATATTGTTAACAGTAAATACACATAAATATATCAAAGAATATTTTAAAAAGAAGAAATATGCATTTGAAATTTATGTTCGAGCTATGCTTTAAACTTTAAAAGAAAAAAATCTTGTTTTTCTTAATATTAACTCTGCTTATCCTTCGAAAAATTGCAAAATTGAGCCACCATATAATCAGCTGAATGGAAATTGAAATAATGATTAGGTTCAAGCGTTGTAATAAATCTGCAGACAAGTTGTTAAAAACTGACCTAACTTTTCTCAAAGGGTATAATTCAGCCAAATGACATGCTTCCACGAATGTACTTTTTAAAAATATAAAGGTTCCAAAATTGAAATTTTATTAAGCATTTTCTCATTCCTTGTGATAAATTTGTCCAATCCTTTAGATGACCTTTGACTTTTTAACACTTTCTCGTTTCAACCTTTGTTCCAATAGAAGTCATTTTATCGGTAGTTAGTTTGGACCAAATGCCTCATTTGTACCCATAAATCCCTTGAACAATTTTCCAGTTCATCCTCTTCAAAGTCTTCTTTATCTTCACATTATTCTGATTTATTTCTTTATGGGGTAGAGGGATGTGTAATTTCTCTCCATCCAAAGCTGAATGCTATTAGCAATAAAAACTAATAAATGCTTAACACAGAAAAGAAACGGTAGAAAAGACGTCTTAAAACAAAACAAAACAGAAATCTGATTTATTACAAAATATCCCCATATCTCCCCTTTCCAAAAACAAAATTATGGCTAAACCTGCAATTTAAAACAGATCTTACCCAGGGTTTCGAGGGAAATGGAACAAAGGCAGTATTTGCATTTATTGTATAAAATCCAGAGAATAATCAAAAATTAGAAATATGTGATAACCCATGCTAATATATATATTAATCCATATTTTGTCTACAATATATGCCTTAATCTAAGTTAATCGCTTGAAAAATAAAGATAAATTTTAGCTTTGATATTATTAAATTCAAAAGAAAAGTTTTTTACACGTGTCTGTGTGAGAGAACATCATTATATGTGTGTGTGCGCGCGCGTTACGTTATTTGCTGAAACCCAAGTTTTAATAACTCTTAAAAAGTTTTTCCGCAATGGAAATGTGTATGCAATAAAATAAAAAACATAAAAAAAAAAAAAACTTTATACATATAACTATACGGACAGGTTATTCCGTGGTTTTGTGTCGCCCTAGTGCAAAATCATAATGTCACTCCTCCAAAATAATAATAATAATAATAAAGTGAAATTTTAATATTATATAAAAATTTATTATAAAATAAATTTGACCATTATTTTCTCTTAATACAATTTTTTTATTGTATTACACTTTTGAGAAAAATCAAAATGTAATTGACACTCTTTTTTTTTAGTTTTAAGTTTAATTGCGATATATATATCCTGTGCATATGAGTTTGAATTATGAGATTGTTTTAATTTGATTTGATTTAATTCTAGGGTAAGGTTAATTAACGAATCAATCGCTAGATGGCTTTCCACAGCAATTTTGTAGCGTAAATTTCTGACATATGTTAATTAGATCACCCGCACCAGCATGAAACGGGCCTAAATGCAGATGTAAAATCAGAATAACTTGTTTGACATATAGATATGAAAGAATACTAAAAATGGTCACTAGTCATGTTAATATAAATGCTACTATACTACTACAAGCTTCCAACTAAAATAAAAATTAAGGTGGAAATGGGGAAATTAAATGGAAAAAAATATTAATTCAGGGAGGAAGGATTATAAAAAAGTTTGGAGAAATATGAACAAAAAGATATTATAATATTTAATGCAGAAATAAATGAGTTTAAGGACTAAGGAAAACTTAAAATAATATTTAATGATTTTATAATAAAAATTTTGGTGAAGAAGAGTTGATAAGTTGATATGATCTATTAGAGAGCTTAATTCCTGTATATCATTTTTTCTAGATTATTTATATGCTTTCTTAGATCCTAAAGCTAGCACTACAAAAATACATATTATTTTTTTCCTGACTTCATTGTTTCTTGGACTGATCTTGCATATTTTTCTTCAGAAAGCTTATTTGTTAGTTAGAAATAACTTCAAAATTTATTATTAACACATTCATATTTTATATTTTGAATAATATTTTGATAATTAAATTTTTATAAATTTTAATTATATATAAATGTATTGTATTGAAAACCTGGCTCAGAAACATAACAAATATTGTTAAGATTTATAATTGTAATAATTGGCAATTGTCTACATATTATCTACAGTATATACCTATTATATACCTTATTTTTATATATTAGCACATGCACATCTATTGTATAATAATTTTTCAAAAATATTATTACTAAATTCATTTTAAATTTATTTTATATCTAAAATCTTATTTAAGAATATAAAATAAGTTATTGTCAAAAATAATTAATTGAAGTTTAGTTATATTTTTTAAAAAATTAGCTCTATATCATTTTTAGAATAATCAAAACAAAATCTGTCTTACCCATATTTTTAGTTTGTTTTGTTTATTTTTTCCCATTTAATTGTTTTAAATTAGTATGAGATCCATTTTCCAATCAAATAAATTAATTGTACTATTTCATTCAATGAAAGGAGATAGCTAATTTTATATAAAAAAATTACTAATATCACCAAAATCATGGAGTGGCTTCAGGCACACTAAACCCTATACTTTAAGATGAAAACAAATGTTAATAAGAGGTTTTAAAATTTTCTTTTGAATTTAAAATAAAACAAGATTGACATTTTTTTATATTTTAAATAAGATTATTACAAAAATACTTACTATATCTAATCATTATAATTAATATTAACCTTATTTTTTAACTATAATGTTAAAATCATATATATAAATGAAATGTTATCAGGGTACATTTATATATAATTGTAGTAAATATATATATATGCCAATGTTTTGGCCTGATGACACTGGTCATCAATAAGGTCAAAATATTAATATATTATTATTTAAAATTGCTAAGCCAGGTTTATGCAATTTTGTATTTAACTACAAAATATAAATTTACATTTCATTATAGATTAAGCATTTGTATTATATACATATATTTAAACAAAGATTTTCACAGAGTACAGTTATAAATTAAATGTTATCAGGTATCCATGTATAATTAATTGTAGTAATTATATATATACCAAAGTTTCAGCCAGGTCACAACTCTGGTTATCAATTGGGTAATAAATATTATGAGAATAGTTGAGGACCAGTGTGATCTGATTGAAACATTTGTAAATATATTTTTACTACAATTAATTATACATGAAGGTATCCGGATGATATTCATTCATGTCTGTAGCCTGTGAAAAATCTTTGTTTTAATATATATATATATTCATATAGACTATACATTTTTTAAACAGTAAGTGTAAATGGTGTTGAATCATAAAATCTGAGTTCTACATTACATGAATTTTAGTGAAAAATCATTAGCTTGTTCTTATTTATAATTTTTAATACATTTCCAATATTCTTTTTCAACACCTATTGTTCATTTTCTCTGATCTCTTGAAATCAGTGTACTGAGATTTTACTGTTTACAGATAAAATAGATTATTGAAAAAATGTTTAAATGAATTTTGTGGAGAAAATAATTATTATAATGGGTTAAAAAGTTAATAATGAATAATTTTAAGAAAGATTCAATTTTCGAGTAAGTGGAATATTTAAAACCTACTTTATATTGCAGCGCCCCCTGGCCAATTAATGAAAGCTATGATTCTGATAACATGCACTAAAAGCATGCTCAGCTGTATCTAAAAAGCAAATAATAAAAACTTTTCAGGTGCAAATATAAAAAAGTTTTGCTAATTTATCACAAACTATAATGAAAATAAAAATAAAGTATATTGCATTTATATAGATGAATAAAGAATTGTATTTAAGTGAATAATTATGAAGAAGACACATAAGTTGAACATAGAGAGAAAAATAAAAGTACGAAAAGTGAATATAAATAAAATAGTTTAGTTATAAAAGAATAAAAAATATGTAAAGTACTTAAGTACATATGATAATACTAGTGATAGTTACAGCATTTAGAATAAGAATAGTTGCATTGAATATCAAAAAAGTAGGCAGATATGGTATAAGAATTTAAATGATGAGAGCATAGAATATTGAAAAAATTAGAATAAATTGGAAAGAATATAAAACTGAAAGAAAAAATAAACGATTTTTTTCAATGTATTAACAAACACTTCTCCTCTGTCTTTTTATTTTTCATATAAATAAAGATACTATAAAAGACAAATGACCCCCAAGATGCATATCATGCTGAACCAGCACTCATCAGTTGACCGAGGTCACCACATTTTTTTGTTAGATTTCCATGGTAAAAATGAGTAATATAATAAGAATGTATTAGAATTGTTAAAACTGCTATAATTAATATAAGATAGAAAGAAAAAAAGTTCTATTCTGCACAATAGTTTAGCAAACTGAAAAGAGATAACATATGAAGAGAAATAGATTCTTATCAGAATGTTTATGGTGGAGTATAAGAAAGAAAGAGTGATTAACATGGCTAACAAAGTTTGGGGGCATAGTTATATATGCAGAGAAATCCCTAACTTAGCTTAATATGCCATTCTGCATTCACTCTAAACAATAAAAGCAATATCAAATCCAGATTTAATATTACTTTTCAGATGTCTGTTTTTTAATATAAAAAATACTTTCAGAATTAAAATTGGCAATATATTTTCTATTCCTAGCATAAATCCATCCCTATCTGATTCTAATTTTGCATCATCTTTTGATGTATAGGAATATGAAAACTTAGAAACCACTTTTAATGATATTTAATATCATTTTTCTTTCTCTTTGTTCCTAATTCCCCCCCCCCTTCATATTTTGATTTCCTGCATTTTATTATTTTTATCTTTTTGCAATTTATTGCTATCATATGTATATTTATGTTAGATTTTCTTCCTGAAGGAAGATTACAGTTATCAAGAAAGGTACTTTAAAGTACATATTTAAAAGCTTTTATTTTTCAAATGTTCAAGTTTTTATTCTATATAATGCTACTCTCAAAGCTAAACATTTAATCAACTTTTCTTTTATTTAAACTTATTATTAGATTGACTGATTTTAAAAAGAATCTTAATAAAGATCATTGATCAAGTAGTGAAAGCATTCTATCATCAGTTGAGCTTTTCACTGGTGGAGGCTTCAGTGAGCCTGACTATTTCCAATCCAGCTAGCCATTTAATATTGTTGTCAAATGTATCTAACTTTAGCATGCAAACAGTCCAGGTTAGTCAGCAATAATGTGTCTATAAAAAAAAAATATGACTGTTATACAATGCACTCCTTGTTATTTGAACTGATAATATATATTTTCAGCACCAGAACCTGCACCTATGCTTTATCTTGATCGTAGTAAAGTTTTATCAACACTTCGTTAAAACAATATTGTTCAAATTTGATGGATTTTAACTACATGGTAAAAATGATGAGATTAAGGGCTAAAAGTTTCTGGATCTGAGCTAACATCATGTGATCTCCAGATCAACTAACTATTCCATCATCATCATCACCATCATCATCATCATCATCATTATTATTATTATTGTTATTATTATTATTATTATTATGTATCTTTTTCAGTATGCAATAAAAAGATAAAGAAATTGAATATTTTATTTAAAAATCCAAGCATTGGAAATAACAGAACTGAAGTTGTGGTTCACAGACTATAAATTACTGAATCTGCCATTCAAGGCAAAAAGTAATTTGTTTCTGACTGAAAATAAAGAACTGGATTTTTAATCCATAAACTTTGAACTTCAGAACCTACCACTCTACTACCATCACACTAAACTATGCAGGCAAAAATTAATTGGTTTGCTCAAAAGTTCATAAGAAGTTTGAGAACCGGAAGTGAGAGAGCAAAAACCACAGTTCATAAACTTTTGAGTTCCGGAGTCTATCACTCTACTACTACACTAGGTTATGTAAACCAGAAAATACCGGATGGGTCTATTACTCAGGGGTTCACAAGAAGTTGATGTACCAGACATGATACGGCTGCTAAGCCCTAAACGTCACAACTATGTGCTAAACCTATGCAAGGCATTTCAAAGCATTGATACATTGTTACGAAGTACACGAATATTATATTTAAACATCACAAAAAATCTATTTAAGTTTTAGACATTTCCGAAAGATAAAATGCTATCTTTAAATTTTAGCTCAAGCTTGTAAAATATTGCTTTAAAAAATCAGTTTATTAATTCTACTTTTTTTATTATTATTTTATTTCCTGAGATAGATTTTATTTCTTCTCCGTTTTAAAGTTTACATGTTTAAACTTTTTTTCTCTCTCAATGACAAATATGTAATATAATTTTTTTTTTAATATTAAAATTTAAATCGAAAAAATGATTTAATAAAATAAAAAATCTTCATTTTTTATTTTTAAAAAATGCCACGTTATCTAATAAAACAATATTTGAAACAAACAGAAAAAGTCAATTATTTTTATATAAAAATTTTTACTATTAATATCCAAAACGCATCTTAACTCGGAATTGACGAATCCAAAATATTGATATTCTTCTTTTCATTAGCGTAAATCTCCGCAAATATTGTTTTTAAAAAATCCATATTCTGACCTTTATTGATTAATAAATGACTGTTTTATGTTGATTTCCCAAACAGACAATTTTTAATATTGAAAAATAAAATAAAATATCGGTTCTAAAAATAATAATGGAAAGAGTAACGTATAAAATAATGTTAAAGTGAAGACTACCCCCCACCATTTAGTAACTGAATTGATTCAATCCAGTAATAGAATATCGCTTGTGTATTAAACTTATTAAAAGTATTCTTTAACTAAAGCTATCATACTCATATAAATAATAAATAAAAAAAATAAAAAATAACCATAGATAACCATTGCAGGACAGAGCTCTTTCTAGCGCCCCTTAAAACCGGAGCAATAAGAAGAAATTATTCATCAAGTTAGTTGTTTATTAGTCAATGAGAGCTTTAGCTGTTTTCCTATCTTGCTTTAACCTCCAGGTAAAAATAATATCCATTTACTGATCAATAATGAAATAACTAACTTGATTGTTGATTGGATATGTAAAAGCAATCTCCTGTACTTTATTGGAAATGTTCAATTACCTAAGTTGGTGGTCTAGTGGTTAGCATGGCTACCTTCCAAGCAGCTGGTCCAGGTTCTCTTCCCAGTAAAGGCATTTGACATATAAAATACATATATATATATATAGCCATTTCCACACAGATTCGAATTCCAAATCAAGTGCATGGCAATCTGGTGCACTGACCACTATGAGGCCCTTTAAGAATAAATGTCTTAATTTTACTTATAGGGTCAGTTGATCAAGAAGTAATATTTGAGCACTAAAACTGAACACACCAGTTCTATCATTAGTTGACAAGACAGATTTATTATTTTACTTTTCTTATTAATTCAAAAACATTTAGCTCTATATTTTACCACTTTTATTTCAGAGCTAAATAACATCACTTTTGACATAGGATAAGGTCATGAAGAGAAGTTGTAGAAATGCCTGACACGAACTCCATTTTATATCATGCTTCACAACCTGGGCTGTGAATATGAAAATACTGTTGCATCAAGGCTAGTCTGTGCTTCCAGTTTACTAATTTTTTCATAAAAAAAAAAAAGATCGTTAAAAGGAAAAAAAAAAAAAATGTATTGAAAGCATAAAAGTACAGAAATGTATTGAAAACAATGAAATATAGAAATATGTTGTACAACATCTGTGGAGAAATGTTACAGAGATAATCATTAGTCAGCTGTTAATATGATTTATCACCACCTTCCCTAGTATCTATTTATTACTCAAATTTATAATAGATTACAATGCTGGAATATAATAGACAGAATTTACTCTGGAAAAGTACTATGCAAATTTAAACTGTGGTATTTTTTGGTTTGATGAATATTAATTTTTTTCTTTATTCTCCAGTTATGAATAATTATATACTCACTTACTGTTTATTAACCATTCTATAAAGCCCAAGACCTAAGGTTAAATTTACACCAAGGTTATATATTTTCATATAACTTCAGTATTTTCTCCCAATAGCTGATTCATAGTCAAACTAGCTATCAATCCCGTACTAGTCAGTGGAGTAATTATCTACATATTCTTATCATCAGATTAAATCAAGAGATAAAAACTATTAGATAACAGCAATTGGTTAACTTTCTAATCTTCAGTATTATTCAAAACCTTTAGAAAATTTTTGTAAATACCTACACTATGAAAGAGACAGGTTGGGAAATAGTGTCAACTACAGTAAGATTGAGTAAGCATTTATTAAGGTAGTAATGCAAAGGGGATTTAAATGCACCACTGTTTGATAAAGATTGCTTTTTCAAGCGTATTATAGATGGCACAAGAATAGGGAGTTGCTCATTTTACTTTGCATGACATTAAGCATACACATACCATGCAAAGGAGAGACAATTATAAATCTCAACTGCATTCTTACACAAACTTATACTTAATGGAAAATCTAATATAGTTTAGCAAGTATTTAAATCTCTAGTTTACTTTATGAGGCTATACTTAATCAAAATAGATGTGAGCTGTGAGAGGATTAGTTTATTTTTTATGTTGAAAAAAAAAAGGTTATTTCAAATCTTACGTATATTGTGATGAGTATATTATATACCATGGCCAGAAAACAGAATTATAGCTATGCTATTGTTTTTGTAGGGCTAATCATTGAACCATTTATGGATTAAACTACTTAGAATATTGAAATCCCTTCATGCAGCTGATATTGTTCAGAATAGGTGGCAAATTACTAATAATAAATTTCTTAATTTAATAGAACTGGCATAAAGACAGTGATTATATCATATTCTACCATAGGGTATTAAATACTGGATTCACCTTGAACAGTGATCTATCACTTATGTATATGTCACAATGTAAATAGTACTGCAAATGATTTGTAAATGAATTAAAAAATGTCATCCAATTTTCAAATTTTATGACTTCATCTTCATCAGAGATTTTGCTCATTTAATTCCTTTACTTTCCAATAGCTTTCCTCTCCCATTTAGCATTATATAAATTCAGCCCAACTACCAAGTACATTAATCCCTTGGCCAAACACTATTTTCTTCAATATCAATCCCAGAATTAATTGAATGAAGCACTAAAGAAAAAGAAAGAAAATGTATTTATTGCTAAATTATAATTTTAAATAAGCAATGATTTAACACAAAGAATATTTCAATAAATACTCCCTTCTCTATTGTAAGAGTTTGAATATTCAACTAAATTGCAATTGACAAAATTTTGACATGAATTTCTTTTTTAATTGGTTCTTATCATGGGATTTACAAATTTTAATATTTTTATTTCGGGTAACTCATGATTTGAATGCAAAATAAAAATTTTAATTTGTTTTTCTTATTCTGTTATGGGATTTTTAATCATTCTGCAGATATAACTAAATACCTCTTGCTACCATGTGGACACTTAACTTCCTAGTAATGTGGACTTAATCAGTAAAGTATTGAATAGATACACGCTCGCAGATCTAACCGCTTCAGCTTCACCTATTTAAATAGAAAGTAGGTTGAAGTAAAGAAGGGTTTCCCTCTTTTCTTCCATAGTGTAAGCTTGTGGTTAAACATCTGTACAGGTCCCTACTATCGCATTTTACATGCATATTCTCGAGGTCACAGCCTCAGTAAATATTACTTACGTAATCAATGTGCGTTTAATAAATTTATAATTACAACTTTAAATTACTGTAATAGATTTCTAACTATAAAATCTTTCCATTGACTCAGTGTAAATCGAAAGATTTCGCAAGTATTAATGTGTAATAAGAAATGTGGACTTAATCAGTGAAGTATTGAATATCTTCACGCTCGCAGATCTAACCACTTCAGCTTCACCTATTTAAATAGAAAGTAGGTTGAAGTAAAGAAGGGTTCCCCTCTTTTCTTCCATAGCGTAAACTTGTGGTTAAACATCTGTAGAGGTCCCTACTATCACATTTTACATGCATATTCTTGAGGTCACAGCCTCAGTAAATATTACTTATGTTTATTCATGTAACTGAGGTCTATTAATACTTACACATTAGCTAATCTGAATAGAATACTTAGGACTCTCAAAAAATTTTCTATAAGATATATGTGGGTCATTGTAGAAGTATGGGGGTTTTTGCATCTATTTAAGAGATGGGTGTATGTGTTAACTTCTCTATTCAAGGGTAGGTACAAAGTAAGCACTGACTCTAATTATTTTGCAATATTTAAGCTCTTATCTTAGGGTTCTAAATCTATACTTAACAAGCCTGTATCTAATGAACAAGTTCTCTATTTAGAAAGATTAGATACTTCTAGTCCCTGACAATATATATAAACATGACCAAAATTATTTCAAAAGTGAAGGTACTTATAATTTATGTTTTGGCATTGTTTCTAATCATCATTGCAAAATGATATTTGTTATCCATACCATTCATGGTTTCTTAACATTATATATATATATATATATATATATATATATATATATATATATATATCTTAACATTATATATATATATCATATGACCACCACTTAAATTATGCTTGTGTATAGCTGTTGCTAAAACAGGCAAAACTCACTATACGTATTGCCACACACAGCAAGCAAGGGTAATCAATGGATGCCAGGAGGCTTGTGCATAAAATCCCCATCTAGTGCCTACTCATCCAATATCCCCAAGCCAGAAACTAGTCTGGGAATATTGGATGAGTAGGCACTAGATGGGGATTTTATGCACAAGCCTTCTGGTGTCCATTGATTACTCTTGCTTGCTGTGTGTGGCAATACGTATAGTGAGTTTTGCCTGTTTTAATATATATATACTGAGTGCATTCTTAATAAAGAGAGACTGCTGTCCATGGAATTACAGATCACACGTAAAAGTAATCCCCCTTTTTACTTTAAATTCTAAATTATTAATGAATTAATTTATAATCATTTTTCCTTCACCTTTGCACAATACTCCATGACCTGTCAGCTTTAAATCATTTATCTTTTGTTAGCTTACAGATCTATCATTATGCAGCCCCTGTTTTATACTTGTTATGCAAATATAAATATTTTTGCTTTTATTAATGTAGTAATTCTTTCAATTTATTAATTCATCAATCAGCATTTGACACAATTTTCACAGGTACTGTAAATACTATACACTTATATATTTAAAATTATTTAATTTGTTTCTGTGGCATAGTTAAGCAAAATTAGATTTATCCCTTTACTTCTGGTTATCTGACATTTATCTTTCTATTAGTTTATATAAATTTTAATCCATTTATTTTTGACTCTTTCTTTTGAAATAATCTTGGTTCTCTCTTAATATTTTTAAAATATAAAATAAATCCATATTAAAAATGTACTTTTAAATATTAATATGCATAGAAAAGCAATAATGCTTACACATAATATCTAATAATGGTAGATATGTATATATAAAATGAATACCCTACTGTTAAGGATCAATTATAAACCTTTATTATGTATAGAGTTAAGAAATGTATGAACTAATGCAGGCTTGTCTTTTGTAATTCAGGGACTTAATCTACTGACAGTAAAATATAATTTTAATTACACACACAAAACATTGTTAAAATATTTTTATAATCACGATATGCATAAAAATCATTTTTACATATTGTAACCGGTTGGGCTACATAGCACACAATAATATAGTGTGTGTGTACATATATAAAGTAAAGGAAAAGTAGAAATAAACACAGACAAAAATTGTAGTAGATATTTTCTATATTTATTGAAATAAAAATAATAAATAAAGGGTTAAATAACATCTGGATTTAAAATAAGATTTTATTATAAAATTAAATTTTTAAAAAGGTCTGATATATAAAAATTAATATTTTTATTCTGATTTTGAAAATTTAAAAATAAACATGTTTCCTGATAATTATAAAAATGTCTATTTTTGAAATCTTTTAATTAATTGGTATCAAAGTAAAAACACATATATAGACCACACCTTTGGTCAAATTCCAAAGGATTAAAGTTAATTGAAAACAGGCACTATGTTTTTATCACCTGACCCAACCAAGATTATAAAAAGACATAAAAAATATCAGTTAGTTTTGCTTGCATTTTTATGAGTTGGCCAAAAGAGTCTGGTTTTAATATTTTAAGCAGTGACCAACTAGGCCAACTGCAAAGTTTTGGCTTCAATTTTCTGAGAATTGTTTAGCAGAAGAGCTAACTGCAAATTTAGCTAAAGTAATTTGTGAAGAGTTGGTAACTGTAGCAGAAAATGGCAACAGTAAAGTTAGGTGCAGAGATGGCTAGTAGAATTATATAGAAAACTACCATGAGAATGTAAGAATGCAAGAAATTAGCAGCTATTCAGTTCAATAGTGGAGTTTGCATTCACATGGATGTAAATGACCCACTTCTTTGTGTTAAAATCCATAGCCTTAAGTGTTCTGAAAAACATCTTGCTGACCTAAAGCTTACCAAATTTTAGTCTAAGTGGAATCAATTGCAGAAGGGAGAAAACCAACCATATCTGAATTATATACTTTTACCTGATGATGGCAATTGCCTGGATTGACCAAAAAACCTGCTTGTCCAAGAGAAACACCAGCCAAATAAAGTAGTTATACATATGCTGTTATATATATGCAGAGAAGCATGGATAAACTTGTATACAAAAGTGAGTTGTTTTTAAATAATTCATTTGATAGACATTTTTAAATCTATATTTTTCAATTTAAAGACATTTATAATTAGTTAAGGGGTAACCTGATAAAAGTGTTCTAATGTCTCAAAAATTGATTATATTTAAAAAAAAAAAAGAATAAAAGAAAGCTGTAATATAATTTGATCTGATTTTAAATTATATCTATATTTTGTTTATACCCATGTATATATGTGAAATTTTCTGTATATTTTTCAAATGGAATTAATTAGAAAAATATATTATTGTAACAAATTTAAATAGTACATATATGTAAAATTTAATCATTTTTGTCATTATTGAATATCAATTGAAATATATTAATTGTATATTAGAAATCACACATCTGCACACACATATATGTAAATCAATGTAACAATTTGAATTTTGACTAGTAATTATGTAAATCACAATGTGATCATTTGAAATTTTGTATTGTAATCAAAATCAGAAAGCTTATATGTGTGTAATCTTACTTTTATAGACCTTAATTTCAATTTTTTATTATTATTAATAAACTTGTATTCAATTGCATGGGATAAATATATAAATGGGTAGTATATTAGTGCTTTTGGGGCATCCAGAGATGATCAATTATCATACTGGTTGGTGAAGTTTATAGTTGACCAGTACATTAATGGTACTTGGGTGGTTCAGAGCATTGATGATGATCAACATGTTTTAATATCCCAGCATTATTCTTTAGATTTTTCTGGTTATGTATTCTAATGGATTCACACTTAGTTTGTGTTTCCAAATTAATGGTTAAAACAATTGCCCCAAGCTGGCAAAGGCTCAATAGTTAGTCTGGTCTACAGAAGATCCATTTCTGATCCAGTCACAAGGTAGCTGTTGATTTATATTTTTTATTGTTCAAATCCAGCTTCAAGATGGACTGTTGATTTTATTATATTTTATTGTGGATCATTCTTCATGATGAATGGTAATTTGAGTATTACTTATAATTACTTTTACTTTATAATGCTGGTTGATGGTTAATCATGCCTTTGGTTGCTCTTCTGATCTCTCAGAGTTTCTCTTGATCTCATGCTCCCCTTAAATATATCTTATTTATATATAATATTTCAAATCATTGATTTTTTTAACTTGGGAGTGATAATGATTTTGCATCACCCCATTTTCCACTTCCTACCTCCTATCCCATTACAACATATTCCCATCATTTCAATATCCAGTATATATTTTTTTCTTTCTTTTTCTACCTTTTTGCATATGTCATTATGATTATTTTCCAGGACTTCCTTTTATTAATATTAATTCTCTAGGATGCTCTATTTATGCAGCTTTCCAATAAAATAAAGCCACAATTTCTAGCAATGAAGCAAAATTTTCAGTCACTGTACACTATCCTGGCACAATCCTTCATTGGTACTGGGATAGATGCGATGTGTAAACTTAAATGACTAGTGCTCAGTATCAATTCCACCTTGCTTCTTTCCTTTCTTTACCTGATTCTGTAATATAAGCACCCCCATATTCTAATATATAATAATATTCCATAGAAGATTACATGGTATTCACTGATGTATTTTCCTTAATTCAAACATCATTTGTAGTAGAAAGAAATTGCAGCCTGGCTGCAATATAGATATAAATAAATAGGTAACAACACAAATTAAGATAAAGTTAAAATCTTAATTATTCATGTGGAATGGTTTCCACATTTTATTTATTTCTAAAAGAATTGATTGCACACTTGATTTGGAAAATTATCACTCAATATCTTTGCCTTTGTGATTACTAATTATTGATTAAGATCTTTATCAATGAATATACAATCAACCATACTTTAAAATTATTTTAAATATTACTTTTTCATCAAATATTTATGAAAATATTTCCATGTATCAAAATTATCTCAATTCATCTTAAGTAGAGCTTTACATTTATTTGTGATCTATTTAATTTCCAACACACGCACACACACACACACACACATATATATACTATGTTCATGTAAGACTGGTGGGTATTGTAGAACCAATGATTATATTCATATTTGCAAAACTCTAATTCAAATTTTAGACTGTAATAGCAATAAATTTTATTCTACACATAGCTCTCTTTGTACTGAAAATTTCCATGCAAACCAGTCTTCAATTTATCTATCATGTCTTTTACTTGGAAACGAATTTATTTATTTTTCACTTTCCCTCTTGGTTACCTCTTTCATCCTTCACAATATACATATTATCTGTTTACATTTTTCACTAAAAGATGTCACTATTGACTATATTTAAGGAAATCCAAACTATATGGGCCTTAATTATGTTTATAGAGCACATATATTTTTCATTTTACTGCTACAAATCATTTGGAATATTTACATGTTAAATAGTAATATAACAGCCAAAATAAAAATAATGCCACAAATTTTGCAGATTGAAAAGCATTAAATATATTTAAATAGTAATTAGTTTTAGTAGTAGTACTTTTGTTATCATTTTTGAAGGGTTCTTAAAACAAACAAAACTCACTATATGTATTGCCACTCACTGCAAGCTGGTAAGTTTTGCCTGTTTTAATAAGTTATAAGCAAGCATAAGAAATATTGATCATGTGATGTTTATTGGCTTAAAACTAATCCTGCTAATAGAATAGTAGTATGGTTATTAAAGAACCAAAGACACCAAAATGTATAGGTGCTGAACTGAGTTCAGACTTATATGACTATATAAGCTGATGAGTTTGGATTGAAAATATTAAGGTATTTTAGGTGGTTGTTGGAGGGTTGCATTGGATCCTAAGATCTAGGTGCAGTGCTCTCAGATCCAAGGCTCCTCACTGACAACGGACACAAGCCAGAAACTAGCCTGGGGATTTTGGATGAGTAGGCACTATATGGGGATTTTATATACAAGCCTTCTGACATCCATTGATTACTCTAGCTTGCAGTGAGTGGCAATACGTATAATGAGTTTTGCCTGTTTTAATAACAGTTATAAGCAAGCATAAGAAATGGTGATTGTGATGTTTGAAGGGTTCTACTAGTTATTACATTTCTATCAGATTATATTCACTTTTTTATATACTTTTATGTAAATATGTGAACACATGAAATAATTCAATTATTTATTGACATGAGTGGGATTTATTATTGTTATTTAATACGAGATTCTTTCATCCTAGTTACAGTAAAAAAGGAGGGCATTTTAATTACAAAGCTAACTTTTAGTAATGGCATTAAGCAACAATTCTTTGATTCTTGAATTAATATTTCAAATATTTTAACACATTTCTCATTGCTATTTCAATCAATTAAGTTTAAACAATATCATATGACTAAATAGCAAAGCATTTTCAGGCTCACATATATATTTGTAATATAGATATTAACTAGGTGTAACCTGTCAAAAAATGTTATGAATATATATCTATTTCAGTTTATTGATTTAACATATAACAATTTTTGATATGATTGACAAATAAAAACCACAAATAATTAAAACGACTTAAGGCTATGTGTATGGCGAACATTAACTTTTTATAAAAAATGACACTAACATACACAATGGCTATCGATTGGTAAGAGAGCTTCCAATTCTGGATTTTAAATGAAGACTTTATTAAAAGCAGTTCCTTGCATATTTCTGGAATCCAATGAGAAACCATTAAATGTAATTATTGTCTCAAACTTAATAAGCCACATCCCTAAATTAATTATTATTCACTCAGCACTTGAATTATAACATGTATATATAAAACAATTCAAACCAGAGCGTAAATAGATTTGTCAAGCGTTGGTGGCCTAGTGGTTAGCATAGCTGCCTTCCTAGCAGCTGGCCCTTCCCGGTCAACGCATTTGACATATAATAAAAAAAAAATCAGAGCGTAAATAGATTAATTAAAATTTATAGTTCCAAATTTTAAAAAATTTAATTTAATTAATTCTGTGCAACGGAATAAGAGACTCAAGAATTAAAATTCTGGTCTGATTCTCAATTTAATAAAGTAAAAATAACCTCGATAATATGCGTGTAAAAATGCAATAGTAGGGACCTCTACAGGTGTTTTGACCACAAGCTTACGCTATGGAACCCCTCTTTTCTTCCATAGCGTAAGCTTGTGGTTAAAACACCTGTAGATGTCCCTACTATCGCATTTTTACACGCATATTATCGAGGTTATAGCCTCAGTGGATATTACGTCATCAATGTGCGTTTAATAAATTTATAATTACAACTTTAAAGTAAAAATAATATATTGAAGGCTACTGTTTTCGTTCTGCCATTTTGATACTCAGTTGCCACATGATCACCTGTGACAAAATATATACAATTTATATTACTAAAGGTTGTTAAACCAAACATTTATCTCTGTTTTAATCTTATTACTTAAAAGTATAATATTCTTTGTGCTCCTGACAAAAAATATATATTTACACAAAATAATAGAAAGATATCATATTAGCATTATAATTTTGGATATTACCTAGAAATAACACTGCACTTAATTTTGTTCTTTTACATATAAATTCTTAAAGATGTGGCAGAAAATTTCTACTAGTTTCATAAGATTGTGGAAATATTGGACCTGTCAGAGTTTTAAAAAGATCAAATTGCAAGTTATAGATTAGCTGAAACATTTAATAATGCAAAATTGATGCTTCAAAACTGATGCCTATATTTACTGAAAATGGCGGTGGGGTGGAAATGCTGAATTGGCATTAACAAGACTTATAAAGAATTTTAGACAAAAATAATACAAAACTTCAGAAATAGATAAATCGAGAGAATAACATATATCCAGCTACTCCAATATAAAACAATCCAGAGATCTTCACCAAGCTACCATTTCAAAGCTATTGAATTATAATGTGACTGCTAAGATATGAAAATGATATCACAAACATAAGAATAAATGAAAGCGTGTCACATGGTACAAACTACATTTTCACTTTTCCCAATCACAGAAGTTTGACTAAAAGTTGTCAAAAAAAGCCTATGAACCAATAAGTAATATGATAATGTAATTGTCATAATTTGGACCCTCATATAATGACATTCTTAATCCAATGTTTACTAGACATGGATGCTGAACCAGTATGAAGGAGAGGGCAGCTTTACCTTCTGCTGTTTTTTGAGAATGTCCCAGATCAAAATCCCAGCTGGGAGATGAGAATGCTGTTTCACATCTCCCTCAGCCTCTTAAAACACCTAATTTAAACAATTTTGAGTCACTGGTGCTCATTTAAAGAGAGATATTAATATGGAGCTTTTTCTCAAAAAAAAAATGGCTTAATATTTTTCTAAATAATGTTTAAATATTATATAATTCCATCCCATGAAAAAGATAAGCAAAGAACGATTCTATTAGTAAAGGAATTTCAATTATCTCATCATCTTCATCATTTTTTTGTCAATGTTTATAATGTATTAGACACAAATATACACCATTTACAAATGAAGTTAGCATATGGTTAATTATAATATAGAGATCATTCTAATCACTTAATCAAAATGTGCTAATAAGTCAGTGTAGTGGTTATTATGAACATATTATAAACTACAAAACAGTTAAATATGATAGTTTTAATTATTAATTATTTTAGTACTAGGAAAAAAATCTCACATTATGCCATGTATATATTTAAAACATTTTATTAAATATGTGGGCCACCAAAAAACACTCTTCATACTTCATTATAAATGTTAATTATGTTATCAAATATCGATATTCTTTCATATTTAATATTCCTTATGAATATTTACTTAATTGCATTTAAATATATATATAATAATAAAAGCAATCTCTCTTATAAATATGTGATTTCTTAATACAATCCAATTGTATTTTGTCAAGACTGATGACAGTCAATAAATTAGAGATCACTTTGTTGTTAGCCTTAAATGTTTACTGCTTGGAAAATACTTCTCTTAAATACTTCCAGAAATATTATATTGTTAACCAAGAAAGATCTGCATGGTTTTATAACTGATCATGGTGGATTCATTCCTTTTTTCTCACCTATTTAATTAAAATATTAAACCTTCTATCATGTAATATTCTTCGAATATAACTTTCACAACTCCCATTTTAAATATTTTCCTTTTGTCAGAATTCTTTGACTTATTTTTTTGTGTGTGAAAGTAGAACTTTTTATTATTTTAATTCCTGTTCAACATGCTTCTTTCCATTGTTTCTTTTTATTACTTCCCTTCATCTTTGTGTTTAACTAGGTTTAAGCATCATAAAAATGAAATTTAGGTATGTACTCATAAATATAACCTATAAGATAAAACAATAAGAGAATACCAAACATGCACTGATCCTCTTATCAAATACCATTACATTTTAATACAATTTTTATAACTTTTTGATATAAAAAAAAATATTTATATTATATAAAAATTGATAATATTCATTGTTTTATTTCATTTTATAGATGGCATATATTCAAAAAATAATTTTGATATTGAATATATAATGTGTAGTATTAATAAATATATATTATATATCTTTATCCTGAACACTGAATTTAATTGGTTCCCTAAAATGCCTTATAAATCAAAATATCACATCACAAAGTAAGCATTTGTTAGCTTAAATTCAAAATGTATAAAAACTTAATTAAAAAAATAAAACTTGAAATTGATAATGGTGTCAATTAATAAATAAACATTTTTACTAAACATATTCCTTACCAGTACTTCAGATTTGCTCATATATAAGAATTTGAATTGTAGGAATAAGTGGATTCATTTTATTCCTGCATAAATACTATATCTTGTGTTGGAAAGGAAAGTATTCATTTATTATTAACACTCGCAAAGCGCATGCACAATTGGCTTGAAAGGCTGATATTTGAATGTAAACATATTATTAATAAATAAAAAATATTTTGTTTTTCCTTCATTAATGGTCTGCCAAATTTGCTTATATAGCCAAAAGATATTTCCTCAATCACAAGTGTTAAATTAAAACAAAGCATGTAGAAATATAATTAGCGCAATGTGCATTTAAAATTTATTTTTCATGAATTTTATATTCTGTTATTAAAGTTTATTTTTGTAATATCTAACCAATAAAACTAATTTTCTTTTTTTGCAGTGTTGTTAACTTTTTTTAAAGCAATGATTTGCATATTTATTTTATATAAATGCAATCAAAATCAATTAAAAATGAGATTAAATGCAAATACGTTTGATTGCTGTACTTTCAATAATGTAAATAATTAAACCTTTTTTTTTTTGCTGATATTATTTTTTTCAATAAAAGTTGCCTTTATCTTGAATATGTTAGAAACAAATCACGATTAATTTAAAATTGAACAAACAAATGATATTTTTAACTCCCGTTGATGATTTAAATTGATTATTAATTGAATAATGCATGAAATCATCTTTTTTTTTGTCAAAATGACTTATAATTACAATGATCATATTTTGTAACTATGATGACTATATTTTTAGCTGCAGGAAAAATGTTTTTAAGAATTTTAATTCAAAATTGATTGATTGAATATATTTTACTTAATGTACACATTATGGAATTTATTATTAATGCATTTTATTATACATCATCAAAGTATATTTTTGATTATGCATTGTACTGAATGAAACCAGCATTTTTTTTTTGCTTTTGTAGGAATTAATAATGACAATTTTCTTTACTTTGAATATAAGTCATAAATGAAAACACTGATAGTCTTGTAAGAATAATGGAAGAAAATTAGGTAAGAACATTAATCATATTTTAATTCTGAAATGAAAACAATATTGTATATTGTATAATGAATAAGCTCTGTGCTGTACATTTTTAATGTGATTTAATTTTAATGAAGTCACTATCTTATAACAATCATCAATCTTACAAATTGATCACCTTTTTTTAAAAAAAAAATTAAATATTGCTGTAGCAAGTAACGAATTGTAAATCAAAATAGTGAGTACAAATTGGTGATTGTTTTGGCAAATCCTTACATAAAGATGTATTTAGATTATATATTTTCATGGACTTATTACAATGTAAACAAAATAAAATGTGGGCCATTTCCATGTAAATAAGCTGGAAATAAGTTTAGCAGTGACATTGCTAGGGAATTCATCAATCACTATTGAAAGTCCAAGACTAAATCACTTTTTATTCTATTATCCAATTATAGTTTTTTTGTCTTGGGCTTAATGACAAATGAAAGAGGTCCTCTTTTGGTTTTAATTTCTTTTCTTCCAGTTTAATTTTTTTAATGTTTTTTCTAGTATTGCCATAAACAATTTAGGTAATATTAGCTCTTCATGACCAATCCTATTCCAGTTAAAGCTTACTCCTATTTATTCAAGTTTAATTTACCCAGAGCCATTTTTATACATATGTTGACATACCATACTTTGTTTTCTGATTTGACACATTTAAAAGTCATGTAAAAATTTTAAAGAAGTCGTAGAAAATTTATTTTATAACAAAATTTCTAATTACACTAATCACTATTTTTTGGAAAAGTAACAGTTAAACGCTATTCTATCACAACTTAATCTTTTATAATACAACTATTGCAAATAGCAATTATTTAGATAAATATATCAATATTATTAATAATCAATTATAAGTTGTCTTTTTTCTTCACCAAAAAAATTGTAATTATAATTGTGTGATTTTTTCACATACATTAGTGAAGCTATAATTATAATTAGGTTGCAAAGCATCTTACTATGATGAGACTTAGGCTACATGAATACAAGAGTTTACCAACATAGATATGCATATAATAGAGTAAAAAATAAAAATGAAGGAACATCAATTTTCTGGGACCACCAAGCAGCTACAGGCCACTTATTTGAACCCAGTTCTGCCCAAATAATTTGCACAGAGAAGAGCGATACCAAAAGAAAAGTCAAGAGGCTTATTACATAGCAAATGACCTCAATGCCATTAATAGAAGGGAGGCATACTTTGCTGTCTCCAAACAATGGACTAATTAATTAAAAATTCAAGCTCATTTGCATATATGTATAATAATTCACAACAGAATCTTCATTCTCAAAGCTAAAAGTATGGGATTTGAATACTTAATCCTGAAAGTGCTAAACTAGTGTATTAATTCTTAAATTATAATTATAGCTTCACTAACGTATGCGAAAAAATCACACAATTATAATCATTTATAAGACAAGAAATTGTAATATCACTACTAGCTCAGATATAAATTTTTAAATTTAAAAGTAATTATAACTCTTCTTATAAACTATCCTTAAAATCTGTATTTGTCCTAGTGGTAATATAATAATCTCTAACTTAATATTAATTATTAATAATGTTCATATATTAATCTACAAGGAAGGTAATCATCATTAAGATTGTGCAGGAGTTACATATAGTTTATACTCTATGTCTTAACAAAATACAATGAATAAATAATGAATTGACATGAAGACATTTAAGAGGATATGGTGATCGAGGTCAACTGTTGACACTAGTATAGCAGAAATGCATCTTGGAAGTCATTTATCTTTTGTTGATGAATTTATTAAGTTAAACAAAATGGTCAAATATATATATAGTTGCAGGCCACTATGAGTGTGGAATAAAACATTATCATTCAAAGAAAAAAACTTTTGTACCATTATATAATACAAAAAAAAATTGTAGGTGAAAAGAGCATGCATTATATTAAAAAATCAAATTTTAAATATACATAAAATACTTCATTGGATATAACGTATTTCCATATTTTTATTCTTATAGATTAAAATTAAAACTCTGATAATCAGCTTCGTTAGCATATTCAACAAATTTTTCATTAAACTCAAAAGATTTTCCTTCTCAATTAAATTATCGGTACTTTTCATTCACAAAAACACACATAAAACACTAATAGTGGCATGCAACCCACACACATTCTACAGTAGGCATACCTAGGTTCAATATCTATATATTTATATCAACATATAATATATTTATTACATTATATAACTTAGTTGATGAACAACTCAAATCCAAAGCATAATTTTTTTTTTTTTGAGACTAAATAAACTCTCATTAGTCATGTTGATTTAATTATCAATGAAAAATTCACAGCAAAACTGTTAAAATATTAACAACTCTAAGCATAAATGAAAATAACACTTCTGCGTATTTTCATAATTTTGAATAGCTACATTTCATATTGAAAATGATTCTCTAATTAAAGAGAACAAGTAATCAAATGACCAAATGCTTATATTTTTTTCTTTCAATTAATTCCAAAATTCTGATTATTGTTTCGTAATAACTTTTTTAGCTTTCCATTGTTTCTATTTAAAACTACATAGAGTATGCTTATTTGATACATAACTATACTATTTTTATTACTAAGAAAAATGAATTAATAGTGCTATTATTTCCTACAGTACTATTTTTATTTTCTTCAAAAATCAATAATTAAATTGATAGAAAAATCAACTTAGAAATAGTTATTATAATAATATCCCCACAATATATATTTGTACTTTTATTTTCAAAATCTAATTAATGTATTCAGTGTATATAATAACTCCAGAAACATTCACCAATTTCTTGTTTATGTGAATCAAAATGAAATGAAAAATAATGATGACAAATTGTGATTAAATAAAATAAAGATTTTTTAAAAGACAAAATTGGACAAAGGTTTGTGAAACTATTAGAATATATATTGAATATACCCATTATACAATACAGAGCAACATATGACTTTCACTGCCTATTTTCAATATCTGCATTAGCATTATTGATTATATAAGCTCACAGTGAATGGTTCTGGAGTTATTATTCCTAATGCAGATGATGACACAAATATTTATAACTGGTATAGAGAAAAAACAATGACCCTTATTAGAAAAATAGAATAAAAAAAGATGAGATTATGGCTAAGTATCAAAACAACAAATATTAGAGCCACTCAGAGATAAAGGCTGATATTTAATCTAAAAAAAACCAAGATATCTTCAAACTGATATTTAATGTGACTCTTAAAAAAGAGTAAAGTTGCAGCAGTAAAGAAGCAAAGTATAAAAATATTGATACTTTGTGAGCTGTTGTGCACATGAATAAATTAGTATTCCATGAATATCATGATGATTATTCAAATGATATTCAATTAGATTAGACCTGAACTCACACCTAAAGTACAAATAACCAGATTGAAATCATTGTTCATATTATGAGATGAACAAATTCATTAGAAAAAAGTATAATCCTTAAAAAAAATGAGGCTAAAAATATAGAATGGGGTGAATAGATTTCTTCATCACAATAATGAATATGTTATTGGCTAGACTTAAAAAAAAAAAAAAACAGATAATAGATCATTCATGAGCAATGCTATTCAGAATAATTACTAAGATTGAATGTCGACTTTTCTAATAATAATAATGGTAAAGTAATATCTTACTTTGTTCTTTCGTTTGGCATTACCACTGTTGGTCCAATATATTCTCCTCAGAGTTCTTCATGATTCCTATATAGATTTCTGACTCTAACATTAAACCATGTATTTGTTCTTGTTCTGCAAGACAAATCTTTTCATTCAATTTTTTTCCACTGAACACATTAGATCGGCAAAAAATATACCTGATTATAGAATATTGCTCAACAATGATGTAGTTAGAGAAATATTTAGTACTTAGGGCCTGAATGGTATTGAAAAAGTAAGTTTTAATTGCCTGAATTGTAAAACAATTAGTTAATCATATTAGTAAAAGCTCTTAATTCTTTCATTATATTTAAAATTCTTTATTATTTCTAAAAAATGTCAAGTGTATTTCTTATCAACCACTCTATAAAATTGTCTTTTTATATACTGATGGCATTTTAAGCCTAAGACTGAATTTCACAATGTGATGTCAAGAGTCTTGCATTTACAATCTGTGATTTGGAACACATAAGCAAATGATATTTGGTCATTTTAATTCAAATATTTATAAAATTAAGGAAAAATAGACTTGTAATAAAATAATTAATAATATTATTTACTATCTATTTCTCTGCTTTAGACATAAAATGCCCATGTTTTAGGGTTGAAGCAGGTACCATCATCCTCTTTCAAATTATTCTACATATCTTATATTTATTAGGAAAAACATCCTAGATTTTTAATTCATTTCATTCTATTTTTTGCTTTTTGTCTGAACTTTTAATTCACACTTATCTGTGCAATTTCTTTTCCCAATAAACAGGGATTACTATACAATAATGATCTCTGTTTTCAACCACAGCAATGATTAAACAATATTGTTAATTAGCAATAATACAAAGATAGATGTACGGACTGGTGTTTAAATGTTCCATCTGAATAAATAACCACTTGATTGTTCATACTTAATAAATAAAATATTTTAGCTCATTCAAAAACTCATATTCTTTTCCTTTTAACTATTTACATTATTATATTAACATATTTGACAAATCATCACTGTGTATTTATTATGTATATATATAAAAGAATAAATGATTTAACTTTATCACCCAAAACATTTTATTTCAACAAAATAAAAATAAAAAAAGTCTGCTGTTTTTTAAATTACATACAAAAAGCATACAAAATAATAAATTTTTGCTGATAAAGTCCTTGATGGTTATTACATATTTATATATTTCTACAAACATATACAATATTTTAACATTCTTAACAGAGGTCTTATCAACTATCTCCAGCACTCTGCAAGTAGTCAATAATAAGTTTTTCAGCTGCATCACGGTGGCTGAGATTGTTTACTTTTCCTTGGTAGCGACCATTCTTAGCAAATCCTTTGCCATCAAGAATTTTGGAAATCCTTAGCAAAAAAATAAAAAAACATATTAAAAAATATATTAAATATTTATTTTATTATACTGTTATTAATAATATAAATATATAATTTTTAAAAAGTATTTATAATAAAAATAAAATTCTGGATGCTACTGATTTTCAAATTGCCTAATTTGTTTACTTTTGAATAAATTGATGTACATTTGAATTTACTGATCTTTTACTGTTAAAACATTTGAGTGTGAACTATTGACTTTAGTCCCATCCTACAATACTTAGAGACTGCATAAAACAGTTACTCATCAACAATAATAGATATTAGTTAAATTTTGCCAGAAAGTACAAACATATAGGAAAGACAATGTTATGTAATGGTATTTGCTTTCCTTGTTTTAACATAGAGTTCAAATTTGGATAGAACTTCGATAAATTTTCAAGTAGCAGAGGATTTTTAAGCAGACTTTCAATTGTCCTGAAGTTAGTTGAACTACAGCTAAACCATTCAAACATCCAATTGTTAGTTAATAAATGGATAAAGTAAATATTATTCTATGAGGGTTAAAAGTCTCCAGATTAATCTGGTTGATATTTTACATGGTGGGGTGGCATACTCTAAAGTTCAAAGACTTATGGATTGTGACTGCCATTTCCAATGCCAAAAATTCTTATTGATTCCAGACCAATAAATCATTTAATTATTATTATTTTAAACTGGCTTGGTCAGATATATGTTGGGTCACTGATTATAAAATATAATAGGATTCAGTCTTAACATATAAGTGGGGAAAATGTTATACAAGTGCTGAGCTTATCATTTATAATTGCATTTTTACCTTATTACAACTCTTCTATAATTATTCATCAAATCATCTTAAACATCTTGCCTCCTTAAGAAAGTATATAACTACTGGAAATGCAATATCTCTTGTCAATATTTGGCCCTCTCTATTAAAGTAATTTATAATAAGTAAACTGTGTTATCGAATTTCACATTATAATCACATTTTAATTTGTAAAAAAAGGAATGAAAATTCATTTCCTATTTATTTTAAATTACATGGAAGTAACTGTTCTTTACGACCTTTTCTAAATTGTTGAATGAAAGTTAAACTCTAAAATGCTATGAAATCAACATCTCTTGTAATAAGTTGACTACATCTTATAGACTGATTGCATACAATATTGTGTTTATACTGTCTCATATGAGAACCAGTGTTCATTTAGCAATTAATATTTTGCTTTTATGGTAGTTCACCAAAAGTATACAATTTATGCTATCTCAGGGGCAATTCTAATAAAACATTAAACTAAACTCTATTCCGAGGATCTGGAAATATCTCTTTTCTTATCTCTTCTCACAAAATTTTATAGTCCTAGTTGCCTTATCTTATAATTGACATATTAATCCTCCAATTCAGCATTGTAAATGTCATTATCAGGAAAAGAGTTTTTAAATAAAAATAAAAAACAATGCCCAAATGTGATTTTTCTTGAAATGTAGCTTATCTTCTAAGTTTCCACATAAACATAATATTTCTATTAATACACATCTTTTTAAAAATCAAATAATTTCCTAAGTAATATTCATATAATTATTAATTAATAATGATATCATTTTAAAGACGTTATAAAAATAAATAAATTGTAACTTACTCTTCTCCGAGTGTTGCCATATTCAAACATCCTGTGAGTAAAAATTGTCCAACACCCTTTTCATCACCAACTGTCACAAACAACGGATGCTTCAAAACATAGAATTATATATACATAATATTATATTTAATGTTTTCACAGTTGTATGATATAGATAAATTATTATTTTTGGGACTAAACCTGTGTTATTTTGCATTACAAACCGATATTTTGATGAACTAGCATCCGCTATTGTCAAAGTTAACTTTTGAAAGAAAAATCGTTGAATCTCATTTCTCATCTCGCACTCAGTCACGTTACTGTTTGAGATCTAAAGATTTTTCTTTCAAAAGTTAACCTTGGCAATAACGGATGCTAGTTCGTCGAAATATCAGTTTGTAATGCAAAATAACACACGGTTTAGTCCCAAAAATAATAATTTATATATATATTAATATGAACATTTTCAAATATAAAAATATCAGAAGTAATCTTAGATTTTCTGCATGTAAGAAGAGATAGAGATGAGATCATTCATGCAGGAAAAAACAATAAGTGGATGATTCTGGGAAAAAGTCTGATTTATTGTGAATATGCATGATGTCCAAAATTATTTTGCTGATGTTTCAATAACATCACTGTTACTATTATTATTGTTTTTCAGGGTAATAGTGATTATATTTCAAAAATGAGCTCTGAGTATGAATTTAATAAATTCTATTCACAAATAAAAAAAAAGAATATGAAACGAGAAAAAATCATACCATATTGACAGGAATCATATCCAAATTCTAACCTTTAAAGAGTCACATTTTTTTACTTAAATAGTTGTATATTTTTAATGGCTTCTTCAATAATTCATATAATCTATTACATTTAAATTTTTTTTTAGTTTCATCAAAATTTATAAGACCAGTATTGAGATTGTGAGTAGTAAAGGAAAAGGAAATGTCTATTTTACAGTATTTTTATGTTCTTCACTTTGTATTCCAATTTTTCTATTTGGTTTGACCAATGTAAAAAAGATGTGGACAAAAATCCAAAAGAAAATTTCACAAACAAACTGATATTCAATTTATATAATCTTTAGCTTGTGAAATGGGGGGGGGGGGGGGTAAAAGTTCACTTTTATTATTGCAAGTGCAAATAATTCTAATATTATATTTATAAAGTATTGTGTTTACAGAGGTGTTGTGCCTCACTATATAATACAAAGACAGCATTGTGTTTGTTCTCTGCCTAGCATTTATTATATATATACTTGTATTTTTGAACTTATATTTATTTATTACACATGAAAAACTAATTTAGACAGAAAATTATCTTGGATGTTATATTATCAAATCTTGAGAAATTTATTTCTAAATCAATTTGAGAAGGATAATGAAGAGACTCACAACATATTACCACCACTCTTATCAATTCAATAGTTTCATTAACTTCTAAAGCTTTAAGATATCAAATCAAGATATCCTATTGATGACTGAATTAAAGCAGGTACTTAAATCTAAAGGATGCAGTAGAATATTATATTGCATTCTTATGCATATAAATAAATTAAAATCAAATTAAAAATACAAACAAATATAATGGCTACATAATTTTAAAAATAAAATAAAAAAGTAAAAAAATATAAATATAAAACTATCATTACTTTATGTAAATAACATACACACAAATAGATTTTATAAGCAAAATATTTAAAGAAACTACTATACTGAAATTATTTACACATAAAACAAAAAGAATGAGCCTTTTATAAATCAATTAAAAGATAATATACTACTAAAAATCAGAGAATCTAAAGAACTTCCAGAATAAGAGCAAAAATATGACCACAAACAGCCATTTTCCCAACTCTGCTTAACACATTATAACTTTTAATGAGATTAAAATTCTTATTCCAATGTAATAAATTAAATGATAGTATTGTCAGAAAAATGCATAGAAATGCACAAAAGACTTGACTGTTTAAGTCCTTATTAACTTATAGAAATATATCATGAGTCTCTTTATTACATTATAATTTTGGACTTTTTTTTTTTTTTTTCTGGTTAATTTGAAATTCAATGTTCATTTAATATTATATATATTCAAGCTTCTCTTTTGGAATCTGGCAATTTTTGTTTTGAAGAAAATATCAGACTGAATTCAGATTTCATTGTGATATTATTGAAGCCCCATCAATAGCCATAATGTTAATCAGAGTTCGGTCTATTCATCTGCTGACTGGTCTTTATCCATATAACATGTGAAATATATTTATTTAAAGGCAAAAAGCCCACAAGAGGAGGATACTATAGATTAATGAATTAATAAGATCAAAAAGAAGACATTTTGAAAAGTTTTGTAAATGAAAAAAAAAAAAAAAACTGGTTAGATAATGTAAGTATGTTCTTAAAATGCTGGTTGTTTTTATCAATTTTTTAAAATGTGAATTGATTTAAGATTACCATCATCATTTTGATCCACTATAGAATAAAAATCTTTCCAACTTAATCTGGCCTCTGCAATTCACACAGTCTCTCTTGGCTACATATACCAGAAAACTTCCTTAATTCATCTGTACTTAATCTTTCTCTAGGTTTTTACAATCTCTTGAGATCCAGTTTAAAACTTCAAGTGACCATCTATCATCATCTCATCTAGAAACATGTCCAATTCAGCCCCATTTTAGTTTTTTAATTTTTTTTTCAAATCAAAAAACAATGATATCTGTTTATCCCTTTGATACTTTCTTGTTACTCCCAACATACATGTATTCATAGTTTACTGAATGTTGAAATATCTTTATCGCTCTTCTGTTAAGTTTCTAACTTTCAGATCTGTATGTAAGAACTAGCAAAATACATCTATTAAAAAACCTTCCTTTACAAGCTCAAATATACATTTTCTTTATTTCTACCAAAAGCCCTATATCCAAGTTTAATTTTATGGTTAATTTCATTCATTATGTTTCCATCTGTATTAATAATCTGATTAAGATATTTATAGTTGTTAAATTCTTTTAATTCATAATTATCAATGGTTATTTTCTTCTGAAAAAATTCATTAAACAATATTTTTTTAGCATTTACCTTTAGTCCTATTTTCTTACTTTGGTTTAATAATTCTTGCAACATTTCCTGAAATTTTGACGCATTATTTACAAAAACACCTTATCATTTATTTATTAAATCTCTATGGTTTAAATAATCTTCATGTATTTTCATTTTCTTAACATCCCACTTTAATTCACAAAATACTTCTTTGTAAAACTATTACAAAAAGTTTGGATATATGAAATCACTATGTCATGTATCCTTATTAATGTCAATTTTCTTACTGTCACCAATGTAATTAAGTTAATCACTGCAATTGCACTTTGGTAAATATTCTTCAGAACAGATCTATGGAAATGCTTGCAGACTCAAATGCATTTTCATAATTTACAAATCCAACACATAATTGCAACTCATATTCATTGGACCTTTCTATAAATTCTCTCAATACTTGGATGTGATCAATTAGTTTAAAGTGACACTTAAATCCAGGTTGTTCTTTGGATTGGCTTCAGTCCAAATTTTACTGTAAATGAGTTATAATTATCTTGATAGATAAAGTTGTAAAGAACTGATAGATTTGTAATTTTTAAAATCTTCTTTACCATCTTTTTTAATTGTCAATATTACAATGGCATTCTTCCAATTATTTGGTATATTTTTATTAATTAGACATTTGTCATAGTTTTGAAGGGGTGAAACCACCTTGGCTGTCATATAAGCATTCTAAAAGTGCATGAGAGGTGTTCAGCCTTCCACTTTAATTACCAACCTTTTTACTAATTCGTCACCATTTCTTTTAAAATATCAATAGTAATTCCCTCATTTCCTTGAGCTTTTCCCTTCTTCAGAAAATTTAATTGCATGTTTCATCTTTTCATTTAAAAGTCTTGCAACTATAGGGCTTATTTTGTCACTTGTTCTTTATTTCTATCTAATTCTTTGTAAAACTCTTCCATACATTTCATAACGTCATGTCTCTTTTTCTTCTTATGGTGAAATAATTTTTCTCCCAATGTTAAGATATTGCTTTAAACTTTTAATAGCTTCTATAGCTTTCTCTTTACCAATTCATAGTTATATTTTTCTTATATAATTGTTAATTCTATTTCATACCATTTTGTAGAACTCCTAATATTCAATACATTCTCTTAGATATTTCAGTATTCATTTCTTTAAGAATTTTTCTCAAAGAAAGAATTCCAAATATAAAGTTTTTCTTTTTCTGCAAACTCCATAAGTCTGTATTCTCTTTCTTTTGTCACTATAATTAAACTTGACCACAGCACTTTCATCTTTCAATAATTTTCCAGTTCTAGCATTAAATTCTCCCATGACAATTTTAAAATGTTTGGTGAACATCTATATATAAAAATCCTCTACTTCTTCACTACAGCTAAGAACTTCCTAGGGCATAAACCTGAATTATCTATAATTAGGATTTTTCACAATGTTATACTTCTACTTCTTATTTATAATGAATCCCACTTTACATATGTTTCCAACATTTATGCCTTTGTAATAAAATATAGACTATTTGTCAAATCAATTGTTTCACCTTTTCTCGTAATTTCATCAAGTCCAATGAGTCTCTTTCAATATATGCAAACTCCCTTCAATTAAAAGTGATAAGGTGTAGATTCCTAAATAAAAGGTGATCATTCAATGACAACCCAGATTTATGATTAGGAGATTATTAGTCATCAACCACTGTCTTGGCTCATAAGTTTAAAGTCTAATGAGAAAAAGGACTATAATTTAATTTGCCTGTCATGATTGCAATAATGTATATATAAAAGGATTATTCAACACATATCTTGCTTTCAAAAAAAAAAAAAACTTATATTCCAGTTAGGCAATTGAAAAAAAAAAGCATGATGCTTCTTGGTTGTAACCGTAGACATTAAAAAGCAGTGAATTCACCATACTGGTTGATATGTGCTGGTGTTTTACACTCCAATGTCAAGAATGTACAGCATACATCTGTCCTACTCAATTTCTTTAAGAAGACTCAAAAGATCTCTTTATAAAGTCAATAGCAAACTTCTTTTGGCATATGTATTAATAATATACATGTATTAAAAACATATATTAAGAGCGCTAGCATTCTTGACTTTCACAAACCATGCAAAAGCTTTGGATATAATGGCACAGGTATGGGAATCACAATGTACTTCTATCAATGGAAAAACAATTGTTTAATTTATAACATCTTTTACTCCAAATGGCATATTAAATTTTTAGTGATTCCATCAATATTTATTGCACTTTAAAAATATTGTGTGCTTAATTCTGAAAAGTAAAAATCTGCTAAGCAAGTATTCCATCTTGTATATATAATTTGATGCTTTTACAAGACATTATAAATGATGAAATATTTTAATAAATATCCACTTTTAATGTTAATTAAAAGCTGCAGCCATGATATTTCTAATGCAACAGCAACCAAAACCAGTGGCAAAAACTGAGACAAAAATACATTGCCAGCATTATAATATAGTTAAAATGGGTATTGTCCCGCTTGCGCAACTGGTTTTGGCTATTGTCTTAGAAACATCATGATTACAGATCTTAATTGCAATTAAAAAAAGGAATCCCCAATTATTAAAATATTTCACCACATATATATATATATACCTGCATAGAAATATATATTCAACAAATAGTTGAAGCTATATCTTTTCTTTTACCATTAATAGTGAAGATTTTATTACACATACTTATATATTTTGATTTGAATATTCCATCCACATCAAAATACAAAGTGAAGAAATGTAATAGACCAATGACTTTTTCAAAAGAATTTACATGTAAATAGCACTTCTAATCAAAACACGGGCTGTCCTTTATTTTTTTTGAAAAAGAATTAAGTGTCCCAAAATTTCTTGCTCAGGTTAAATTTTACTCAAGTCAAACTCTCTGTTCAGATGCATGTTAAAATATAGAATAGAAAAATATTTCTTTTAATCAAATGAAAATAAGCACTACAATATATCTGGAATATATTCATATAGCATAAGGCAAACAAGAACTGAGAGCTGTGTTGATCCCTACATCACATTTTTTTTTTGCTTATATATATGCCAACAATTATATACATAAGTCAGGTTCATGCAAGGAGAGAACTGCCTATACTTTTCAGAAACACAGATTTTCACCATTCATATGGAACAAACACACACATAAATATATTGCAATATCAGGGTCATTATTTTATTTAAAAAATCTTTTTTTACTGGAAGCATATTACAAAGGGTTAAATGAAACTATATCCAGATTATTACAATAATAATTAAGCACTTTCACAATAACTGATCACAATTTCCTTTATCAAGAAACTGATTGAAATAAAGAAACATCCTAATAAGTCATTTAGTGCAATATTATTTAATAGTTTACAACATGTGATTAATATTTGAGTACAAGGGTAATGTATATACTGAACTTTAAATATAATTAGAGAGAATTTGAAAATGGACTTTCAAGCTCTCTTCAGTTATCCATTCCATCTTATATAACCAATATACATGACCACATACATATGAAAAAAGATAAATGATCTTCAATATATCACTCATCAGTTGGTCCAAGTCATCATCTCCCACACACATATATAATCAGTGCTTAGTTTATATTAAGATAGCAAATCTTCAAACTTTTCCATTCTCCAACTCTTCAAACATCCATATCATTGAATATCTAATGATGGAATGCTCAAAGCCCTTGTTGATGCAAATATTTTTGTCATATCCATGTTGATTTTAAGTCACTCTGACCCCTCATATATAGGACCTTAATATGTCCATTTAAATATCCTTCTTCTGCATATTCAAATAGACATACTTAAGATCCTATATATGAGGGGTCAGAGTGACTTAAAGTCAACCTGGGTATGACAACAACATTGGTATCAATAAGGGCTTTAAGCATTCCATCATCATCAGATTTTCAATGCTATGGATGGCTGAAGAGTTGGAGAATAGAGAAGATTGAAGCCTAACCATTAAAGTTTGAAGATTTGCTATCTTAATATAAAGTAAGCACTAATTATAATGTATGTAGAAGATGACGATCTGGACCAACTGATGAGTGCTGGTTCAGCATGAAATATGAAAATTGGAGATCATTTATTTTTTTCACATGTATGTGGTCATGTGTATCAGTTATAGAAGATGGAATGGATAGGTGGAGCTTGAAAATCTGTGTTCAAATCTTCTCTAATTATATGTAATTAACAACAAATGACATTATTCAATTAAAATCTAAAGTATTCTCACCAGCAAGTCACTAAGATAAAAAAAAAAAAAAAAGTACACATCCCCTCTTCCCTGAGGAAGAGAATTAACAATAGGCTAGCATAAATGCTTACAATTCTAACACAATAACATCATTTATCATTATTTAATTATATACGAAACAATTACTAATTATGAATATGTAAAAAAAAATTTTAAAAGGCAAACCAAATCATAGGTTTATTATTTCCATGGCCAATGATAACATAATAAAAATTTATAAATTAATTGCTAGAAATAAAATTGTACTTACTTCTCCAATTTCATTAGCTAAAATTAACATAAATTCTGCATCCCCTTCTTTTCTGAAAACAAATAAAAAATAAACTACCAACGAATAAAGAAAAATATTTTAACAAATAGAGTTTTTTTTTCTTAATGTTTATTAATTGTAATGTAATAAAATCAAATAAAACAGGCTTTCATTATTCATTTCACAAAAAATGTACAGTAATATAAATTACATTTATTTGACATGATTCAAAGAAAAATTGAAATTAATAAACTAAATTCTTATTTCACTTTCAAATAAAAATAACTACTAAAAAAAGGAAGTATGAATAGTATTAAGAAAAACTAAAAATGTACAAAAATATTGAAATAATGTTATATAATTGTACTGTAACTTATTTTTTATGCCTTGTACAGTACATATTTATCTTCTCTCTGCAATTTTTTTAAAAAGCAAGATAAAACGGGATAGAAAAGCAATCTCTGATGTAAATTGTACACCTATCTAAACTGTACTTCTGGTCTGAATAAAGATCAAATAGCAGAAATAGACTAAGACATCATACAGAAATGGTTGTCATTAAATTTGTAAGAACAGCAAGCTAAAAAAGTTGCCCTTATTATACTAAGTTAAAATGTTTCATACACCTTATTTTTAAGAAACTTAATTTTTGCATACTTTGTTTTCTCCCTATATATGCCTAACATTTGTTTTTGAAATGGTGCCTGACAACAATAATGCTTTAAGGTTCTATTGAATGTTCTTAACATTTTCCCCATGTTACAGTTGCATTTAATTTATATATTTCATATAATGGCAGTCAGCTGAACTGGAGATATGATATACCTGAACAACCACATAGAAACAGAATTCAGATTCATGGTGATAAACTTAAAGCAATCCCAATAAATTAAACAATTATTCAGATATGCATAACAACTAGGAAAAAAAAAATTATAAGCAGACACCAATAATATATGAATAAAATTATAAAAATAATTTTAGAAATACAAAATAATTGGAAGCTTATAAGTCAGAGATGGAGATATAAAATCTCTCTCCCTATGCAAATATCTCATGTAATAAATCTTCATTTATGTGAATTGGAGACTTGGAACATTTAAACATCTATAAAGAAAATAATCACCAGAATTTTCTATTGATATTTTTTAATTCCATATGATTTTGAAGCATGAAAGTTTTAAGTATTCGACATATATGTAAATCAATACTGTTAACACCATAACATGAAATACTTCTCCAGATAGAATGAATTCAATATATATGTGTGTGTGCGTAAACAATTTTTCTAATTTTAATTTCGGACAAAAGTAAAAAAAATCTCAAAAAGACTGAATTTAATTTAGTATTCTGCATAAACATATACATCACTTTTATTAATAGTCTCTCAATAATATTATAATATAAGCTTGCTTTATTAATTATTGCACATTATTCTAACAACAAAAAGTATCAATATGGATATACAAAACCTAGATTGGAATAAGCCTGTAAATAGCTCACAATATCTATCTGAGCTATAATCAAATAAAGAGAAATCATAATACATTTCCTGCCTGTGTATTGCTATGGACAAACTTATAATAGCAAAGAACTATCTTAATATGATAATAATTTGCCTATTATAGTAATGTGTCCACTATTTGTAAGTGAGCAGTTGGCTCTAAATTTGAAATGATTTGCTGATGCGTAAAAATAAAGAGCTATTTAAGACTTTAGTCAGCTACATATATCAACAGTGTCTCCATGGACAAAATGTAGTGATCATCATTTTCAAATGGATTTGAATTCAGGTGATAAAATATTTGATGAGATATTTTTCAGTTATCTATGTAGAATTAAATAATTGAAAATCACACAAATCCTCTCTCACAATTCATTATTTAAATAAGTTATAAGTATCATCAATTATTATGAGTTAGTAGAAGTTACTTAAATGCCTTCATTCGTATCATAAAACATATAGTCCTATGACGCATTAATTACATAATAGGTTAAAATATATTATAGTACATAAATGTTTAATAAGCAATATATTTTTAATTGTATCACAATGAAATTATATTTATATTTATCTATAAATAGGTAATATGACACTCTTGTGCATGGCAGATTAATAATATTTAAAGATTTGGCATAGTTGATGAAGAGGATTCTAAAAACAGTTCTGTAAACTTTGTATTATCAAAGATAAAAAGTGAATTTACATATATATATATTCTTATTTTATATGAGTTCAACAGAGGACATTTCAATGTTTTGATGTTGATGTGTAGTTATTTCATATCAATCATATAAGCTTAAGGTTTTTAATTTAATAAATTTTATAACTGTTTGTTCATATATTCAGTTCTACTTATTTATCTAACTTATGTATAAAATGAGAAAAAATGAAAAAGTAAAACCAATTCTTGGTTAAAATTATGAGTCAGAAAATTTTTAATGCTCTTGCAAGTCAATTGTGCTCTTCTTTTGGATACCTACATATGGAAAATCCATTCTCTAATTGTTGCATAATGTGATTGATTTCTTTGAGCATAATTTTAAGTCTATTATCCAAAGTCACCATACAGCCTTAATCTGCTCCAAACTATTTTAATGTCTTTGATTATATTTAGTTTCAGATTGTCTTCTTTATCAATTCTTATAAGAAGTTTTTATAATTTTTTTTATTATTTGTTTTCATTATTTTTTCCTCATACCTTATTAATATATCTATTTATATTGATATTGGCAACATTTAATCACACTTATTAAAATGGGTTTTTAATTAGCGCTAGAGAAAGAAATTACAAATTATCTGCAGTAATTTTATATATAGAAAGAATGTCATTTATATGATTAATTATAAGGTGGCATTAAGATGATGGAATTTGACAATAACAAAATTATGGGTTTACTTTTTATAAAATAGACTGGGTATGATGAACCTATGGCGTGCATGCTAGAGGTGGTACCTAAGATAATTTTGTAACAAAAGCAAATGATATTATTATAAAATTATTTGTTAATAATTATTGCAAAATTTTCATTTTATATAAGAGAAATTAACAAAAATTGATTTTCCTCACTGTTTTGTAATAAATACATATTTCTACCATCTGAGTGTTGATGATCAGCATATATCATGCATATTTCATCAATATGCAAAAAAAAAAAAATGGTAAGTGCATTATTTATGGTGTAAATGCAATGAACACTTTCACAAAGAGATTTTTCTCAATATTTTTTCTTTTAGAAATTTTTCTTTATTGTTTTATTTAGCATAGCTAATGTAAATAAAAATAAACATTATCAAAATCAAGTAGCGGAGAATTCCAAAGATGGTAGATAAAAGAATATCGCATGATTAATAAAGGCCAAAAAGTAATTTGTATTTTACTTCCAGGACCATTAGTATGCAGAATCTCATCAGCAAAACAGCATTATGAAACAAATCATAAATCTTTCATGATAAAAATAAAGAAGAATAAAAAAGAATTTTATTGCATGGACCATTAAAAATAGAAATTCTCAGTCAACTTTCCTAATTAAATATATAGGCAGCCAGTTAAATGTAACTGCTGCAATCCATGCTGCCTCCAACGTAATTGCCAAATAAGCAAATTTTTCGGCAATGGAGAATATCTAAAAGAAGCATGGTTAAAAAGTGCACCACCATTTCTTTTTGAAAATTTTGAAAACAAAAAAAAAATTATTCAAAAAATAAAAAAATATGCCAAAATGATTAAAAATATAGTTCATCAGTAATGTAGATATAAAATATTCCAGTTTCATTTCTCTTTATCTTGAAACTATTGACGTAACTAAATCAGCTTGTTTAATTATCTTTATTCATTAGTGTGCTGGAAACAAATCAAAGAAGAATTAATCAGTTTATCACTATCAGTAGCACCAACAAAAAGAATAGATTTGTAATGCAGTTGTAGTTGCATTCGCCGAAAAACGTAGCCTCTTCAAAATATTATCAGTATCAATTGATAATGTTCATAATATGACAAACAGGAAAATGGTTTGGTCAATTCATTTAACAAAGATATTGGACATGCAGTATTATGCATCAGTAGTTTTTATGTGCCAAGGCTAGTTTCAAAGATATGGAAAAATAGTACTAGCTTTGTAAATAAAATTAGCCAATTTTAAATAAATGAATATTCTGGGAACTGTTAATGAGGTAATCTCATTACCATAGTTCACTTATATTCAATAATATGTTATGGTCAAATTGTGAAAAAGTTTTTCAAAGAATAAAAATTGATTTTTACATAATGAAAATATCATTGAACAATGCTGTCAATTAATGGATAAATGACTTTTAAAATTGTTTATTGATTTGTTCTTCCACTTAAATGAATTAAATATTAAACTGCAAAGTATTAATAAAACAATCATTAATAGATCATGTGATCTTGAAAATATCACAATAAGAGATGAAAGCTGGATTGATAATTAAAATAATTTTAAATATAATTAGTTGTTTGTTTCAATTTTATTTAGATTGATTATTATATTAAGTATATATCTATAACAACATTGTGGATAAATAATTTTTTCATATTGGACAATCATTTCATATTTGATTTAATCAAAACTTTCAAACCTAAATTAAAAATTTTTAATCATAACATTATTTCAAATGCCTATAAATATTTTCCAAATACAAAATTTTTCTAGCAGATATAGAATCTCATGAGAAACCAAATCAAGATAAATTGATGCAAGAGTATATATATATATACATTATAATTCAGTAAATAATAAATGAATTTTCTTCAAGATTTATGCAGTTCAGGAAATTTTAAAAAACATCAAAATTTGTTTTATACGCAGATAGAATAGGTAAATTCAATTTGAAAATTCTCAAATTTTTAAATTTAGATAATATAGAATTGCAATTAATTGATTTTTAATCCAGTTCTAGATTTGAGAAATGACTTGGAAATGATTGAAAATGATCAGTTATTGGGTCTAAATAAAAAATGCTGAAAAGGTAATATTAAAAATTTGAGATATCATTCCCAAAACGTTCAGTTGTTTAAAATCACTAGTTAACAACTACATCATTAATATTTCCCTTTACTTATGTATGTAAATCATTATTTTCAGAAATTAATTTTATAAAAGAAAAACCCAGAAATAAAATAATGAATCTAGTTCAGCATACATATTTATTATAAGTGATAAAATATAGTCCTGATATAAAGCATTAAGCACCTAATATATAGATGCAAAAATCTCATTCAAAAATGTATGTTTATGACAATTCATTTTAGTAAAATTCTATGCTAATTTGTAAAATTATCTCAATAAAATTCTGAAATAATTAATTTTCTACTAATTTCAATAAATATTATTTGTAAATTTTTGGCACATGCACTTAGGAAGGTCATCACCACTAAAATAGTCAAAAATAAAGATGCATACCCATTTCAAAAGTAATTAAAAACTTCTCTAGGAATTTAATTTACAAAATAAATGTATAATCTTTATGAGAATTAAATGGGAACAAGGATTATAGTATTTATTTTTAGAAAAAACTAATAAAAACTTAATTGTTATTATTTTTTTGCACTACATTTGTGATAATAAAAAATAAGTTTTATTCGCTATTTTCAATGGGACTAAATGTCAAATCAGTTATTACAGATATATATAAAACTGTCAGTTATATATAGAATATAATGATTTGTTTCTTTTAAGTATACTTTAGTTAATAATTCTGTATTTCTCTACTATAACAGTGATTAGCAATTTAGCACTATGAAAAATGATAAAAATGTTTTGCGATTTATTATTACATATATGTAAATCAAATAAAAATATCTATAATAAATAATTACCTGTAATAATAATAAATAAAATAATTAATATTAACAATAACAATTATCAAATGCAAAAATATTTTCAGCTGCTTTGTAATGATTCCAAATTGTTAAAAAAAATTTGATTTGTCACAAGTATAAACTTTGTGTAATATTCTAACTTTACTTTGCCTATTAATTAAAGAACTTCTATTTACAAAAATTCCTGCCTTGATTTTTTATTATGGTTTCTTTCCTCATGTTACCCAGATGCTTTTATACTTCCATATTTTATAATTTGTTATTGTTAATATTTATTATTAATATTTGTTATATATATATATACATTCCATAGTGTGTCCCAAAGCTATCTGGATTGGTTTTAAAAATGTTTCTTTTTTATTTCATTGCAATTTATATTAGAATCAGGTGAAAATCCATAATCTAAATGAATCTTAGAATTTTTTGTTTCAAATAACTGAATAAATTTTAAGCAAGCTTAAATTTTTTTATATAATTGGCCACAGCCAATTCAATTAGCCATCCACTGTTGATTAGTAAATGAATATTGAGCTATTCAATAAAGTAATGGTTCCAAGATATTTTGCATTAGTCAAGTAAGTATCAATAAATTAACCATAAAACAAAAACATGACTATAACAGGATGCATCTCAACTACTCACAAAGAGAGAAAAATAAAGTATATCTACAGAATCTGAGACCAGGATTACCATTACCTTTTTATGACAAACTATTATTTATAATAAAAAGTTATATTCCTACTGCCTGCTATCTGCATTTAGTGCCAAAAACACTTTAGAATTAATAAATCTGTTTCCATTATCAGCATTTAATACATTCAATATAAATATTAATTCATTCAATATACATTTAAGTGCAACTTTTATTTGTTTATTTAAAGTTTACAGTTTTACATTGCATAAGTCTTCTTCATAGCTAGAAAGTATCTAACTACCTGTTCAACTTGCAGCTCGTGAACCACATGCGACTCTCTAGATAGACCAATGTCATTCTCACCAAACTTTTGAAAAAAAATAATTTATATGAGCATGATATATTTATATTTTATTTTGAAACCATACATGCTTTAATCATTTGTGGTGACAATTTTATAATGATTGTTTACATCATCAACTTTGATACTTTACTATTATTGTTTTCTGGAAATATAACACACTGTTTGAACTTACTGATTCAAATTTTAATTTGGATTTTGTCGAGTGATGTTATTATTCTTTATACAATATCTGGTTAAAATGAAAATACACACAGAAAATAGTTTTTTAATAATATTTAGCTTTATTACTGCCTAGCATGCTTTGAATATATTTTTACTATATCGTAATTCATGGCATCTAATGGTGAGATTAAAGAACCATTTAATCACACCACTATATGCCATGAATATGATGTAGTTAAAACATACTGAAAGCATGCTAGGCAGTAATAAAGGTAAATATTAAAAAAATACATTTTCTGTGTGTATTTTCATTTTACTAGATATTACATTTGCTCAGAAAAGAAAAAAATTGGTAACAATTAAATTATTCTTTCTACAATTTTAATTCAAATATCGTGGAGATGTTGATTTTCGACCATCAACTTCAGCTACTTTAATTGAGCAATACAGGTAATTATTTTTAATTTATATTCAAAAAAATAAAAAGATATTATTATAGTATTCTCATTTAAATAATGTTGCTTGTAAACTAATGTCAATTTTTGGGACAATGTATGTGAATCATTATACTCAACAATTAAGTTTGGAAAATCAAACAAAGAGCAGGAAGATGAATGAACACTTTATGTAACAATTGCATGCTTTGTTAACAAATTATATGCCAAATTTTAATTTAAATCAGTCACATATGAATAATAAATGATTTTTTACTGATTTTGTTCTCATTTATTAACTTATGTTCTTTTTGATTTCGGTACAATTCATAAATATTAATAAAAAAAATTGTACGTCAAACATTTGCTTTTGTTGAATACTTCAAAAATTTAATTGTGACTTTGAACATATCTCAATTTTAACATCTGTTTCTTATAGACGTTAAGTTTTGCCATCTCTAATATATAATAATGCTTTTATTACAAATAATTTGGTGTTGATATAGTGTTTTGAAAAAGTGACTGCTGACTAGTTATCTAAGCTACCTGCAGTATCACCTTTGAATCGATGCACAGTCTGAGTAGGCATTACAAAATTTTAAGGTGCTAGTGTGTTCAAATTAAAAATTGTGATACGGAACCTAACCTATGATGGAATAACATTCTAACATTAAATTTTGTTTTCAATTGAAGAAAACTGCTACTGAAACAGTTGAAATGAATCTACTGTGGGTGACAGTAGTGAAGTCATGAATCACAAGAATATTTTTTGCAAGATTTCATGAAGGTAAGGAAAATACTGAAGATGATCTATGAAAGAACACACATACTGGCACATTTCATTTCACAACTCATGATCCAAATAAGCTGGCATCTTAAAATTTTTTTGGTCAATAGCTAAACTATGTTGCTATCCAAATCATGTACTGACACAAAGATGGTGTTGTAGAGAAATTGGAGAGAGAACTGGTCAACTTTTCATTGACATAAATTGTGTATATTTTATAGCTTTGAAAAAGGCTGTGATGCAGACAAAATTGTAAACCTTAAATTAGTAAACTAAAAATAGCATAGACGTAAGTGAATAAAAAATGATTAATATTTATTAAATATATGTGCATTACAATAAAGTGAAAAAAAAAAAGAATCTTTTTTTTTTAAAAAAATCTTCCTTAAAATCAGCTTACTAGAAAGACAGGCCTTTGGAAATTGTCATTAAAAATCAAACATTTATCACAGACTATGACTTAGTGAGAGTGACCATAAATTTATAATTACAACTTTAAATTATCCTGATAGATTTCTAACTATAAGATCTTTCCATTGATTCGTTGTAAATCAAAAGATTTCGCGCAAGTATTAATGTGTAATGAGAAATGTGGACTTAATTAGTGAAGTATTGAATAGCTTCACGTTCTCAGATCTAACCGCTTCAGCTTCACCTATTTATATAGAAAGTAGGTTGAAGTAAAGAAGGGTTCCCCTCTTTTCTTCTTAAACGTAAGCTTGTGGTTAAGACCTGTAGAGGTCCCTTCTATCGCATTTTTACGCGCACATTCTTGAGGTTACAGCCTTAGAAAATATTACTTAATACTTTTTGTAATAAACAAATCGTACCTGATGTTGTAAATCCATGAAAAGTTAAATTGCTGATAAATAGTAATCAAAAGATGGGTATTTTGTAAGTCATTAAAACCAATTCAGAAAATTTTAGTACACACACTGTAGGTAAAATATATCAGGTATATAATTTTAAAAAAATTACCTATGAACAGAGAAGAGAGAAGGCGGAGGCTGTAAATTTTTTAACCGTACTCCTTCCAATACTGCTACATCTCGAAGAAGATTTAATGCATTCTTTTTATTAAATATATATATAAAATTATAGAAACATTAAATCAAAAGATTAAAAAATATATAGTTATATAAAACTTTGCAAACTTTGATTTCAAATGTTATCTATCATTTCCCTCACAAATAAGAGAAAGCATGATTGACCCTAGGACTTTCCAATTCATTACTTTGCTTTATACCCAAGAAAATAGCCAGTGAAACAAAACTTCCCTTCTACCCGTCCAATAATCTCAAAGGATCTACTGAAATGGGGAAAAAAGATCGAGAAATGAATAAAAATAAAAGAATTAAAAACCTACATTTATAAATACAGTAGTAAAATTTAAAAAAATGACTTTTCTTTCTTGCTTGCTATTTTAATAAAAAAAAATAAGTAAATGTCTTTAATGCTTTTGAGCTGCAAGATATGTTCAGTGACATTAGCTGCTGGCTGGTCAATCATTTCAAATGCTTGATTGACCCAGGAATTAAAAACAAGAAACTACCATCAATTATTATGACTTCCAACCGTGAAATGTCCTAAAGGTCAAGAGTGACATCAGACAGAAACATTTCTATTAACTTTACATAAACACAGGTACTTTTTTTTTTTTATAAAAAAAAAACAACACAATGTTTATGGTTTATATATATACTTTTATATGGCATTTTCTGAATGTAATCGATGATTATTGACATATTTAGTTTTTCTTTATTAAATCATTGAAACTATTAACATTTATAAGAGAAAAATAAATTGAAAAATGTTTTATTTTAAATCTTTTTTTAATTAAAAAAAAAAAAATTAAAATTTGTCAGAAATCAGAATATTTTGGGTTTATTTTTTAAAAAAAAAAAGATCAAAGACAACTTTTTGCACAATAAATAATCGAATGGTTTTAAGGCGCGAAAGTTGGTATGAAGTTCGAACAAGTAAATGTCATAGAATTGGACTACTTTCTATGGATTTTGAGTAAGTTTGAAAAATATCCAGCTAATATCAAATAAAATCTATCTAATAACCACTATTATTTTCAGTAATTATTAACCCATGGCAAAATGTGAAAATCTCTCAGAATTTAATTCAATTTCTCTTATCCATATTTTTTTTTCTCCATATCATTTCAATAATAATATACATAAATCTAGAATATTAATCATTTTTCTTAGTCATTCATTGGACTAGAGATTATATCCACTTAATGAGTAATATTTCTGTAGTGTAATTTCCACTACACCACTCTCATGCCATTATAGGGACTGGTTTCTATCTATTTTTAACATCTTTGGCCATATGTTTTGATTCCACTCCTCCACAACGTGTGATAAATGTATAGAAAGCAGTCCCTTACATGTGTGAATGGTGTAATGAATAATAACACTACATAAATGTAGAATATTTTAAAATGGATCCTAAGAAAAAATACGAGAAGTATGGATCAAATAAGAAAATTTTCTGGTGAGCTATGGATCAGAAAAACTGAATTAAAATTGGAGTGACCATTTGACAGTGGATCGATAATGGCTACAAATGATGATGATGATCTTTTTTAACAAGTGATACCATTTAATTAAAAAAACAAACATGAAGATGCAGAACTATTACTGCCACATTATTCCACAACTTGAATTGAATGCCTGATATGGAATCAGCAAACTACTTTCCAACACATTACTTAATATAGTGACTATCACCCAGTGCTATAGCAGTAGTTAAAGTTTTTAAAATTTTGAATATGAATATACATTCATAAGGCATATATGTAATGCTACCAGCTCACATATCAGGTATTCTTTGTTGTGTGAGAAAGTGGTAAGAATAAGTGAATGATTTTATTATTCAAGAATTCATACAAAGTTCAAATGCTAGAAATGCAAAACAAGAATCGATCCAAGGACTGTATGCTCCAGAATCTGAAACTTTACCACTGTACTAAATTACATTGGGAGGGGGGAAGGTCTACAGCACTCAAGAGTTTCCAGTTGGTCATTTATGTAAATACTAACAACCTAACATTACATATATTTGGTCATTACAGTACAGTGTGTTTAACATAGTATAAAAGTAGCTTCAAAAAGTCTTATTGAACATTAATAGTATTAGTACAAAAAGGGCTAAAATATTTAAATTAAAACCAATCCTTTTAAATAATTAATAAACATATACGTACACAGATATGACAAAATTTAAAGATCATTAATTAGAATGAAGTTAGATAAAGTAATAGTAGTTGCAACATAATACTGATTAGCTCCTAATATATAGTAAAAACACTTTTAGAAGCTAGATTAATTTAAATTAATAAAAATTAGCCATCTATTTTAAGACAATTAATTGCTCTTCTGTTTAAATCCTAGTATAGATGGATGATAGTAGTAAGTTGTAGAATGTGTGGAACAGCCAATGGCAGTTCTCTTAATTGAACTAACAGTAAGATCTATTCTGTTGTTTTGTATTAGTTTTCATAACTGTTTCTATGAATATAGTTTAACTTTGGATATCTGAAATTCTTTATTAACTATAAACAATCCCAGATGTAAGTATGCATAACAGAGTAATAATATAGCTAAGATGACTGATATACTTCTCTATGATGTTAGTTTTTGGTATATAAAGATGAAATGCATGAATAAATAAGTTTATTAGAAATAGTAAACAGTAGATAAAAAAAAAAAAAAAATCAATTTATTTGAAAAAATCAAATGAGAAATAAGAACATCATTCTCTAATTCAAAATTCTAAAAATAATAGTATGAATATAAAAGATGGTTAAAGCATTAACTGAAATAACTGAGAGCCATTAAGTCTGCCTTCACAGAAATTAAAAAATAAAAGACTAAAAATTCTAAGGGTTTTAAATCAAGTTAATTTGTTAAAAAAAAAAAAATCTAACTTCATTAGGACTTTAATTAGATTAGTACCACTGGTCAAGAATACTCCAGAAAAAGAATAAAAGATGAGATGATATAAAAGAAGAGGACAAGAACAGCATGGGGAAGAAGAGAAAAAGAAACTTGTGTAAGTCAACTCAAAAAGCAGTAACATAAAATAGCAAGGGAGTTCAAGACCAAGATAATTGATGCCTGGAAGTCAAACCAGCCAATCAGAACTTTTACAGATCATATAGACTTTACGACCTTTTTAATAAGCTCTTCTGACATTAGTAAAGTATATATTGGTCCAAATAAATATAAGTAATCTCATGGTGCTGAAGAATTAATATAAAAAAATAATCAAATGATTTATTGCTTAAGAATTCATTAAAAAGTCTGTGCATTACAAATGAAAAAGCCAGGCCATGATCCATGGAGTTTGAACATCAGAATTTACCATTATAACATCCACCAAACCACACACAATGTGTGAATCTTATATCCCAATGTAAAATCTTATAGCCTGGTATGATTCATATATTCTGAAGTGTATGTACATGTAATATTATTGATTGGTTAAATAACCAAATTCTTCTTCTGCTGCTGATTTTTAAATTCTCTTCCTAGTTATTATCTCACAAACTGATATATCTTTTTACAGAGATACATAAAAATATATATTGTTAGCTTGATTTCCTTAAACTGGAATGATTTTAGATCAGTATTTTATATGTAGTTAAGCCAGTAATGTGAGTTTTGATTAGATGGAATTTCTATTAGTCATGATTTTATATGAGGAATAGTTAATATTTAGTTAAGTAAAGGGCAAGAGATGGAATGAAAGTTGTAAGAACTGTTGTAAAGAGGCACTTAAAAAGTTCATAAATTGAAAGGAAAGAATATTATTAAAGAAGTTGTAGATGAAGCAGAAGATTTACAAATTTAAGTATTCTGCTTGGAAAAAAATGAATAGGTCTGGAAAATGTTTATCCTTGTTGTGTCTAATAGTTATTCAAATAAAATGCTAAGTGTGTGATGTTTTGGAAAATATTAAATTAATAATACTGCAAAAATGATGGGAGGATTATAACTGATTTACTGATAATAAATATGGAAATGCTTACAAATAATAAGAATGAACATAAAAACAATAAACAGTTTGAGATAAAAATAGACAATCAAAACTAAAGGTAAGAATATAAGTGAAAAGAATAAAAATTTATTTAAGTAATATACTTGATAAATATTAAGTTACTAATGTTTCAAGTGATTTAGTGTGGGATTGTAACTGGTTCATTGATGATACATACGCCAATGCTTTCAAATAGTTAGAGTGAACATAACAAGAGTAAACAGTTTGAAATGAAAATAATCACAATCAAAACTAAAGTTATGAATATAAATGAAAATAATAAAAGTTATTTAAGAAGTGATACTTAGAAAAATGTTTACATAGAAAATCTTAGATCAGGTTAGCTAAGAAATTGATAGTGGAAGAAACTTTTTTAAAAAGAAAATAAAGAAATAAAATTAATTTATGATTATTGAAGCGCAGGGATTAAAAAATAGATTGAGAATTTTGCTTAGAATATTGGAGAAACTTGGTTAATAAGGAAGAAGAAAACAAGAATATAAAATTTTGAGGTGTAGGTTTAAAAGAAATTAAAAAAAAGATAAATTAGATAGATGAGACAGTCGATGTTTTATAAAAAGAGCTGTAAAAATGAATTGCCTTTTATTATGAAAATTAAGAAAAAGAATGGAAATAAAAAGCATCTGCTTAGGGATGATGATGATAATGTGAGATTGTAAAAAACTTGATTAAAATCTTTTTTAAAAAAAAAAACGTATTTTATTTATTTTTTTAATAAAAAAAAGCATAATCTTGAAAAATATTCATTTATTTAAATTAAGAAATTATTAATATCATAAATTTCAAATAAATGTGTAAAATTCTACAATCGTTATTTCATTTAAATGATTTATCACATATGAAAAATCTCATTAAAAAATTATCACCAAAATGATTTCAAATAACAAATTAAACAATTAAAAAACAAATTAGAAATGAAAACAACAAAAAATATATTACAAACTTTCGAAATAAAAATCTACAGATTTCAAGTCATAAAACTAATCCCATTTACATGTACACAATGGTTTAATTAATGGAAGAATAAAAGAAAAATGTCTATATTTCATTTATATTTGCTGCCCAAAGCAAATTATCATAAGAAAAAAAAACGTGTAGGACTCGTAATGACAACTTCATAGAAAATAAATAATACTAAAACAAAACTTAATTACAACATCTTTAGACACAAGGTCTTTTGTTATGATTTTATATTTAATTAATCAAAACATAGATATTTGATTTATCTCATAATGTAACTTGATATGGATAACGTTTTAGAATGTTGAAACAGAAAAAATAATTTTAATGATGAAAAATAATTTAAATAATAATTCAATATATATATATAAAATAGGTAAGTAAAAACAACTTTGATAACCCACTACAGAAAAGATATTTCCAGCAACTATCCAAAACAAAACCTATTATCATATTAATTAAATTTTACTAAATTAGCATTTCCCCAATTAAAGAACTTTTTTTGAAGATTCTGAAAAAGCTACTGGGTCTCTGGCTAAACAAGACAATGAAAGAAAAATTAAAAAAAAAAAAGTCTGAATATAAAACGCTATCAGCAACAGTAAAATTATGAACTGAATATTGCTTTACAGAAGAGATCATTTATATATGAATTTAAAAACCACACAATATATCATTACATATCAACAATAATAGTACATACTGTATATTATAAAAATAATACAGAAAAGCTTCTGGTGGAAAATATTTTTTGCCCTTATCAATGTGATGTAATAAATTTTAAAGCTTCAATTTACATTGCATACTTAGAGGGACATTTATATATATAATATATATAATTATATTCATTCTCCATTCCATCTCAAACAACCGATACACATGTCCACATAATTGTGAAAAAGATTGGGGATCATTTATCTTTTTTACATGTGTGTGGTCATATGTATCAGTTGTTTGAGATGGAGTGGAGATGAATATAGACTGAAAATCCTTTCAAATTCCTCTATTTACTATAGTAAATATTCAGTATACTGAATAAATAGGTTAATTACATAAAACCAATGATGATGATGATGATGATAAAATGATTCAAATACTTTAAATATAATATGGTCAAAAAAAATTTCCCCTCTTTTTCTCACTTTTCCCCTATTTTTTTCCTTTACTCCTTTTTCCAATTAAACAATTTTTAATAATCATATAAAATATATAGAGTAAAACAAAACCAAAGTAAATATATATTATATAATTTTCCACTCATTTTTAATTAGTCAATTATTAGTTAAACTAATTGATGTTTATATATATTCATGCAGTTATGTTTATTGTAGTTAATATAATTAGTTTCATATATTTTCCTTCTGTTAGGTTTTTTAATAGAATCTAAAAATATATCAGCATTTATGGAATAGATTTTTGATAAAACTCCATCCAATTTAATATAAAAATATCTAATAATCAGATACAAAAAAAAAAGATGGGATATCTAAAATAGAATTCATAATAGAACCAAATTTACTCAAAATATAAGTGAAAAAATTCTATATCTTCATTAGAATCAATAATCCATTCTAGTTATCCTATTCAAAAACAACTATGGCAAGCATGAATAATCAAGACAGTAGTGGTAGGGCTGCATAAAAATTAGCATAATAGTTTCTGAATAGTGACCTTATCTATCAATGCATCCACATATCCAAAAATAATTTTTTTTCTTTTATATTGCTTCAGCTAATAAATGCACTAAGTAATGAATTCAAGTCATTTTGCTTGTATAATTGTATAGATTTGATACTAATTTAATGTCTTCGGTTACATACTAACAATAGGTTTCTTTGATTTATTAACAAAGGATGCACATACAAAGCATTGCTTGACACTACAATTATTCTTATCAATAGGAACAATAATCCACTTTATTTACACAATTTAAGTTTACAATGTATGGCTCTGGAGTGTAACAGAATGGATTACTACAATTCAATGGAAGAGTCATGTAAATTCTACTATACAGAATACAAACTGAAAACCAAAATTACAATTACTTATAATCACACAATTTTTTCTCATGTACCAGCCCATGATTCACTCATTATATAAGATGAGTAATTCTCAAATTGATGATAATATAGGTCAAAATAATAAATTATGCCAATTTCTATATTGGCAAGTAAAAGTGAAAATTTTTATGCCAATTTCTATTTCGGCAAGTAAAAGTGAAAATTTTTAAAAATTTGCAAATAGAGATTTTTAGATATTTGCAATGCTGCAATTCCACTGTAAAAATTTCATCATAAAACTACACAATAATAAATTTCTGCTTACCATAAGTATTGCATTAGAAGCATTAGTACCATTATAGTCAATTTTAAACCAGAGCCCTCTACTGTAAACTTTAATACTAATGAACACTAACCAGTGGAAAATAATAGAGAATTTCTCTCTGCTCTAGGAAGCATACAAACAAGCAGATGAAAAAAGTAATGTAATGTTGTTGTTAGGAATACACAGTGATATTAAATTCTAACTCTCAGACTAGTTTCCAGATAGGCCTTCAGAGAAGAAAAGAATTACATTCTTAATATATGCCAATCATTTTAGCTCCTTTATATAAGTTAAAAACTGCTGGTCTATATAACTTTACAATCAAATTAGATCAGGATTTTTAAATCTCAAGTTATTATTTTAGTATTTAAAAAGTTAAAATTTATTGATAGGTATGTAACAGCTCCTCAGTGAAGGTAGCCAATAACCAGTAATAACTCTGTGAGAATAAAACTATAACACTAATGTTTAGATTCCTTTGGTAAGTAAATAATAGGAGAACACAATAGGAATATATTTTAATGATATTAAATAATGGGTCAACTAATTCACAACAGTTTAGAAATCTTATAAATATCCAAAAGTTAAGTTCCCAGCTTAGCTATTATTCTAAGGAGTATTGCTATAATAATGTCTTAAAAAAAAAAAAAAAAGTTAAATCCTTTAGTGAAAAGTCTCAAATTGTAAGAATGCTACAGAAATGACTGGAAAATTTTTGATTACAAGTGGCAAGACTTTTAAACAAATGAATTAAAATTGATGAGGAAGCTCTAAAATAGATATTAAAATAAATTGTGTTATGAGGATAATAAGCAATGCCTGATTATGATGAATATTACTTGGTCATAGTACTCTGCTTATTAGTGTATTATACTCTACCTTCCTTTGGGCTATGAAAATTAATATATATAAAAATATTATAATATTTAATTACTTAAACTACCTTTAATACTACATAATTCTTGAATTTTATCTTCTCAGTAATAATTGTTTAAGCAAACAAAAAAACAAATACAAATATAATTTCGATTTATTTAAAATAAAACTAGTAGTAATGAAAAAAATAATAAATTTTTATAACTTTCTTCAAAACTATAAAACGAAAAATCAATTAATTCTTTATTATTTTTTCCTCTCAATCAACTTTGCAAAAATCATCAGCCTGAACACCAGAAGTGTAAAGAAAACGATTAATTTCATTCTGAAAATAATAATAATAATAATGATTTTACACTTTTAGAAGCAGTAATTCATTCCCTTTACATTATTCCTAAATGCAATAGATGGCTCTGGGGTAGAATAAATACAGTGAATTACAATTCTTAAAAAAGTATAAGTTAAATGTAAGCAAAAAAAAAAAAAAATGTCAAGAGGAATTTTGTTAATAAAATAATTTTGGAATAATTAAAAAGTATAAATAAATAAATAAAGTGAATTACTTTCTGAGTCAATTTTAAATTTTTTTGAAGCTTGTCTACCATATCGACTTGCTCATCTAGAGTACATCTAAATAAATAAAAATAGGATGAGAAATTGTATCAGATATTGACTGAAGTCAAAAAATGCCTTTGGATGATCCAATTTCTATAGAAAAATATAAATGATTTATATAACAAAATATTTTTTTTTTTTAATAAGTAATTGTAATTATGTACATGTTAAATCCTGTAATTTGAAATATTCAGGGAATAATAATTGATCAGTTATTATAATAATAATATTTATTCTTCTATCTACTTGCATCATAAATATAAAATATATATTTCCTTACATCATTGTAAATGATAAATATTTATTTTTGTCAAGAGTTGTTAGCCGAGAGGTCATCGCAACCGTCTTGCAAGCAAGTAGTTGGTTGCAGACGGTTGTGGGTTCGCGTCGCTATAACATATGAAATTTATATATATTTTTAATTCAGAAAAAGATTATGATTGTTTTTTTCTACATTCTATGATTTATTATCTGAAAAATAAAAAACTTGAGTAAATAATTAATTATCAATTCCATTTAAATCTTGAATAAATTTCTTCTCTATTACACTTTATATATTACTCTTGTATAAAAATCAAATTACTTGGATAATACTCTGTATATATTCAGATATATATATATTGAGATGGTTATGTGTCTCATGGCATTCAACATAGTAATGTGTGCATGTATATAGATAAAATTAAAAGAAAAAGTAGAAATAAACATAAACAAAAATTAATAATTTTTAACAGATGTTATTTTTGGAATATTTTAAATGTGTACATGTATGTATATTGGAACAAACTACAATTAGCAGTTAGACTAGACATTTAAAAATGTTTGAGTTTCTCCATCATAAACAATAGCAGACTTTCTATTTAAATACTGTGATTGCATAATCAGTTGGTTTTAAAACTTGAATATATTCTCAATCAAGTTTATATATATAGTAATAGTTAATTACCGTTATATATATATATTTTTAATCAACGGACATTTTATTTGTATTATATATATATACACACACATAAAGCTAAAAATATTGAAATATATTCGAATGAATTGTTAAATGTTGGCTACAATTATATATATATAATGTTGTTAAAAATTTTAATATGAAATATAAGAATAAAAATATTAATAATAATTTTAATTCTCCTGCTAATAAAAAAATATGAATAACTACCATATATTTAAAATTTATCAAGTAAATTTTATAAGGAAAATTTATAAAGGTATATGTGACATTGCATTTTATCACCTCCTACATTAAACACATTAATAAATAACTCTAAAGATAAAACCTCATTTATAAATAAAAATTGCATCATTTATAAATGGATATGTAGACGTGGTAGTGGAATATAGGGGAATGAGATGCATGTTGAAAAAAGAACTAAAGAGCACTTATTGTTATTAAAAAGGGTTCAAAAAAATGAAACAAAATTGCAAAGTAAATATTAATGTTTCAGCTTTCGTTTTTTACGACCATAATAACTATATATTTATGGTTTTAACTTCAATTATAATAATGTAAAAATATTGCAAATTGAAAAAAGTAACAACAAAAGAAAAATAAAGAAAGCTATGCTAATATACAAATACAAACAAGACTTAATTAACAGACAGGCAGCAAACATTAAGATCACAGAATTGTGAGAAGGTTAGCCTTTCAAAGTGTTAGTCGACAAAGACTATGAGGATAGACGAAAACTTTCCTAAGTGGATAAAATTTTTAAAGTTATACTTTACATATATCTAATTACTGTATTTATAAATATTCAATTATAAGATTACATACACACACATATATATACACACAGTACAAAATCTTTTCATGTAATATTAATCACACTAAAACATTGAATTTTTGTACTTTAGGGAATATATATGTAACCAATCAAATTAATTCATCACGTTACTGAACCATGTTCCATATTGAATACATAATTATTCTTGGGTGGAAGATAAAACAAAAAAAGGTTCCACAAAAACTGGCGTCTTTTAATCATTTACTAGGCTGGCAAGAAATGACTTTTTTTTGGGTGTTTCCCTATAAGATATGCTGGAGAGGCTTATGGATTAGGAGATAAAGAATACATTTTATTTTTTATCTTACCAATTTTCATTAGTGTGACAACATACAAGAAAAATAAATGCTTCCATGATGATTACTGTCAGAAAAACTATCAGTAGTCATTGTAGTGACTACTGACAATTCCAGGCCCCTTCTATCATATGTATTTCTATTTTTTTTAAAAACATGTGAGAGCAATCTATTAATCCACTAAGATGCAAGTTGTATAATAATTCTAGGCAACACTCTTCAGTATAACATAAATAGGAAATATGTACTTCACATAACAGATCTCACTATGAATGAATTTTGTTATGTATTTGCAAAACAAGCTATTAAAATATCAATAAATTTACAAATCCAATAAGCTAAAATTAAGTCTTTATTGATATGACAAACAAACAATATGTCCCCTAATGATACAAAACTTTTAACTGCACAAGTTAAAAATGATGCCTTTTTTTTATTAACTATAGTGATCCTTAACTAGAGATCGCTATTACTTGCTATGTCTCATAAATTTATAACGAACAATCAATATATGTTTCTACTTTACCATTTGGTAATAAATCCTCGGAGAGCCTTGTCAGGCATATATAAAATATTAATAAGATCACGATGATCAGTATAGAGTTCTAACCAGCTCAGTAATCTTCAGATAACTGGTGCCTGGGATCAGTATCCCCACAATGTCATGTGGCCAATTCTCCGTTATATATCTTTTCTGCTAACTGGCTGATGATGGAATAAACACAATTTATTCCACACACTTGCAAAAATGAAGAATTTCTTGTCCCTTTTTTTTCCGACTCTTTATATATCTAAATTTCTTCTTATCTTCTCATTAATTAAATTCTGCATTTACAGATTCAATTGTAATTTATTCAGACAGCCTACTCATTTCCTGTCTTATTAATTCAAGTTATTTTTCCTCAACTTCTTATTTTGTTAATCACAGATTTAATCAACTCATTTTTCTCTTTATCATTTCGAAACAAAAAAAAAAAAACCCTGCAATTAATTATTTCTATTTATATAATCACCACTATATATTTATTATCATTTAACCTAAGTCATCCTTCTCCCCCAAATTCTTATTTCTTATCTTTTCTTCAGGAGTGCTTTTTTTTCCCTTTTAAAATTTCAACTTTCTCGTTTCCAGTACTTCAAATTATATTGTAACATTTATTCACTCTTTTATATAAATATAACAAATTTACATTAAATTTTTAATGTGTGTTTTGCTACTTCTATAATTTTACTGAGAACCCATCAACGATATCCATCAAAAATTAATAATAAATTATCCACTTTTTTATTATAGAAAATTTAATTAGCATGATACCAACTCCCAGATCCAAAGCTTCTCATTAATGAAAGCCATAAACTAAAAATTAATTTGGAGATATTGGATAGGACAGATAAGAATTCATTAAAGATTATCATGTGTCAACTATTAATTACAAAAGCTAACATTAGGTGGCATTACCATGGTGAGAGAAAAAAATGCTCCTGATAAAATTTAACTCACAATTAATCTATATTAGATCATTATGACCTTTCAATTCCCGTTCCAAAATCAAGTGTATTAATACTAAATACTGATGACAATTAGAAGGCAGTGCTTGCAATATAACTTCTACAGTGGGTTAGAAAGCTCATCACTACTATAGATTAAGCTGTAAATATCATAAGACCTGTAATTTTGCAATATTATACCCATCTCCACTGGATGAAAACTTATTGAGTTAGTTTATAAACAAGATCACTAAAAAAATGTGATTACAATTAACCAGACACACATGACTGTAGAAGCAAGTTAAGCCTTGGTTTAAAACCTTTGGGTATTTAAAATTTCCAAGTTTTAAATTTAAATAACATGAGTAAGATAATTAATGGATGGCTGCGTGTAGCACAATACTTTTTGCTAAAGAGAAACGAATAGGTCAATTACTGATCATAAAAACCTGTTTGAACTGCCATTTTACAGAAGCAATATCTACAATTGATTTTTATCAATCTACTTTGAAACTATCTATGTAAACATATGCAATGAATGACTGTCAATACTATCTGGTATCCACAGATAATTCAAGCTTATAAAGATGAGTTTAGTGTAAAGTGGATTGCTTCTAGTGATCCAGACGATAAATGAAAGTTAGGAAAATCTTATGACAATTTATTTTTGATGCTTTTCTAAAAAATAGTAATTGAAAGAGAAATATTTATTACTGATTAATGCTTTTTCATAATGTAATATGTGGAATATTAAAAAGAATTTCCATGCAAATAATATTGTAAAAAATTAATAACAATCAAGATATATCAGAAAATGAAGTGGAAAAGCAATAAAGTTTTTTTTTTTTTTTTAAATCATACATTTTAATAAATAAAACAAGTTTATTTAAATTTATTTAAGTTTTCAAAATATATATTTAATCCAATTAAAATTCTAATTAGTTTAAAGTGTTGTACAATTTGTATGACTTAATTAGTCAATCATTATTCCAAAAAAACAAAAAAACAAGAGTGGGTCAGTTATAAAAAGAGAAGCAATGGGAGAGAAAATTTCAAGATTGTTAGAGTAACTTCCAGTCTTGTGGAATAGAAAGTATTCAGAAGTGGTTGAAGAAGGCATTGAAAAACACCATGGCTTAATTAACTCAAAAGGAGAATAAGCCAATTAGGAACTAAAGCATGATGTACTGATCTTATTACAATATAATATGCCTGTAGGTCATAATAAATGAATTAAGGTATAAAATTAAGTTTAGAATCTGAAACATTATATATATTTATAATCAATCTATTAAACAATTATGTCTATTACTCCTACTATTATTTATTTAGTATTTAATTCAGATTCTCATATAAATATTTAAGTTAGTCTTAAATAATTATGAAGTAAAAATATCACACTCAGTTTTATTAATATTATTTTTACTTACAATCATCAATTAACATTATATTTAAGCATGTAAAAATCAGCTAAATTTTACAATTTGTAATCAAGTTAAATTTTTTTTAAATGATTGAGTATATAAATGTCTGTTTGCATTATACATGCATCATAGATACATTTTAAAGAACTTTCTTACCTTAATAAAACATTTAATGTCCTTCCTGTAGTTAAGTATTTTCCCAAAGAATTAAGAACACGATCACCAACAACAAATGATAGGTTTAATTTTCCTTTTTTGCCCTTCTCAATTCCAATCAATTTAATTACCTAAAAATAAATTAGCTTTTACTTTGACTGCTTTACATGCAATTAACATATGCACTGCAATTAAAAAAATATATAAATACAATCCAGTGTATTAGTATTAGCAGTAATTCCCTATTTATTTCAGCCACTGGATAACTGTCAATTATATAAATAGCCAGAACTATTCTGAAGATTTGGATATTGAACTACCATCTCAATTAATTACTCAAGCTTGTATTAGATGGCTCTAATTGAATTATATACACCCGGGTCTCGTTTTATGCGGATTATTTTAATGCGATTTTGAAGTTATGCGATTCATGTTTCTTCTTATCTTTCATATTTCACTATATTTATTAGATATCAAGAAATTTAAATTATTAATAACTTATTTTGACTTGAAATTTTTTTTTTCAAAAATATAACATTATATTAGCAGCTAACGTGAATATGACCTGAAGCTGTATTTAGAATCTTAGCTTCTATGTAAATAACCTATTTATACTAATGAGTAAATAATAATAATAGATTTATACGTACGTTTAAAAATATCGCAATAAATATTCAAAAATTTTAAACTTTTAAAACATATTTTGTTAGATATAACAGAAATATTTTTTTAGATTTTTAAAATAAATAATAACGAAGATTTTATTGATTTTATAAATTGAATATAATCTTTCTAATGATAATGTATAATCTTTTTGTTTTGATTGCAATCTCACTTTTTAATATAGAAACAGAAAACCATTAACACAGCACAAGACTAAAAGTGGCGCTAGTTGTACATCACATGGCGAATCTGATTTCTCACCAGTTCACAAACAAACGCATATTGTTAAATAGTGGTAATGATTAAAATATGAATGAAAAAATATAAAATTAAATACTGTAGTTAGTAAAAAAAGTTTGTCTTGCATTAATTTTTTTCAAATATTTGAAATTTTTTATTAGTCATACTTTATTTCATTATTTTTTAATGCGAATTTTAAAGTAATTTTTCCTTGTTGTTTTACTTTTATTCTGATTTCTGAAAATTAGAGATCCTATCCCCCATTTTCCAAGGTAAGTTAAGTCTATTTTTGTGTGATTTCTTTTGTGTGCGTTTTCTGAGGAACCTATCTACCGCATGAAACAAGACCCAGGTGTATTTAAATTATTACTCCTAATTAGTGAGTTATTCTTAATCTCTGGTGTTTTTTTTTTGTTATTATATACAAGTGAATGTAGTTTCATTTTATCTGATAAACTAGACTTTTTTTTAATTTTAATTATTTCAATTTGAAGGACTTCATGGAGTTATGGTAGTGTATATACTTATCACATCTATTAACTGGATTCAATCCAAGCTAGATAAATTTGAATATTTTATCAGGATATTTAGGCCATAGCCAAACCACATAAACATTTAAAATTGGTCAGGAAATGGGTATCTAGCTAACCTTAACTTATCTCTTCTCAGCATTTGCCTAGCCTGGTAATGCAATTTCCTTTTTTGTTTCTCAATGAAGATGAGTTGGAGAAGATGACCGTGTTATTGCACCTACCCCTCACATTATTATGTATGAAAAACCTTTTTTATTTTTTTACATTTGTAAGCTATTAATAAAAACTAAATTTATATTATTTAGGAGAATTAGATAATAGTACTTATGAGTTAAATAACATGACATAGAATACTATTACAAATGCAGATTATTTGTTAAAGGAATCATATATACTTAGTAATAAACATCATCAATTATATTTTGTAAATAATATGCTATTCATAAATGGTAATATTTAGAATTTACATTAATTAAAAAAATCTTTTTAACCCGTTTCCAAACAATTTTTTTTATGTAAAATTAATTAAATAAAGAAATATTCATTTATAATATAAAACGAAAAGTAGTACATAACTATTTTTTTTACTTTGGAAATAAAAAATAAATAAACTACATATATACATATATTAAGACATAAGTTGCCAACAGGTAGATTATCATATGCAGCACCAGCTATCATGCTTAAATAAATCAATGGAAAAACATCAATCTATAGTCAATGTAACACACAAACGATAATAAAGAGAAACCACTTATTACCTTATCTACGACCTTAAATAGATTGTAAATGAAAGCAATGATTGAAACAGGAAATTAAATCTGCCTAGATTGTGGTGATGTGATTTACAAGATAACCAATTATCTGTTTGCATTTATGGCTTAATGCATTTAAATTATGTGAATCAGTTTATCTAAAAGATTATAAAAATGATTACTTATTAAGTTATATTCAAACAATATAAAATCCCTAAATGTTTGTCCATAACGCTATTATACGATATTCAAGTTAAATATTTCTTTGTTAGAGGTTGTATTTTTCAAGGAAAAAAAATAATTATTTGTTCTGCCATTAATAAATCATAATTTCTTTATGAAGCACTTTATGCAAAGGAAGTAATTTGTTAAAGCAACCAATTAAAAAAAAACTATCACAAAAATGACAGCCTTTACATTTCTGTATTCTAAAAAAATATGGTGTTGGAATAAAAAAATTTGAAGAAAAAATGCTCGAGAAAAAAACAATACATGTGTTTTTAACTATTAATATGTATGTATATGTAGCAGTGCTTCACCATGTGGTCATACAGCAAATGTATCATCCACATAGCGAAGCAAAACTTTAGATAGATATGGAGTAGATTTTATAGCTAAGGTCTCAAGTTCTTCTATGTAAATATTGCTAATCAGGGGAAATAATGGTGACCCCATAGCCATTCCTTGATATTGCTGGAAGAATTCTGTGTTATATTGAAAGTAGGTTGTCTTTATGCATAATTTTAATAGTTCCATTATACTATCAATCAGAAGAGCTTTCTCGAAACACATCAACAACATATCTCCTTCAATTTAATTCACAATAGAATCAGAACAAAACAAAAATTGGCATTCTTAGATGTTTTTGTGACAAGACTCCCTCATGGCAAAATCAAAACTACAGTTTACCGAAAACCTACCCATACAGGAAAATATCTAGCCTATACATCCAATCACACCAGAAACACAAAACATGGAGTTATACTATCACTATGGAACAGAGCAAAGGAAGTTTGTTCAGAAACCAGGGATTTGGAAAAAGAAAAGATCTATGTCAAACAAACTCTTATGAAAAATGTTTATCTATCAGCTGTTATTAAGAAAATGATAAATAGACAACAAAATCAAGAGAAAAACAATTATTGGTACTGCAGTATACCCATACATTCCAAAAAATAATAGAAAAATTAAGGAAAATATGCAATCAGTATAACATCAGAACAGTTTTCCAGAGAATACCACACTACGAGGAATTCTACATCTACAAAGCCTAAACCTGAAATGCTGAAAAGAAAAAAATTGCATCTATGAAATACCATGTGAATATGGAAGAACATATATTGGTGAGACCAGTCATCCCATTAAAAAGTGCTTGCAAGAATACAAACTGATGATTAGAAGAGAGAAAACAAATGTGTCAAGGTAGCAGACCATGTATGTGCCAATGAATGTATGTTCAATTGGGAAAATACAAAAATATTGGATAGAGAAGAAAAGGTATAAAGAAGAAAATTTAAAGAAGCTGCTCACATGACAATGGCAAAAAATCCCATAAGCCAACCTAGTGTGACTATACATAATGTATGGAAATCACTAATCAACTTTGCTCTGAGGAAAAAGTGAAGAAATCAGGAGAAACCTCATAGATAAGTATATGAAATTTCTACAGACTGTTGCCTTTCGCAGGATGGCTCAGTTGGTTAGAGCGTTATCTTAAAATTCAATATTCAAGAATCTAGGGTCCAGGTTTGAATCCCATGCTAGTAAATAAAGTTAAATTTTTCTAAAGACATTCAATATGCATATTAGATGATGGAAATAGTCCAATATAGAAATACAACTAGAACACTATCATCATAAATCTTCAGGAAAATAGAAAAAGTAATAAGTTTAATAAATTAAAGAGTGATTCTTTTAAAATAGTAGGTAAAAGATTTATAACTTTTAGGATTAGAAAAAGATTATTTTCTAAAAATTAATACCAGTCTAATCAATGAGAGTAGAATATGTTGTTAATAAAATAAAACAATTAAAGAAATTTGTGCTTAGATTTCATTCATAAGATAAATGACAAATTATAAAAAGTAACTCATTAATTAAAGTCAGAAAGATAATGATGTAAATTCTTGTATGGAGATTAAATGAAGAATCACATGAGTGGATGATAGGAATATGAACTAATCAACTTCAGGGACTAAAATAATGAATACCTCAGTATAAATTTGATTCTTGGAGCTTCACCTGTGCAAGATCATTACCATGCCACAATGTGTGGAGAGCTGGCCTCTGAACGTGGGAACAGTCAGCTAGGACTTTTACAAGTCATATTGATCTACATTATTATTTATGTATGCCTTCAGGCCTTATTATGTAAAATAATCGTATGTATGTAAATAGTTAAAATGCTATTAAGGATCGTTCATTAAAATGTCTAAATATTAACTGTTTAGTAGTGATGTGTACTCGTGGGATGGGAACTCTTAGATCAGCTAGACACAGCAATTGGCGCAGTCACAGTTTACATGTCTGGATTTCGAACCATTAATTAAAATAATGGTTAAATTTAGGTAAAAGACTAGGCAATGCAAGTAGCATTTGCTGAATTTGATGTTAGTGAGACAAGTAGTTGGCCTCTGTGCATTCAACATGTAGAAAAATAATTATTCATTAATAGTTAAAGATGATAAATATAAAATTGCTTTATTATGCTTTGCTGGGAAAGGAGTTTTTGAAATAGCCAACAGGTTCACTGAACCTCTGACTCCTGAAGATTGTACATACAATCAGGTTAAAGAGTGTTTGTAAAAAAACACTTTAACGCCCAACCCTTGAGGCATAATGGTAGACTGTAATTCCGAGTCCAAAACTAAGGTTGCGATGAAAGTATAAAAGATTATGATAGTGCTCTTCATAATCTAGCAAAAAATTGCACCTATGGATCTTTCCTAGATGAAGCCCTGCTGGAACAATTTCTTATTGGTATGTGTAACGATAGTTTAAGGAAACAATTATTAGCAGTTAGTAATTTAGATTATATAGAGGCTATAAAATGTGGAATAGCTTATGAACTAATGCTTGAGCAATCTCAAAAATTTGCCAAGTTCAAGAATAATAGAAATTCATATGCAGATGTTTGTAAAACCATAAAAAAAGAATGGTCAAAAAGTAATAAAAATAGGGCTAACAGTGAAATCGTGTTTATATGCTTTTGCTGTGGGAAAAAGGGCCACAACGCCAGCAATTGTTTTCATAAATGAGAATGCTGCAATAATTGTAAAAAAAGAATGCACATGGAAAAAATATGTAAAGAAAAACATAAATAATTCAACATGGAAAGTTATAGTTATAAACGTTCATATCAGAGTCAGGCAATTCGGCCTACCAATATTAAAAAAAAAGACCCACTGAAAATGACAAAATTATGTTAAAACTAAATTGTGTGATTAGCCCATATCTATAGAAGTAGACAGTGGCAAGATACATCATTAATATCATTTCACGACTGGGCTACAGTAACTTCTATGAGTAAAAAAATCACTAAACTAGAAAAAACTGACCTTAAAGCATTAGACGTAAATGGCAACGCAGTCAAAATTAAAGGTGTTGTTCAAGCCCCTATAAGTAGAATGGAGGGAAAAGTGATAGAGTTATCTTTATATGTAGTTTATGCTCCAATAAACTTCCTAATCAGGCATCAATGGTTTAGAAAATTGAGTATTAAACTCACATTTGTGAAAAAGGTCAAAATGGAAAATAAAATGCAAGTCAAATTTCCCATTTCATTTAAGGGGAACCTGGTGTTATTAAAACGACCCTTGTAATGATAGAGTTAAGCACTGACATGCTACCTATAATATGCAAACTACAGAAAGTTCTGTTTGCACAAAAAGAGAAAATCAAAAAGGAAATCGATGACTTAGTTAAGAAAGGGGTGTTACAACGCACTGAAAATTCTGATTGGTTTATACCATTGGTAATTATAACTAAACCCAATGAGCAAATTCATTTGTGCTGTGATTATAGAGTATTGGTAAACAAGGCGATTAGTAAAACTGCACATCTGATCCCTAGTGCCTGGGAAATAATAGCGTCACTCCAGAGATCAAAATTTGCTAAATTAGACCTTAATACCACTTTCATCAGATACCCATTAATGAAAAGACAGATAAAATATTAACACTAACTACTCACGTAGGGTTATATAAATGTATGAGGCTCCCGTTTGAATAAGATCAGCTCCTAGTATCTTTCAATCAAAAATTGAAACCTTCCTTAATGGATTAGAGGGCATTATTCCATATTTTGATAACATTGTGATTATAGCTATGATTAAAAATGAACTTAAAATGTGTTTACAGAAAATCTGCAAAAAACTGCATGAATTTGGGGCTAAACTTAATACCCAAAAATGCATATGGAAAGCAAGTGAAAATCAAGTTTTTAAGTCACATTATATCTAAAAACGGCACATCTTCTGCCCCCCCCGAAATACTAAAGCCCATGTTATCAGACAGTTATATGATCTTCTCAAAAAGAATCAGAAACAGAAGTGGCAAGAAGAAAAAGAAAAAAATATTTCTATGCATAAAATCGCTGCTTACTCCAAATAAATTACTTGTCCATTACAACAGGGAATTGGAAGTAACTCTGACCTTGGATCTTCTCAAAAAGAATCAGAAACAGAAGTGGCAAGAAGAAAAAGAAAAAAACATTTCTATGCATAAAATCGCTGCTTACTCCAAATAAATTACTTGTCCATTACAACAGGGAATTGGAAGTAACTCTGACCATGGATGCATCAGAATTTGGTGTCGGAGCAGTATTGTGTCACCCTGAATAATCCATTGCTTATGCATCATGTACGTTATCAAAAGCAGAAAAAAAACTAGTCAGTTGGACAAGGAGACCCTTGCGATTTTATTTGGCATCAAAAAGTTCCATCAATATCTATACAGCTGCAGATTTATGATAGAAACTGATCATAAACCCCTATTGGGAATAATAGGAATTAAATTCTGGAACATCTGAGTCCTCACATGTTGTGTTGGATAAACCTTTTGGCAGGTTATGATTATACAATAGTATATAAAAAAGAAAACAAATAGGGCACGCTGATGTTCTATCATGTATGCCTGATCAGACAGAAATATATAAAAAAGAAATAGAAATTAATTACATCAATGCCTTGAGAGTCAAACCCTCAACAGCACAATAGTGGCTGCATGGACATCTGAAGACAATGGCTACCAATGGATAATAAAGCAGATCTGTGAAAGATGGCCGAATCAATGACCTAGTTTTCTTCATAAAGAATTACAGAATGCCCATGAGCAGTTGTCAATATGCAAGGGATTGTATTCTTAAATGTGATCGAGTGCTAATCATGCTAAAGGGTAGGAACCAAATTCTTAAATTATTGCATGAGGGCCATCCACGCATCGTTAGGGCGAAAGCATTAGCTCGTAGTTATGTCCGGTTGCCCAGCTTTAATAATGATATTGGAAAAATATATTTAAAAATGCAAAAACTGTCAAACATGCACTAAAGCGCCTCTGGCTAAGTTTGAACTGTGGCCTAAAGCTGAAAGGCCATGGCAACAGATACACATTGGCCATTGCGGTGACACATTTTTATCAATGGATTGAATATAAAATAGTCAATAGAACCAGCACGGACATAACACACAGCAAATTATATAAAATGTTTGCTCATCAAGGCTTTTCGGAAACGTTTATTTCAGATAATAGAACTGGTTTTACTTCAGCAAAGTTCAAAGAAGTGATACAAGAATGAGGGATTAAACACACTCAACTCCACTACCACCCTCAATCCAACAGACTAACCGAGAAAGCCGTACAAACTCTTAAGTCTTCTGTTAACAAATTGGAGAAAATTAAAATACACAAAGCAATGCTGACTGCACTTCTCCATCAACATGTGACCCCTAGAGCCAAATCTGGAAAATAACTGGCTGAAATATATTTAGGTAAAAAGTTGCGCACAAAATTTATCAAACATTGTGGATCAAAATAAACATTAAGCCAGTACCTATAAATTTAATAAATTTAAACTGCATGAAAAAGTGAGGATAAAGAATAATACGAACAAAAGTGAGGATAAAAAATAATACTAACAAGTTTTGGTCGCAGGCTGAAGTTATTCATCATCTTTCAAAACAAGTAGTTATGGTTCCAATGAAAAACAGAGAAATACTTCGCAAGCCTGTAAACCAATTATGGGAAGAGAGCGAGGAGATAATACCCGAATTATTCAATACAACAGATACCAACGACTAGTTACTAAGACAGAACACATCAAGTGAGGCAGAACATAATCCACAACAGCATTCTAAAAGGAAAATAAAATTACCCATGTATCTTAATGACTACGTACTGAGTTCAGAGATTAAAACCTGATCTCTGAACTTGGGGGAAGTAATGATAAGTATGTGGACGTTTAAATGCACATACATATATAAGTATAAACTTAGAGAGAGAGAAAAAGTAATATAATAAGTTTAATAAATTAAAAAATTTTAAAAGATTATTTCTTTTAAGATAGTAAGTAAAAGATTTATAACTTTTAAGATTAGAAAAAGATTATTTTCTAAAAATTAATATCAGTCTAATTAATGAGAGTAGAATATGTCGTTAATGAAATAAAACAATTAAAGGAATTTGTGTTTAGATTTCCTTCATAAGATCGAAAAATTATAAAAATAATTCATTAATTAAAGTCAGAAAGATAACGATGTAAATTATTGTATGGCGATTAAATGAAGCCAATCAACTTCAGGGATTAAAACAATGAAAGCCTCAGTACAAATTTGATCAAGAGATACACTTGATTCTTGGAGCTTCACCTGTGCGAACTCACATATATATTGGAGCAGATCATCTCCCATGGCACAGTGACATCAAATGCGGAGAGCTGGCCTCTGAACGTGGGAACGGTGAGTTAGGACTCTTACAAGTCGTACTGATCTACATCATTATTTATGTATCCCTTCGGGGCTTATTATGTAAAATAATAGTACTGTTTAGTAGTGATTTGTACTCGTGGGAAGTGCAATCTTAGATCAGTTAGACATAATAATAAATCGTAATTTTTTTATGAAGCATTCTATGCAAAGGAAGTAATTTGTTAAAGCAACCAATTAAAAACAAACTATTACAAAAATGACAGCCTTTCCATTTCTGGATTCTAAAAAAATATGGTATTGGAATAAAACTTTTTGAAGAAAAAAATGCTCGGAAAAAAAACAATACATGTGCTTTTAACTTCAGTACAGAACTGAATAGGTGTAGTATTGAAATCATGAAGAAAATGTGATTACAACACATAAATTCATGTTTGAAATGTGATATTCAATGGGGGGGGGGGGGGAATGCTATAGTACCATATTTACATTTAGTTTTGGTTCGAATATAATTGAAATCATGTAATCATGTAGTTTGATATTGCCTAATTTGCGACTCTACAGTAATACTATATATGATTGAAATTTGTTAAACCAATTAAAAAAAAAATATTACAAAAATGACTTTCCATATGCCGGGTACATATGCTGGTTGTTATATAGTTTTCTTAAAACTGCACATAATAATCATTATGCAGAAAGTGTAGTGCATATGAATTAATTGTATATTTCTAGCAAATTTATACAAAAAAAAATTGAAATAATTAAATTTCCACCTATCCAGTAATATACTCATTCATAAAAAAAATTCAATAAATGTATGAAGCAATCTTTCGTAGATTTAAGGCAAAATAAATATCATTTGTTTTATGTAGATTATTTTCTAATTGTGATTGATGCCATGATTGGGACAGGGGTGATAGCTGAAGAGAAAGTTTTTTGAAAGTAGAGACTTTCGTTCTGTGCCTTTGTGCTGTTGGTACTTTTTACAGATTGGAAAGTTTGTAAAATTTAAATAAATCTTAGTTTTATACGTTCCTGATCATGTAATAAAATATTAGTAAGTATTAGATTAAATAACAGAAATATCAGTAACACTTTTATTAATAATATCATGTAGAGGAACAATCATTGTGATTAAGAATACAATTTTTATTAGTCATTCATTAGACTAGAGATTATCCAGTAATGAATAATATTTCTGTAGTGTAATTTTTACTACACAACTCTCATTCAATGAAGGGACTGGTTTCTATCCACTTTCAATACCTTGTATAGGGATGTAATTATAATCATATGACCAAAGATATGTGAAAAAGATCTACTATCAGTAAGTTGCACAATTCATGCTGAACCAGCACTCAACACTTGGCCCAAACCACAATCTCTTACTCATATCTTTATCAACATTCAGTATATATATAGATAACAAATACTATAGTTTAATTGATGTGTTAAACATGCTGCCCTCACAACACTACAGAAATATTATTCATTGTGATTAAGAATTCTTTACATTTTAAATAAGGATGTAATTAATAACACTTGAACAAAAGTCTAGAAAAAAATGAAGCCTTTTCTCCTGCATGAAACCTGAAGTTTTACAAGAAATATCAATGGAAATATCCATATTTTCATTAACAATGAACTTCAGGATCTAAACAATATTCAATTTAAGAAATTAGAGATATGACTAACATCATTTTCCTCAAACCAATATTTAATTCTATGAAGTACATAATATGACATTTTGTCATGATGGAAAATAACAATGTTATATCGAAATCATTTATAGAAAAAAATGAAACTGATTCCCCCAAAATATCAAATCTTCTGCTGCTTCCTTGCAGATCAAGATGGTAGTATATGGCTCATCAAAACATGATAAACATCTGTTACTCATAATTATATAATATTCAGATAGATAATTTTTAGAAAAAATTTTCACACTATAACCACGTTTACAATTCTTTTGGTAGCCATGATAAGTAGATGTCTAACGATGATGAACTAAAGTATAAAAATCCCATATTAATTTTTTAATGAGTGTTAGTTACTGCTCTATTTATATAAAAAAAATGTAATCACAACATAATACAACCTTCACTATTGGTGGAGATGTCACAGTCCTAAGAGCACTGAGTTCATAATTTAATTCTCTTCCTTTTAAACCATCAGGACCATTATTACATTTCATGATAGGAAAAACAGCTTGGATGAAGAGTTCTTTAGGTGATCATTAAAAATAAAGCCAATTAGTAGTTGGAAAAAATCTAAATGATAATTGACAATGACTATGTTTTGCTCTCCATTATTTATTGTCCAGTTTTTATGATTTTTCACATCAAAAATCAATAATCTTAAAATAGAATCTCGATTATAAATGATCTAGTGATAGTCACAATGGATTGTTTAGTTATCAACAGAGTAGGTAAATGTATTTTGACTTCTGAAGTCATGTTCATGAAGATTTTAAAGCTTTAATTTACATCGCTTCATAAGGTGTATTGGTCCCTTACCGTGACATCAAACCATAAATGATTTAGGCAGGCTTTATTCTCCCATTTTTAATAAATGCTTTCATATTCTTACATCTGTCAAGAGTCAAATTATAATGGAGTTTATTAATCTCTGAAATTGATTCTACTAACATTAGTCTTTCATCAAATATGATATCCAGATCTAATTCAATTTGGACAAGATATGGAGTTTATATTTTGGTTATTTCTCTATTTATTTATTTTTTTCCTATTAATTACTCTTTAATGTAAATTTTAAAAAATTATTGCAAGATTTTCTGAGTCAACAACTGTATATTTGAGTAATTAATAGTTACTAGATGATAGTGCAATGATATTAATACCCTCACCTTTCACCTTTGTTATTGAGGACTTAAACTGGAAATAATGCATTTATGCTTCCAAATGCCATCTTTAATTATTTTACAGTATACTATCAAGCTAATGGTCATCATTAAAGCTTATAGCTGGCTCTGGTGTATTGTGAAGAAAAGTAATCTTTAAAAGATATAAGCTTAAATGTTTTGTTGTTAATAAAAAGTGTGAAAATTTAGAATTATCATTTTTCATTACATGTTTTTTATGTTTAGTTTTTCCTATACACACACACACACACACACACACACACACACACATATATATATATATATAGTATATCAGTTTCAAAGTCATTCAAGTTTAATAGCTGAAGGTTAATTGAAGCTAAGTGAGTTATAGCTTTAGTAATAGTTGATCTTTTAGGAACTTTTCTTTAAACCAAAAAAAAAAAAACATCAGATGATTCCAGTTTATACGGTGCTATAACCTATACATACTACTACACTTCTGCCACTTATTATAAACTTGAATAATCAATAAATGATATAATGACAAATGGCAGTATCAGAAACTAGTCTGAGATATAAAAAGGGCAAGATTGGATAGGAATTTAATAGTTACTATCAATATTGATTATTCAAGCTTACAACAGATGGTAGAAGCGTAATATAAATTTTGAAAATGTGTAGAAAAATTATATTCTATAACTCATTCTGAGAATTGAAATCACACTCATAATAGTCTTAATAGATCATCATCATAACATTACTAGACAGCCCAAAATATTTTTTTTTAATGAATTACTTTTTTTTTGTATGTTTAATTTATCTTTCTATCTCATACATGGATGCTTTCTAGAATATTCTTTATTTCTTGGAATCCACAAACAAATAGCTAATCAGCTCACTTGTACACATTGCTTTATGAGCTAAAAACCATTAGGCATCTATATTTTTTAATTTTTCCAAAACATTCTGAATTTTAGTTTCATCTTCAATCCATTTAGTAATGTTAAGATTTATCAAAAACGTACTTAATTATATTTTCCCCCCAATCTATCACTCGTTAGCTATATATAAAGAGTATCACATTTGATGATAGTGTAAAATTCATTTTTTACGCTTTGAAATAAAGCAAATGAAACCATTTCCTATGAATAATATTCAAGTCTATTCTCATTTTGGTTACTGGGGTTGGGACTTGGCAGAGCTGATGAACAGGTTTCCCCTGAAATTAACGTGATCTTTGTATTAAGGCTATTATCATCATCATCATCAACCATTATCAATCCACTGCAGAGTGAAGGTCTCTCCAAGTTTAATCCATCTTCTCCGATCTTTGGCTTCTCTTCTCCACATCACCCCTGCATACTTTCTTATTTCATCCATCCAACTCACATGTGGTCTCTTTCTGGGTCTTTTACAATCTCTTGGAATCCAGTTTAAGATTTCAATTGTGCATCTATTATCATCTCTTCTAGCAATATGTCCAGCCCAACTCCACTTCAATCTTTTAATTTTTTCAATGAGGTCAGTAACACCTGTTTGTTCTCTTACCCATACATTGCGTTTTCGATCTCTTCTTTTTACTCCCAACATGCATCTCTCCATACTTCTTTGAGTGGTCTTGAGAGATTATATAATATTATATATCATAGTTAAATAAAGATTTAAAAAAAACTGGGCAAATATTAATAATAAATATATACAGTACATAAAAGGCCTCTAGATGTAAAAGTTATCTCATCCATCTGTTATATACATGAAGGAAAGTTTTTTCAGCTAATTGAGAATTTTCAGAAGTATTTAGAATTTCTTTCTAATAGCATGTCCATAGTTACTATAGCTACCCATCTAATTATTGCTGGGAAATAGATATTTAGATATTCTTAGCTGGAATATAAAATAAGAAAAACACCAACATAAATAACTTGTCTGGTGATTAAGGTCTGCTCTTTCACTGTGTTCAGTGAAGGAATTCTGGAAAGCCCTTTGCTCTGCAATAGGCTATTTAAAACCTGTTTTACTGTAATATAAATATATGTATACATAAACACACATATTAATGGATATTAATTAATCAATAATCAAAAAAATGTTGATGCATTAAATGCAAAAAGAAATGTTAATGATGGAGTTATAATACATCTATTGGTGCTGATTAACACTACTGCCATACAAATGCTGTTGACTATTGAAGACTTTTGAGGTGTACTTTCCTATAATTGTGGACCTTACTTTTATTTAAGTTGCTTCATATCAGATCGGAATCATCCAGCCAATAAATATATATATGTGATCAACTTAAAGATAATTTTTTCTAACTTTCTAAATATTTTCAATTTGCCACAGATTTACCTGAAATTACCACATTGATTTGGCCTTTGCTAAATTCTAATCATGAACTTAGATTGGTTATTAGGATAATTACTTTTTATTGTTAAAGCCTATATCAATTTTTTATTAAATGGATAAATATATTTAGAAAATTTATATTTTCCATTCAATAGGTAATCAGTAAACAAAGACATTGTTGAAACTCTCTTGCTGATAAAAATATTAAATATTTTATGTTTAAATCTTGTAAGTACTATTAGTAACAACATAAGTCATGCTTTCTCTAACTTATAATTATTCAACACATCACAACAATAATCTCTTTCAAATTATATACTCATACATCATTATGTGTTTACTACCTGAGGAAAGTCAATATCCAGAAACTGATTTGAAATCAGTTTAGTACTACTATCCAGAATCCATATTCAATTAATGCTAAAGATTGACATAATTTAAATCTTATCTTATTTTCTGATTCATAGATAACAAATTCAAAAAACACACAAAAAATGAAATACTGATTACATTATCTCAAACTAATTTCTTAGCACAACAAAATTGAATTTGTGAGATTTGTTTCAACATCAGACAAATAAAAAATAAGATTCTGAAATCTTATTGTACAGAAAACAATAATCAATAAGACAAAATGAAATTATTAATAAATTTACAGCAATAATAACATATGTCACCTGAAGATGTCCAAGACTGGATACATGAGTACCACAACACATGTTGGATTCGATTCCTTCAATAGTCACAATTCTAACAGGACCTGCATGGTCATCAGGGAGACCCCTAGTACGTACCTAAAAAAAAAAAAATTAAAATATTAAAGATCAAGTTACCAATGATAATTTTTATATACTTTCTTATGTGTTCATTTCTATCAATACTGATTTATATTTATGGCAGTTAAGTTTTTATATAATAAATAAAAATCATTTTCCATTCAGCTTCTCAAAATAATTCATCCAAATAAAAATGTCTTCTTCCATATCTTCTTTAAAACTTGTTTTTATTTTATATGAACGGAATCCTTGATGATGACTATAAAATATATTTCAAACTTTGGGTAAAATTTAGAAAAAATTACATAATTCATGTAAAGACAAGTCTTTTAAAAAAAGATATAAAAGGAAAGTTTTTGTAGGATATTTATGAATTAATTTATTTAACCTTAACAATTCATATTTATAAGAGATACATTAGACTATCCCATAATATAATAGCTTAGTCTTAGAACTGCTGCGATTAACACACTGCAATTCTCTAATAAGGATATGTTGTTTTAATTGCTGGGTTTTAGTAATGGAAGTAAAATACAAATTGTTAGATGCAAATTTAAATCACCTATTTTGGAAAAATTATTCATAAATATTATCATCTTAAACTTTTAGTGAAAACAAAAAACTAGCCAAGTATAAATATTAAGTTTACTCCCTCATAGAAAACAAGAGAATACCAGGACCAAATGATAACACCTATCAATGATGGTAGTAATAATTTACTCTAACATCCATTTAGCAATAATAAAATTAAGTTTTAATGTTAAATAAAAATCATAAACACATGTACACAAAGTATTTTACTTACTGCTAAAATAGACTTAGTTGCATGTATAGGGGGGAAAAAAAGATCCAACTCTTATTTATATATATATATAAAAGTAAGTAAAAGCAAGAAATGTAGACTTTTTTCAAATATCTACAAAAATTTTTTATTGGAAAAATGGTATACTCGTCCAATTATCACATGACTTTTTAAACTTCTTACTTCTTGAACCTGCAGAGAAGACACATACCATTATTCTGTTTGAAAAATAATCAAAACACAAAAACATTATTAACTATTCATTTTACTTTGAGTGCTAAGAAATAAACAGAAAGATAGACAAACGAAAAAAAGGCTAAAATTCATTCTACCCCAACACCTTAACAACTTTGGACTTGCCTTTCTCTGTTTATTTTTGCTGCTTTTTCATAATTTCACAATCATTACAATAGCTTGGGGAATATGAAGCTCCCATAGACAACTCTAACATGGAATCTTAATTTGACATTGTATGCAGGTCCCTAATTCCAATTAAGCCTAGATAAATACTCATTTGTAATCTAATATTATATGACTGTTGTGTTCCGAGCTTATTTAAAAATTTCAACTTTCCTGAAAGATTTCCAGAATTATAATTTCAATCCCTAATTTGATATAAATATTTCACATAAAATAAATCATTTCATTCATTATAAATAATTAGAAGCAAATAATTTCCAATATATCTCTGTGAGATTTGATTCAGTGGTATAGGAAAGACTTCACAGTTCAAAGTTCAAAGTGCACTGACGGCACCACAACACTTCCACTTCTGATTCCTGAACTTCTTATGAACTTTCAAGCATTAAAACCATTTGATTATTATTATTTATTTCCATTATAAATTCTTCAAAAACTCATTTACATATTTTTTTAAACAAAGAAAAAAAATCATTAATTGGGATTAACAGATGCATTTTTCAAAGATCAGAATAACAAGGGATAACCTTTCATTATTAAATAAAAAAGAACAAATATATAAACAAACAAAAAAAGAGTAAAATATAGTACTAAACAATGTCTGTGAATATATATTATCCATACAAATACTATAAATTTTAAAAAAAAAAATGATTTGATCAAAATACAGGGGGAAAAAATTGAGAAACAAACATAAGTAAGAGATAGCCATCATAAATCAAATAAACAAGATTGCATTGACTAAATGATCAATGATAAATTATATTTTACACCATTTATTTTTCTCTACCTTTTTTTTTTTTACTGAAACAGATTTGATTGATTAGGTAAAAAGGAATACTGTATTTCAAAAAAATATACATATATCTCACTAAATATATTCGTTAAAAATAATATACAATCAATAATATAAAATCTATAAATAACCGATAATATTTTTATCAATAGTTTTTCAATACAGTATTTCTAGGTTTTCGACCAGTAGATGTCAGTAATGGCAATAACAATAGCAGATGTCACTGTGCAATGAAAAATGAAGTAATACTTTCTCAATCAAACTCTAATTTAAAAAACAATTTCATTTAGATTATCCATTTGAATGCTGGTATTTTCTTGTATTTAAACAACATAATAGCTCTCTTTACTATGAAGCAAAAATTAATATCAAGGGCAAATGTTTAAAGCAATGTGTGCACATCTTTAGTTTATACATAAATACAATATACAGGAGCATGTGTATGTAAAAATTCACTACCTCTTTCAGAGCAGAATCACTGGCTTCATAAACCCTTGGTATTACAGAGATATTTTCCCTTATTTTCTCATTGACCACTTTTTCCAATTCATTAATTTGTTCACTTGACATGCTAGCTGTATCGAGTCCAATGAAAGTCACTTTTTCACCCAAATTCCTAGATATAAAAGAGATTTGGTCACAATCACGCACACACACATAAGTAAGTGCATCATATAAAAGACATTATTATTCTAAAAAACATAAATTTCAATGTTCAATAGCTTTGCATAGGACTGCTTTTACAAAGATGCATACAATAGGTTCAATCCCTTTTTATCTTATTTCTGTTCAATAAACAATATAACAACACTCCTTTTGAAATAACTTAAAAATCATATATCAAAAAAAAAAATAATAGCATTTATCCACAAAACTAATGGCATCAATCATATGCAGTATTACACTGATCATTTACAAGTATTGATTTTATTCATTTTTATATATACTGTATAATAAAAAATGTTATTGCTGTCATGTGACTCGACTTAATAATCATATATGATCTCTATTTTAAGAACATCTACAAAATATATATAAACCCCTTTCTCTTAAAATATCATTTTTAACAACTTATAATTTACATAATTCAAATGTCGTATGACTTTTCTAATTCACATTGCCTTGCCTGGCTCTGTTCTTAAAACAAGCTATATAAACATAAAAAATTCAAGTCTCTAAATGATAGCCGCATTATTATCCCGCACCCAGTAATTATTTAGAGCTTATGTGGTTTGGTTCTAATAGTGAGAAAGATCACTACCATATATTCATATTATGTCATAAAGGTCTAAAAGTAAAACACTTTGTTCCTTTAAATAATCATGTTACAGGTGTCACATCTTTAAATGATAGTGATAACTCTGTATAATTTAGTGCAGTAGTAGAGCTCTAAGGCTAAAAGTTCCTGGATTGATGACCGGTTAGAAAAACCCAATATTTGCAACTTGAATGGAACTGATTGGTGCTCAAACATCATACACATTTTTGGGCAACAGATTATATATATATATAACTGATAGTGATGATTATACAATATTTTATATCGTAGCTACTGCATTAAATCTTTGCATTTGGTCACCCATGTCTTTTGTAGCCCTCTCCTATCTAAAATCTTATTAATAGAAGTCTAAACTTGTTTTACTCTATAATACACTCAAAATATTTTAATTTCCTTTTTATTTTACTGATTATGTTATTTTCTTTTCTTCATTCTTTGCAGGAGTTATTAATTTTTAAGATGCAGTACATCCATAAAAGAAGTATGACTTCATTGCTTTTAAGAACTGTCATTTATTTTTAAAACTTTAATAGATTAAAATATAGTGCTTCCAGAAATATTTCTGGAGTATTACTATCAAAATGTACATATAAAGATTGAATTCCACTACACCTCAGCAACTAATGATAAGAATAAAAATAAAACAATGAAAATAACTGTTAAATTGTCAACAAAAAAATTTAATCACTACAAAATTGTAATTGTAGTTGTCTCTTTCATCTAAATAAAAATGAATGCAAATATTGCAATTCCTAGCATTTTATAATGTGAGGAAAGATGGATTTATGAATGGTTAGATGAATAAACAGAGATACTTAAAAAACATTTCAAATGATTTACAGTAAAATTTAAAAAAAAAAAAATTCCAAATGTAAATATTTGTATTATAATAAAACCATAGGCATGATAAGCAGATGGTAATAAATATTTTATTGACAATAGAAACTCACTTAGACAATGAGTGTATAAATGAATAAATCAAAGAAAATATAGATGTGGATACAATTTTCAATCAGGCATACGTATAATGTTCTGATGAATAGCCACATCTTTATCCTTGCTCTGGTGTGTCAATGACATGGAATGGTTGCTGGATGGATATTTCTTAAAATATTGTAAAGACCAAAGAAGTAAACTATATATCACAATTTTTGATATCCTATCTAGAATACAATAGGAATTTTGGGAAGAACATCTTCCAGACAAATAGTGAAAATTTATGATAATTTATTCAGATATGACTGTGTTTGGTTACAGGGGTCTTTCATTCAGGTAAGCTTAATCTAAAATCTGAACTAGTCATAAAAATAATGCATTATTTAGTATTTTACAAATATTCAAGTATAGGTAATATACACGAAGTTTCTGAATGGAAGAGTAAATGAGTCCAAAGTCAGTACTGATTTAACTAGTAGTATTCCTGGAACAATATAGGCCACATGGTATTAATGGGTAGCATACCCAGTTGCCATGTTATTTAGTTATATAGCTACTAAAGCTTGTCACTGAATTCAAAACTTGAGAATTCACTGTAAGAAAGTTGTTCTTGATTTTAGAAAAAAAAACATTCCTGGTATCCACCTTGAAACTTTTTCAAGTTTTGCTGAATATTCCTCTACCAGTTACCTCTTGTCTTGTGGGAAATAGAGTAATCAATTAATAGCTTTGCCAAGTCAATGTGTCTTCTGCAGTCTTTAATGTTTACATGATTTGGTGCAACAACAGAGTAGTGTACTCTGGAGCTCAAGATTCATGAATCAAAGACAGCTTCAGTTTAGTCATTTCCAACGCTCAAAGTTTTTTTATGAACTCGAGTATTTATTTATTTAGAGACTTTAATACTGATTACAATTACTATTTATAATCAGTTGTTTGGCAGTTCTAAAAATGTTTGAGTACCAAAGTGAAAAGAATAAATATAAAGTTCCATTCTTAGTTACTTGGGAGGTCACCTGATGTTTGAGCATTAGAAGTGACACTCAGAAATTTCTTTAACTCATAAGCCTCTGTTAAATCATGCAGAACATAGCAGTCAATTATAATCCCACTTATAACTTCCACTGCAGCAGGCTTATAAATACTTTTATACAAATATTATTCCTGAGACTAAAATACTTATGACTTTTTATTACTATAATCAATATTTTAAAATATATAAGTGTTAGGGAAAAAAATTCCAATTAAAACATTGATAACTGAACAGAAGATCAATAATCAAACCATCTGCAAAACAATAAATAAATATATATATATCAATCTAAAAGTTTCTCAGATTCATCTATAGTTCAGTAGAATAGTATATAACATAGCAACTTAATAAAAGACAAAAAAATTTTAGACAGGCGTCCCAAAATCAGTATAATTAATCATCCAATTACAAGTATCAAACTATTTTAAACTGGGAGATAAACAAACAAAAAAATATATTCACCCACCCTGTATTTGATTACTTAGATGAGTACAGACTAATCTTTTATTTATTTATTTTCTCTATAAAGAAAAACTGCAGTAGGCATTTAAAGGCTATTTTACCATTATCTCAACTGTTCCTGTTTAAAAGTATGATTACAGATTATTAATTAAAAATAAAAAAAAAAGCGTGAAATCATCCACTGTAATGCAAAATTAAAATAACAGTCTAGAATCAAAAATAATTCAATAATAGCAATTATCAATATGTATAGTCCATATAACAATATTTTTAAAACCAGAATCTGTCGATTAAATTAAAATTATCACTTTTGATTATATCTTTGTTATATTTTTTATATCAATTAAAAAAAAAAAATTAAATGCAATATAAATTATGAACTAAAAATACTATACAAATTACAAACTAAAAATAAAACATACTTTTTTCCTATTAAAAACTAGGATTTACAATCTTTCAAAGATTTAAAAATGTTTTAATTAATATACAGAAAGAACAGTGAAATAAACTTACTTTATTCCTATATAAATAGATAGCATTCTGTTAAAAAAAAAATTGTAAGCAATGAATTATCTCATATGTTCATTCATACAGATATATGCAGATACAAGGGTCTCCATTTGCCATACCAGACTGAGTAAAACTGAAAATTTTTTCAAAATAGCCATCCATAGCCAATCCAGATAATCATATAATATTGGTCAGTAAATGGATATTTGTAGTTAGAAGATAAAAATAAGAATTTCAGTCAAAAAATTGGAATATGAAATGAAAACTAGTTTGTTGAAGAAGAATTTTCTTTCCAGTGAGTTTTCAAAGATGATTTTACCTTTTATCTACATTTATATCTCATTATCATCATTTTCAACTATTCTCCAATCTCTAATGTCCCTTCTCCACATCACATCAGCGTACTTCCTTATTTCATCCATCCATCTCACATATAGTCTCTTTCTAAAGTTTTTACAATCTCTTGGAATCCAGTTTAAGATTTCAACTCTACCAAAAATGTCCAGTCCAATTCCACTTCAATCTCTTAATTCTTTCAATGATGTCAATAACACCTTTCTCTCATCCATATATTTCATTTTTTAATTATTTTTTTTACTCCTAACACACACATCTACATACTTTATTGAGTGGTCTGGAGGCTTTGTATTGCTTTATGGGTGTCTAAATCTCGTATCCATAAGTATGAATTAATAAAGCATATTTAGTAAAAATCTTCCTTTTCAAACACCTTTTAATATAGTTATTTCTAGAAAAAGCACTCCAACCAAGTTTAATTCTATAATTAATTCCATCCATTATGTTTCCACCTATAGTAATAATCTAACCAAAATATTTATAGTTGGTAACTTCTTCTAACTCATCATTATCAATCTTTATTTTATTCTTTTGAGAAAATCCACAGAACATTACTTTAGTCTTTTTAATATTTATCTTCAACCATACTTTCATCTGATAATTCTTCCAACATTTCCTGAAACTCTAAAGCATTATTTTCAAAAATTTACATCATGTGCATAATTTAGATGACATAAATAATCTCCATCTATATTTATACATTTAGCTTCCCCATTTTAATCCACAAAATACTTCTTGCAAATCCACTGTAAAAAGTTTTAGAGATATGGAATCATTCTGTCAAATACCTGTCTCAGTGTTAATCTTCCTAATTGTTGCTATTGCATTTTTATAAATATTCTTCAGAATATGACAATATTCTGGATCTATTACTTAATAATCCAATGCTTTAATCAGTGAAAAAATGCTTATAGAATCCAATACCATTTCATAATCTATAAATCCAATACATAATGACAATTCATATTTACTGATTCCTTCTACAACTTCTCTCAATACTTGGATATAATCCACTATACTAAAACCACTTTTAAAATCCATCTTATTCTTTTGATGGTTAAAATCCAAAGTTTTCTATAGAAGAGTTGTAATTATTTTGATAAAAATTTTGCATAGAACTGATAAAAGACTGGAAGATCTATAATTTCAAATATCTTCTTTATCATTTTTTAAAAATATTAATACTGTGTTCTTCCAATAATCTAGTATATCTTTGTCATTAAGACATTTGGTATATAAATTTGACAAAAAAAAAAAAATTATATTTCTTCACCTGCTTCTTTTAAGATATCTATTATAATTCTATCATTATCTGGAACTTTTCACTTCTTCATACATTTAATTGCATTTCTCACTTTTTCATTTAAAATCATGGGAAATTCTGAAGATATAATAGTTGGTAGGAATTAGATTTCCTTGCCTTTTTCACTACATAATTTTCGATAGAACAATTCTACATATTTCATGATGTCATCTCTCTTTTTAGTAATAGTTCCTTATTGCAGATATAAGTTTCCTACAAAGATGTTGTTTTACACTCGTGACTTTTATTTTCTTCTATAGTTTTCCTTGCTAATTCACAATTATATTTTCTTATATCATTATCAACTCTTTTTCACACTCACTTTTATAGCTTTCCTTGCTAATTCATGTATACTTATACATACATATACAAGTCTAATACAATCTATAATGATCAATTGATAATACTTAATGGTAATTTTTTTCAGTTTCTTTGTGACCTATTAAAATTAGTGCATGGTCATAAATAATGAATAATAAGAATGGCTAGCTTTTAAGTATAAAATTATGTAGATCAACTATTGAGAAAGCTGACAGATTAAAAAAAAAGATAAAATCTAATCTGATCAATTGAATGGAATTGCTGGGTTTTGATTGAAAATTTAGTAGTCAAACATCATTTGAATCCCCACTTCCAATGGATTATATGATACCTATATAATTCATTTACAAATGGAAAACAATTTTTCAGGCGTGGAAGCAAAAAATTTTAAATAATAAATTTATAACTTGTCAAATATATATTGAATTGTGTTGTTTTTTTTACTTTAAAAAAGATTTGATGAAGCCTTTTTTAAAAAATTAAAGGTAATTCTACATATTTGAAAATTAATGGCATTTTTCTGCCAAAAGTAAAAAAAAAAAATCTGCTTTTAAAACAAGTTTTTATACCAAAAGTATAAAAAACAAAATAAGTGCTCCTATATTAGAAACTTTAGATTCAGCTTTCAAACAATTTCTTAAATTTAAAAAAAAAAAATCAAAGTCATTTTATAATGTAACCTTGATGAGAATAAATTAATTTGCAAATATAAAATGAAAATACATAAGAGTAAATTCTATTTTAGCATGAAGAATACAAAAAAAAAAAAAAGTTCAAAATTAATTTACAACACAGCAATTTGAAAATTAAGAATTACTGAAGGCAGTTTTACAAACTAAATGTCAAAGGTTCCTAACTACTGGTATCATAAGTAAGATTAAGAATTCTGCCAGAAATCATTAGATGGATTGCATTAACAAGTGGTCTGATATAAATCTAATTCTGGATCTGTAAATACCTTCTTTTTTTTTATATACTATTAATGGGAACATATAAAACTATGTAATAATAATTACAGACTGATTTAAACTATATAACAGTGCTTTCTATTTTATTACTCTTTAATTTTCATTGAGAGAAATTTAAATACAGTATTATTAAAATTATTTTTTGCACAATGTATGTAGTTCTTTCATTAATATATATAAACAATAACTGAATAATTTGCGGCTTGAGGATTCAGATGAAACTCAAGCATCAGAAGTATGAAAGTTGAGATCACGATCCATGGGCCTTGAGTTCTAGAATCATGCAGAGCATTAATAGTGTTTCCAATGTTGTATATAAAATATTTCTTAATATAAATTTAAATAAAAATATTTATATATCCTAATTTAAATTTGATCTTGGGATCTTTAAATGCAAGTAAATAACAATCCAAGCTTAGCTTAAAGCTGATTCTATATATTTCAACTTTTTAATAAATTATAATGATTAGTTGCTTGGGAGGTCACACAACATTCTAGGACCCAAGTGGCAGAATGAGCCCAACCGTTTCATTCAACTGATTCAATAATTTTTTTTATCTTTTGTTTAATTTACCCAGTTGAGAAATGATCTGAAATATTTGGCTCTGAGTCCAACATTCTAATACTATTTCAAAATGCATAGGGCAGCTGGTAAATAATTCGATTAGAAGATAAAAATATCAATCAATTTTTTTGGGCAAACAACATTTATTAGTGAATGTTATAAAAACTTATCAGTGTATATAGAAATTGTAATCACTGGGTCCAAGTATCCATCTAAATGCATATATGAATCCCTCTCATATATTTATTTATTACAATGATATCACATGACTCTCTCATATACTTCCAAATCATACACTTCCAAAAATAGTTATCTATACCATATTCTAGAGTCATTTATCTTAAGCCTGAATAATCATTGAATACTAGATAGCATAGAGATATGAATTCTCATCTTCAGATTGATATTTGGTTTTTTCTATACTGAAAGTCAAGATTCAAATTGGATCTAATGCACTTATGTATCTAACATCCATTTTTTACACCTTTGTACTGTTGTAATAGAATTGAAGTAACTGTTCTGTTATCAGATCTATTTAATTACATATTTAAGTAGCATAAATTTAATACCTTAATGATGTTTTTTTTTTTTTTAATTTCAGATTATTAACTTGAATAGTATAAAAGAAACTGGTGGTTTGGAAATGGAGGATTTTATAAAACTTATATTACTTGATGACTATTGATTATCCAAATTTACAATGGATGGGATTAAAATGAAGTGAAAATATCTGTTCTTGATATCTATCTATATATCAGAATAATGGAACCCCAAATAATGGATATATTCAAGTTAGCAGCATACCTGAAGATTAAATCCTTATTAAAAACATTTAAGTGGTAGGCAACATTCCCTGATAATACATATTTTTGCATATATAAGCTTTGGATAAATAGTATTAAAGATATTCAAAAGTATAAATGAATTTATTTAAACAATTATACATATCCTCACATATATATAAATTTTGTAAATATTTAATTAAATATGTTTTGATGCATTAATTTAATAAAAAAAAATATTGTTAAAGTACAATAAAGTTAAAAAAGATTTATTTGGAAAGTATATAAATGCTAATATTATATATGTTTATGCATCTTAATAAAGTATGTGGTTATTGTGTGAAGAAAGTAAAAGCACAAGAATAAACTAAGCACCAACAATGGCCAAGGTGATCAAAATTATTCAATCTGCCTTTGGGCAGAGAGCTCATAATAGATATATATTTGATATAGTAACATTTACAAATGAAATGATTTTTAAATTACAAGTATCATACTTAATTATTAGTAGAATAAATAAAAGTATGTATACATATTTGTAAATATATCACATGCTTTATATATTAAAGTTTTTAAGTTAATTCATAAAGTGGAAGAACATCTTTTAAATTTCTACTACTCCTCACTGAAGGAATGATCTACAGTCCTGAAACAGATGACATGATGATGAGAAATATTAATGCTTGGACTGACTACTGGCTTATACTCTGTCATAGGTTATAAAGATTAGTGTTATACTTTGTTAACATATGCTTGAACCTTTATATCTCTATATTTAGCCTCATTATTTCTGAATTACACATCAAGAATAAAGCCTTCTAAATAATAGGAAATGTCAATATACTTCAATTTCATCAAAGTGCCAGTATTCTTAAAGACTGCTGTTGCAGTTGGTTTTACTGATATCATATTTGCACAATAGTACATTTTGGGGAATGACAAGTGAAGTAAACTATAGAAAAATGAAGCATATTATGAAAAAATAATTTTAAAAATACACATTTTCATTTATTCCTTCTTTGCCAGAACCAGACGCTGTGGTGATTTAATCTTATATTCACAGTAAACACTTTATTGGGATATTAAATTATTCATAAACCATAATCAGTCATTTAAATAACATAGTATTATATTTTGCTTGAAATAATGCTTAAAACATTTATTCTACAAATGACAATGGCTCCTAACTTATCATTAGAAACTATATTTGTTATCAACTCCAATAACCTAAAATCTTCTATCATGCCTTCATTTTCTGAATCTATTAACAGCTATGAGGTGACCCTAGGAAAAAGAAAATCTTATTACAGTAAAAAAAAAAATTTCATTCATTTCTGAATAAAAATCTAAGGAAGAGAATTTTTTGGTCATAAATATAATTTAAAAGACACTGATCTATGTAAATGTGGGAAAACACAAACCATGAATAACTTAAATGACGATTGTTGAATCTATGCTACAGAGAAGAAACGAATCTATCTTCTGGTTGGAACTCTATAGATTTCAAATTTATAATGCTTTATTAAGCTGTTTAAAAACAACAACACACATATGCAAAATAATAATAATAAAAACAAAATTCTAGCAAAAGAAAAAAACTATCAGGTGCCAAATATCACAAGTGGAAATTGGGGGGAGGAGAGGGATTAATGTTCAAAAACAAAGCAGGATATTGCAAAATATTTAAAAATTGAATCGGATGATGTAGTATGTGAAAATACAAACAAAAATCAAAACTAAAGATACTAAATTCCTGGCAAATAATATCTGACTGGGAACTTTCTAATATGACATTACTAACAATAATGTCAAAATAAATTATTTAACCAATACCATTATAAAAAATTCAAGCAATGAATTTTAAATTCAGACTTATAAAATACAAATAATGTGAAGATAAAACTAAAGCCTACACATATTAAAGTTAAACATTATAATAACTCATTGATCACAGAAATGTAGTAAATTAACGGTAGTATAATGATTGTCATTTGACAATGGTGCACAGCACAAAAAAATGCATTATGTTTTCAAAATTTTCTCCATGCATGAAACAGTATCAGTATTACTTTAATTTATAATACAGTTAAATATGTGCGACTTAATATTTTATATAATAAGCATTACTCTCCTTTTGCAATAAATGGATAGTAACTTTGGATGATTTTTTTTTCCATTAATTATTAATAAAATTATTTACAATTATTGGTCAAACAGATTGAAGCTTACTTAACATAATGATTTTAAAATATTAAGAGTTAATTTAAGGATGGATGTGAACAAAATATATTGTGTTGCATGAGGTAGCAAAATTTCTAGGAATGGCCATAACTATCATCACTCCTGAGTTTATATATATAAACAATAATCTGATTTAAACCAATAAATAATGCAAACTGAAACTTTAGCAAATTTGATTTAAAATGGCATAATATGAATGAAATGTCAAAGATAAATCAATTACTCTCAGAATCTCTAGGATGACTCATAAAGAAAAAAGCTATTTAGTAAAGAATTACTCTACTAGAGGTCAGCACTTTACAAAGAAATTTTCTCTCCTTCCAATCGATTTTTTTTTTTAAATTTTTAGAATGACTATATTGTTCCCCTGAGATTATTATTTCAAACCATTAATCAAACATTAGTATTAGTCTTAATATTAAAATATTTGCACATAATTGTAAAACTGTATCAGAATAAATTTTTTATGACAAACTTAACAGGAGTTTCTCAGTTACAATCTATGCAAATTCTTTCAATACGGTGTGGTATCCAATAAAAATAAAACTGGGATCTAGCTATTTGAATGGTAACCAATAGAAAAAGTCACGTGATAATAAAAACCAATTATAAAAATTCTGAGTCAGAATTTAATTCTCTAAAGGTAAAAAATGATTGAACTAAAAAAAAAAAAAACATATTTTTAAAGACAAATTTTAACTGTATAAAATATTGAAATATCATACATCAGCTTTAATTTAATGGCATAACATTTGACTAAAATCCATTAAGTAATTATATTGATATTACAACACTACTAAATATTACTAATATACCAATTGCAATATTTTGTAATAATTGCAATAAAATGTTCAGATGAAAATCATCTTTTAAATTAAATAACTCTCCAGAGTTATATTTGTTTTGTTACTAACAAAGACAAATTGATGCAATTATAAACAATATTTACAGATAGGTGGAGCTCTAAAATCCCAGTGGCAAGCAATCTACCTTCAGTCTATTGAAAAAACTGATTTTAATTTTTTTTCTCCAATGATTTGAAAGCTAGATCAGTAATAATTATTTGAATGTTGGGCAGTAATAACATAATTTGACAGTATCTATTGGATGTAAAACTAGGTCAAAGTTGTTTACTAAAAGATAAAATAATTCTAGCTATTTCTGTCAGAGCAAAGAAATATAAAAGTTAAATATACTATCCTCCCCCCACTTTTACTAAGATTTCAAATCTACAGTATTATGAAATTTATTTCTCATCTTTTACAAATTTTGAAAAATAAATAGAATATATATATATATAAGCAAAGCCTATTTTGAGATCTTTGCTTTATAAATAATGAATTTAAAAAAAACTGTAGGAATTACTAAAGACATAGATAGACTTTTTCTTTTAATTTGATTCACCAATCCATTTTAAATTAAGTTTTTTCCCCAGAATGATTCTTATTTCTTGGAGTATATTTAAAAACTAATTTAATTCAACAATGGTTCTTCTTGTTATAAAAAAGGGAATGGGTCCTGATAACTTTCCCTAAATTATGTTGCAGAGAATTTATATATTGAAAAAAATTTATGCCAAGCCAATAATTTATTAAACAAATGAGAAAAATGAAAAAATATTTATTAATATACATCTATTGTTCTACGCAGGACTTAATAAAGTTTAAGATGTAACTCTAAAAATAAAATAATAAAATAATGTTAAGAAGTTTTTAAGCAATGGCATGATCAAGTATTGTCTCTTGGATAGTTTTTTTACCGACTACTTTTGAGAAGAGATCTTATTATAAAGTGATATCATTCTTCTGCAATAAATAACTTTAACAAAATTTTATTAATAAAAATATAAAGAATACATTAAGACAGTGGTGGTCCATGAAATTTTTAAGCAGGAGTGCTTTATTACAGTATTGCCACCAAAAAGTAAATAATGAAAACAAAACAAAGCACTTCTAATTTTGCAACTATATACTTGTTTCATTTTCCCATACCAATCATTGTTAGAAGATCTAATGTATTTTTTTGATTTTTAATATGTACTGTTTGACAAATATCTGGAATAAATCAACCTTTACTTTTTATTTCAATTTTTTCATATAATGACAATTGAGAAAATATAATTTTTTATATATACTTAACACTAATACCCATTATGATAAATATTTAAAATTATATATTTTTTATTATTTTGTTACATTTTTGTGTAATAAATATTTATATATTAATTCATAGTTGTTAATTAAAAAAAAACAACAAATAGAATATTTTATTGCTCATTCTAAATGAAAATAATAAAAATTTATTTGCTCTGAAGAAAACCAGAATAGCTAAACACGCTCAAATAACTACTGATGTTAGGGCAGCGAGCAGCTCCAATGATGCCAATTACACATGTGGATAAAAGCATACAAATCTCGGTGAACTTGCTGAAATTTGTCACTGCTGCAATTAGTAATACCTTTGAATAGAATCTCAAGTATTGCTTAAAATAATTATTTTTTAAAAACAATTTAATTAGTTGTATTTACATAATAATTAAACAAAATACTGAATGATTGTTATATTATTAATATTTTCAAGTACACATTTAATAATTAATTTTTTTCTGGGGGTGCTGCAACACTGCAGTACTTAAGGACCAGCCACCATTGCATTAAGACCAACAATCCAATAAAACCAATACAAAAATAATCCTAGATCGAATAAATTTAAAGTTATTTCAATATGGACTTATTTTGATAAATATCTAAAAATCACTTTTACTTTTGCCATTTTGCTAGTAACGTGAATATTAATAGAATCCCAATCTGATATTATTTGCCAGGAATTCAGAACCTGATTTCGATACTTTTACTTTCTCACATACTACATTATCTGTTTCAGTTTTTAAATATATGAAAATACCCTGCTTTGTTTTTGAATAACCCCCCCCCCCTCTCAGTTTCCACTTGTGATGCTTGGCATCATATAGTTTTTTTCTTTTATTAGATTTAATTTACTTTTGATCAACTAGATCCCAGATACATGGTAATATAAAATTATACAAATTAATGTAATTATATTCTTTAATATTCACATGCATTTAAATGAATACAGCATGTAATTTTTTATATGATAACAAGCTTTTAAGTGAAATAAAATATAAATACAGTTGCCCCCTCTGTATCCACATTTTCAATATCCACAATTTAAAAACAAAAAATAAATAAATAAAAATTAATATAAAAAAAAATTAAATTTACTAAATTTTAATTTTTCAATTTATGGTCAATCACTGAGAGCTGCAATCACAAACTTCACTTGAAAATAGTTGATGTAATCTTTTTCAATAAAGTAGCTTGAATTTCTAATTTAATATTCGTTATTATTTACATTCCATCAATAATTTTCAACACAAAAAGAATGAAAAAAAACATATATAAAATTAAAACAGGCTAAACTCACTATATATATTGCCACACACAGCAAGCTAGAGTAATCAATGGATGCCAGAAGGCTTGTGCATAAAATCCCCATCTAGTGCCTACTCATCCAATATCCCCAGACTAGTTTCTGGCTTATGGCCTTCGTCAGTGAGTGTGTGGCAATATATATAGTGAGTTTTGCCTGTTTTAACAAGCATAAGAGGAGGTTGTCATGTGATATATGTAAAATTACTGTAATATCTTTTAAAAACATTGTATTTGTATAAAGTCACTTAGAAAAAGGGAGAGAGGATAACTATTTATCTAATTTTTACACTTCTTACCATTTTAATAAAAAAAAAAAAGGGAGAGAAAATATCTTTTTATTTATTAATAAAGGTAATAAAAAAAAAATATTTTTAAATTTTTTATTTTAAAAGATATAGCATTATCTTCATCAATTATAAAATTGCTAATTAAAAGTTATCTATTTTTGATTAATTGTTTTTGTTAATTATCTTAATAGATATAATTTGTAATAAAATTGTATCACAGATGTATATAAATACATTACATGCTGAAAATATCTTACTTCATATGCGCATATTAAAAATACATATTATATATAGTTTATGATCTATGCAGTTTAGCAATGAAAAGTATAGAAAACTCGAGAGCTAACGCTTTTTGAACTGTTGGTTAGTGGGGAAAATTTGCCCATGCAAATGAACTGCTCACTCATGCTATTGTTTTAATCCTCAAACACCACAATTTTTCAAGTAACAACTACTCTTTATTACTTTTTTATTGCCTAAAGTTCAAGACAATTTTCCAAAATCAAGGTCAATAATTTTATAGAATCTTCTAAAATAATGCTTTTTCGATTTTCTCAAATTTTTAAATGAAATACATTTAAACTTAAACAATCAACTATCCTATGTAGTAAAATCCAATGTAAAAAGTAACAGACTCAAGAGCTAGAAGTTTCTGGTTGATTTTAAGAGGGTTAAGGAGAATATCTTAATTTGGTCAATTAAATGGAGATTCTGTGCTTATCTGTTCTACTAAGTTGTTAAACCATCACATGATCACTTAAGAATGTGATCATATAAAAAAATAAATAATGAATTATTCATTGAAATTTAATTATTTACAGCAGTTATAACTATTATATTAATTATCTACTTTTCTATTAGATATATAGTATTAATAATCATTCATCAATATGAAAAATTAATAACAAATAACATTAAGAATTATAATAAATGCATAAAATATTTTTTATCAGTTTTATTTTATTTAATAAAAATTTCATAGGAATAATTTTATCAATGTAAAAAAATAATTGTTAAAGGAATAATTAATTTGTTTTTGGAAAAAAAACTACTTTTGATTTCGTTTAGCTGCAACAAATATAATTACATCTACATTTTTAAATTCATTAAAAGTTGAATTATTGATTCGTGGAATTATTAATTCATTAACTCCACAGAATATTTGACTGTATATTATTGATTGGAGCAACTTCTTTTATATGTGAGGTTTATAGATTTTTTTTCTCAATGCAATATTCTCTTTCCATGTGCAGCTAAATCTAATGAATTCAAAAGATAAAGGTTTCTGAATTAATCCTTAGCTAAATAAAGCAAAAAAAAATCTCTTTGATCAATTAACAGAATGATTCTGCTCAATGCTGTCACTTAGGTGCTTGAATATCATATGAACTTCTTAAGATAATCAATTTACTTCTTTTTTAACCTATTCTTCTAGAATCATTTCAAAAGATTTCTCAAATATATAAATTTCTTAATAAATTCAGATATTATATCATTAGATTTAATAATATGATTACTTTGTATATTAATTATGTTCTAATAAAATGATAATTCTGTTTTTATTGTCTTCAAAATCATAATTTTCAAAATACTATGTTCAATATTTTCATATTTGCAGCAGAAATATAAATGAATTAAGTTAGCCACAACTTGTTGGCACTGAATGGCACTACTATATGAAGAGTTTTGCCTGTTTTAATAACAGTGCTAGGATAAGAAATAGTGATCATGTGATGTTTAGTGGTTTAACACCAATCCTGCCTAATAAGATAGTGGTGGCTATGGTTGTTAAAGAGCCAAAGATACCAAAATGTATGGGTACTGAACTGGGTTCAGACCCATATGACTATATACGCTATTGAGCTTAGATTGAAAATTTTATTGTGTTTTCAATTTTATTCTCATAGTTTTGTAGTTAAGTAGAGATGAAAGGTGGCTGCTGGAGGGTTGCATTAGATCTTAAGATCTAGGTGCAATGCTCTCAGATCCAAGGCTCCTCACTGATGAAAGCCACAAGCCAGAAACTAGTCAGGGGATATTGGATGATGGGCACTAGATAGGGATTTAATGCACAAGCCTTCTGGCATCTATTGATTACTCTGGTTGGCACTGAGTGGCACTACTGTAGGGAGAATTTTGCCTGTTTTAATAACAGTTATGTGCTAGCATAAGAAATAGTGATCATGTGATGTTTAGTGGTTGTTCACTATTGCTTAGAGCAAGCCCTAAATATCAATATATATATTATTCTGTAAATTGTATATAAAAATATAAAATTTTCAGTAAACTTCCCAAAAGTAGTGATCTAACTATATGGATATAATTAAGATTTCCTCGAACTTAATCTAGAGGTTACCATCTTTTCTTTGAATTTAAATCAGAAATAAAAAAAGTTCATATCTTTCATTATATCCATGTATGCATATTAACCTCTTTGCCTGAAAGAAGGTAGAATAATTAGACCACAGAGTACTACAATCGAATAGTAATTCTTGATCATCATTAATGGTAATTTAACATTGCTTATCAGTCTCTTAATGTAAGTTATTCTAGCATCATAACATAGTCTTAAATGACTCATTACGTCATTATGATAATATATCGTTACAAAATAAGCACAAAGTATTGTTCAAGGATTTACTTTTCATTGACTTCAGAATAATCTACATTTTTAAAAAAAGAATTATAAATTCTATTACAAATAATAATGATTATATATTTTTTTAAAAAAAACATCTCTAAAGAAACATGTAACATTCTGTATATATATTTTAATTTTTTAATTTATTTTTATCACACTTTGTTAATTCTTTTTATTTTCTATTTCTTTTTATTTCAAATTTCTCAAAATTTCTAATTCATACTAAATAAATAAATAAATCATAAAATCGGAAGTTAAAAAAAAATTATTATCATTTTTAAATCATTATCAATCTGCTGTTGTATAAAGGCCCTTTTCAAATTTAATCTAGTTTCTCTGGTCCCTAGTCTCTCGTCTCCATATCATACCTGCAAATTTCCCTATTTCTTCCATCCATGTCAGATATGGTTCAATTTAGGACTTCAACTGTCCATTTAATATCCTCTCTTTCTAACAATATGTCCAATACAGCTCCATTTCAATCTTTTAATTCTTTCAATAATGTCAGTGGCATTTATTTATTCTCTCACTAATGTATTTCATTTTCAATCTCTTTTTATTATTTCTAACATATCTCTCTCTATACTTCTTTGAGTGGACTAATGTCTTTGTATTCCTCTTTTAAAACAGGCAAAACTCTCTATATGTATTGCCACTCAGTGCAAGCCAGAGTAATCAATGGGTGCCAGAAGGTTTGTGCATAAAATCCCCATTTAGTGCCTACTCATCCAATATCCCCAGACTAGTTTCTGGCTTGTGGCCTTCATCAGTGAGAAGCCTTAGATCTGAGAGCACTGCACCTAGATCTTAGGATCTAATGCAACCCTCCAGCAGCCACTTTTTATCGCTATTTAACTACAAAACTATGAGACTTAAATTGAAAACACTAATATTTTCAAACCAAGCTCATCAGCTTATATAGACACAGTTTCTACCCCAAATGTTCTTCCATCCATTGATTACTAAGATTTGCACTGGATGTCATTACTATATGGACAGTTTGCTATTGTTATTACATATATATATTCAAAAACACAAGTGTGCAAATGATTACAAAAGAAAACATTGCAGATAGCATGTGATTGTAGTGTAAGCCTCTTTAAGTTTAATTGGATAATACTTAAATCTCAGAAATTTCTGTATAATCTGGTCTAAAAATGCAGTGCAAAATATGGATATTTTAGATCAATCCAGAAATGGCTACTTTCAATCCAATTCACACATATATATTTTAAACAAAATACTAATTTATTAACATTAATAAAATAAATCATTAAATTTATGTTTCATTTCATTAAAAGATTATTTCCTTCTATGTGATTCAACCTGTTCATGAACTTTGAATTGATAAATATATAATTAAAATAATTTAAAATTAAAATATTCCTTACCAGGACATTGTGGAAAATCCGTACAATTGCTCTACAATGGCTGTCACTAAATGTTGTCCTGAGTTTTTTTTAATAATAATAAAAAAAAAAAAACATGATAAATAAAAAGAAATGATTATTCAGTTTTATATAATTTAATTTTTAAAAAAAAACATTTATTGTGATAAAGATATAAATATTAAAATCTTTAAAATTAAAGGCAAAATGATAATACTATAATCCTATCATTATTACATTGACCAGTTACTGTCAACATAATAACAATGATTGAAAGTGTGTTGTGCTAAAAGCTATAAAGGCTTTATTGATAAATTTGTAAATAATATTTTACTGTTTATGTTGAAGATTTTATTATATATATTTTATATTATTATTATCATATAAAAATAAAGATAGATATGATTGTTTATAAGTGATAGTTTAGTTTTGCAAACCCAGTTCACAAAGCAATTCACATAATTATCATTTGGCAAAAGAAAGCATATAAATAGATCAGATCTACTCCTTTTCTTTTAAAACAATAATAGAGAGAACATTCTTACATCCATTCTCCTCCATTAAGTATTTTTCCATAAATGAAAATATTTTATTATCTTGCACAATTTAATGCCATGGTAAAGTAACTGAATCAAGTTAAAATGCTTGACTTGAAATCCATTAGTATTCAAATGTCGAGATACACTATTTAATTATTCTTTAATATTTTTGTTGAATATATTAGTGTTCTAAAGTGCATAAAAAGCCAGAGTACTGACTATGATTACAATAAATATTTTGATTAATTGGATCATGACTTTATTCAAATTAAATGTTTCATTGCTATATGGGCAGACTGATTGCAATATTTAAAAAAAAATGCACAAACAGATATTGGTTTCATACAACTTTTAATGAGATTTCTTAGTTATTAATTTGTGGAAAGTGATTAACCTTTTTTTTTTTTTCAGCTAAGAAAATTTTACAATAAATTTTAAAAAAGAAGTCACTAACTTATCTCAACCATTACATTTTAAAAGATCTTTATTAAAGTAAAAAAATGTTGATAAATGTGTGGAATTTCCAATGTTTTTGCCTGAATGAATTTGAATAGGTAGCAAATATAAATGACAATGCTAGAGAATCTTAAGCTATCTCCGACATGGAGTTGAAACTGCATTTAAATTGAGTTTGGGTTATGTTCTGTTTTTATATAATTGTGAATAGTATTAATCACATTTAACTATCATATTATGATGTGAGGCATAAGTCTTTTTTTATATAATAATTTAACTTTTTGATACAAACTTCAAAATAGATTATAACAATTTGTACATTTTGTTCTTTATAGTAGGTAATTTACTGCTGATGATAGAGGAAAGCTATAAGTCACTCAAAGTTAGAAATTGTGAAAAGGCATTTTTGGTGCTAAAAGCAAATTAAGCCAATTAAAATAAAACAACTAGAAAAATCCCTTTAAGTGAATTTCTGAAGACAACTGATTAAAGCTATCGAAACGTTTATAATCAAAAAGTTTTCTATTAAATATTATAGTAATTCTTTATAAATAATGTGCTTATAGAAAATTGAAAGATGTGAAATAATAGATGTTTTATTGCATAAGGAAAGCAAATGCTCTATGAAAATGTAATAGTTTTGTAGATATTTTGGTAGGTAAATTTTAAAATGGGAAGTGAGAAGACAGAATTTATTGTTCTGGAGTGAAAGAGAATATAAAAAGATAGGTTGTTGTTGATGAAACTGAAAGCTATTCCAAGAGACCTAATGAATTATACAGGTAAACTAGTAAACATGCTAATGAAAACATGTAGAAAGAAGGAGAAAAAAATAAAAAAAGAATATAAAAATAGGTGTATAATGATAACAGGAGATTTGAATAAAACTATATGTCATAAAAGTAAGATAATGGAAGACTAATTTTAGAATTAAGAAAGAAGTGAAATGAAAAATTGATAAAGTGCAGGCAAAAAAAAATCATGGGCAAATCAAAAGAAAAATATTTATGGATGGAAAGTTCCAGATGAATAAGTTATGATTCATATAGTTAAATTATAAAATTAAATTTGCATTTAGAAGTAATATTAAAACTGTATGTGTATATTTTGGAGATGGCAGAATGTAGATCACAATTTAGTGGTAGAAGAATTGAAATTAAATTTTGAATATATAAAAAGTTTGAAACCCAATAAAAAAATAAAAGATTAATAAACTAAATGAAGGCATAGGATTAATGAATAAAAAAATAAATCCAAATAACAGAAAGATAATGTAAATAAAAACAAAAACTAAAAAATATTTACAGAAAATCTAAAAAAAGACATAGCTCAAATAGCAGAATAGAAATTATTAACAAAATAGAAGTGATAAAAAATGATAAATGAGAATTCTTCCCTAGTAAAATAATGTATAGAAAGTTTAACAGTAAATTAAGGCATAGAATAATAAGTAAAATCAAAAAATATGCTCAAAAAACTAATGATATATAAGAGAATTTGTAAAGTAAAATTTAATTCAATAGAATAAAAATACTTTATGTTGAATTTCAGGAATATAATATAGCAATAAATATTGAATTATTATGAGAGAAAATAGATAATAATAAAAATATAAGAGTATCTAAGTGTTTTTTATGAAAGACATAATTAGTTTCATGGGTAGTAATAACAACAACAACAAAAAAAAGTGAAATAAACAAGAAAGAAATTAATTATATAATAAATAAGATTAGGCTGTAAAGGTATACTTAGAATGCAATCTGAAAAAAGCATAGAAAATCTAAGAAATTTCAAACGCATTAGCAAAAGGTTTTTTTTGGAGGGGGAGGGGTAAGAAAATTAGACAATATATTACACTTTAAATTACTATTTGGCATTCCATATATATTGCTTATAAGACTTCTTTCATATACACTTCAATGCAAACAAATTTTCTTAAAAACTTCTTTATTTTCCTTACAGTTTCGACTGTCCAGCAGTCTTCATCAGAGCTCTATGCTTCTTCACTGCTTTAATTTGGCATTCTCTTATTTCAAACAAATGATTAAACATAAGCAAAAAGACAAATGATCACCATGCTGTGTTTCTGGCTGAACAAGCAATTTTCAATTGACCCAGATCATAAACTCTTTCAAATGCCTTTATCGTTGTTAATTATTTATCTACAGTACTTTGCAATATTCATTTTACAAGAGCTAAAGGATAATTATATTAATGATTATTAACAATTATTTATTAAGCTATTTTTGAACTAGGTGTAGACTTTAAACTCCACTCTCTTTATTTCTCCACAAGTGTAATATCTTAGATTCCCTGAAAACTTCTAATTTACATTCCCACAGATACATCTTGGAAGTTATTTTCCTTTTTCCCAATATATTTATTGATTTGTTTGAACCATGAGAATATATTAGTTTTGAAGTATACCTAACATATGCATGCAAAAAAAGGGTGGAATGATTAAATTAAATAGAAGTCGCTATTTGATCTAAAAATAACATAATTATCTCTAGTCTAATAAACGATTATTAATAAATGTAGCACTTGTAAAATGAACACTGCAATTCGTAATATAATCTACAACTCAGCAGCGGATCCAGTAGAGTTATATGTAATAACTATGATTCTTATACATAAAAAATTTAATACCCTAAAATGTGAAGATTTTAGAATAGTAAGTTTAAACTCAGATGTAGCTAAGATATTACGGAGAATAACGACATGATGTGTTTTAATAGATTACACATTTATTTTGAAAAAGCAGTCAAAAATAATAAAGTACCGAAGAGATATAGTAAAAAATAATGAGGATTATCATTAAGAGATATTCATAGAGAAGACAAGAAGTTAATATTTATTTTATACAATGAAATGAGCTGTTTTATTATATTTTGAAAAAGTATAGACAAGCAGAAGAATTGATTGTTATAAAATTTCTAAATAAATCAAACAATATTTGTAAGATTTCCAAGATATTAGGTGGATATCAGTAGGAGCATAAGACAGGGAGGATTCTATTTCCTGTTTGTTTAACATTTATTTAAATGAATTTTATATTGAATGTGATTTTGACAAGGACAGAAACATTCCATATGCTGTTGCCACAATGTTTGAATATTCAGAGAATGAACTGACAAAATGTTTACTAGGATTGATAACATTTATAGAAAGTTTAAGCTGAAGGTAAGCACATTAAATTCCACAGCAATGTTTTACAATGGAGGTTATAAAAGATTAAAGGGGAACAAAGTTTTAAGATAAACTAACATTTTTCAATATTTATAATCTGTTGATGTTGAAATAATGAAGATATCAGAGAGAAAAATGAAAATCACAAATCATATATCAAATTTAGATTAATTATTTATATAAGAGATGAAGAGAGGATGAATAGCTAAAAAATAAGCTTTAGATGAATAGTTCTTTTTTAGAAATAATTTTTTAATTATTTTATATATTTTTTTTAAAAAAATAGCTTAATAATTATTTGATGATAGCAGTCATACAGCAGTAGATTTAAAAATAAATAAATACAAATATAATCTTACCCGAGTGCTGTTGCATATGATCAAACCGACGCTGCCAATCTAAGTGAACTTGAACATCTATACCAATTTCAAGAGGAACTTTTAAAAAATGTACCGCTAAATCACCTCTTCGAGTGACACTATAAACTTCATTATCATTTATCTGAAACAAAGAAATATTAATAAAAATATAAAATTATTATTCAATTTAATTAAATAGAATGCTTTAAGTAATCATATTTAAATTTAATTTGAGCTTCCTAATAGTTATAATTAATTAATATCCAAAAAGCAAAGCCCACATCTCATTAGGACACATCATCACTCTAATATTACTTTCTCCATTCTAGATAATAATTAATTAATAACCAGAAGCTAAAGCCCAAATCTTTTAGGATACTTCATCTTATTACTATTACCTTCCTCTATTGTGAATTATAAGCTTCCTCTTTATAATCATTTATCATTTTTCTTTTCAACAATTAACTTTTCCTTATTCATACTACTTCTTTTTACTCAAAATTTGTTGCCTTTCTCAGTACTTAGACTTATTGATAAAAAATTTATCAGTTCAACCTACATAATTCTAATTCGATTTCAAAATCTTCAGAGGCTTCTCTTTTCTATTTAGGGCATCTCCATAATTCTATTCTATATGTGTATAATCTCCAAAAGAGTATCTTATTTTTATAGAATGACTTCAAATGATAAAATGGGTGCATCAAGAAATCATCGAATGTTTCTAGTCTAATCTCAATTATGGGGGTGTGTTCTATAGTAAATCATCGTGTCACTACAACCAGTCTTAGATGAAACCTTTATTTTCTCATTATAACCAATTGAATAGTTAAAACATTTTGTACATGATTATAGTTTTTGATATTTAGCTTGCCAGCAATATTTGTTGATAAAGTCAGTATATTAGTAGCAATGCTGCAACTATTCATGTGACTTTATAATTTTTTTTTTATTTTGGATGACTCATTAAGACTGTGAGATCTCTTACTAATTCAGTATTTATAAGCCAAGTTGACCTTAGATGAAAGAATGTTTATTAAAGGCGGCATAAACTTATTAAAAAATTGGCATTAAGCTAAAAAGATGAATTCTTTATACAATTTAATATTTAATATAGATTTATTTATGACTTAAAATCATGTGACAATCAAGCCCAGAAATGGCAGGTTAAGAAACGTAATCTGCTCTCACCACTATGCTAAACAGCATAGAGCAACTGAAGGGGTATGGCTAATAAAATGAAAATTAAAATCCTAAATTAAATTAGAACTTCAAAAAATTTCCAAATTTTTACTAAGATGTGAACACTAGAACACAGCTTATAATAGACAGATGCACTAACCATAATATCAGGAGGCAACATTTTTCAAACTGATGAAAACAAAAACATTAATAAGACTATTTAAATGAAAAAGAATATGTCTCATTATTTAACAAAATATTAAAAACAAATTTCTACTCATCAATATATCCTCACTATAAATCATATCCAGATATATATACTAAAGCAATTTTATTACAAGGTTTCAACAATAATGAGGAAAAAATGCTATCTGAAGATTAAAGAATTTCAATCAATACTTTTTAATTAAACTAAATTGTTTACTAATAAAAACAACATTATGAATACCCACCAAAGATTATGATTAATTAGAACCAGAGGTCAACTATTATAATTCTCTTTGAGATACATTCTAATAATCAAATATTGTTACATCTACCCAAACGTGCAGCCAAGGAATAAGAAGCAATATATTTTAAAGTTAAAACTAATACAATATTCTACAGTTTACCTATGTTTAAATCAACCATTCTAATTACCAAAACAGATTATTAGTAATGTTCTCCAGTTCATTTCTGGAGCAATTAAGATATGCAAACCAAAGATAAAAGTAGCTGCCTATTGAATGGCTGCAGAAATATGGCAGCTCTCTGACCACTCACAAATGCTGCATTACATTACAAACATATTTTTTTATTTTACAGTCTATGTATAAACACTCATCTAAATAACTTAGATTAGCCTTCGACTGTTACTCCTTAATTCAAAATTGCTACATACCCAATTACCGAATATTATTGAATGGTTAGCTGAGTTTGTTTTGTGTGCCTATCTGAAAGAAAAATCCTAAGCCGGTTTGTGATCTATATAAATCTAAAGGTTCATCCAGTCTGAATTTAAATTTTAAATCTGGAAGAATATATGAGTCTTTCAAAAGTGATTTTACCCAACATATATGAATTAAACTGACTATAAATAATGTAGTAAAAAAGGATTCATTAGTAAGGTATAACACTGATATATCAAAAATAGGTGAAGATCGTAATTATTATAATAGCACTATTTATCTTCAAATATTAAAATGGCAGTGCCTCTAAATTCTCCCAATTAGTTACTGGCTCAATTAACTAAGTAAACTCTTACTACTCTAGCAGACAGGCTTTGGCTTCTAATCTCTCTGCTGAGATACACCAGACTACACATGAAGCCAACAGAAGTCATTCTGTAGTAGACATCATAGCTGAGGTTCAATGCCATGTTACAATATCTTAATCTTAGCTTAAACAGAAATGTAGAGAATTCAGTAAAGCATTTCTATAAAAGAATGTGTGTGCAAGTTTTCTTTCACTAAGGAAGCCGACCCTCTAAAATCTAATCATAATCTTCATCATGATTTTCAACAGTTAATCAACCTCTAGTCATTCGTAGCTTAATGTGAATGCTGTAAACTATCTTTGTCTAATATTACTATCTTTTGCAAGCATTATTTATTGCTTACATTGTGACTTCTTCCATTGGAAAAGAGATATCGCTAACATATAATTGATTTAATTCAAAAGGAAATCAAGAAATACTTACTTGTATACAAATATTTTATTCACAATCATTTCATTTATCTTTATTCCTTTTATATTTTTGGATTACATCTGATTTCATTGAAGTTTTTATTAACTTTCAGTTTATCCTTACAAAAACACTTCCATTCAATGACAACTTATTTAAAAAAAAAAAAAAACTTCGAATTTCAATCCATCCATCTACATTTTCTATTGATAAAGCTATAATAATATTAATGTATTAGTAAATATTTCATGTATATTCTACACAGAATTTAATATTTTCTACAAATATAATTTATTTTTAATCAGAAAAAAAATACACCCTATATAATGAACAGTAATATTGTTTTAAAACCTCAACGATGTTTTGTTGAGTACGAAGGATACTCTCAAACCAAAGCACAAGATGGATACTTTGAAAAGATAAAAGCGGCCATCTTATCTTTGCACATTTAAATTCACTTATATAGGCCAGTGTAAAATGTCCTGGAATGAGAGCATGAAGATATTCCCTTAATTACTTTACATCCATTAATTTCATTCAATTCATTAATAATCACAAAATTTTGCAATCTACTGTCTGACAATATTACGAAATATTAGAATTTATGTAATTCTCTATTTAATTTATTTAGCTCAGTATTCGTATGGAATTTTAATCAAAAGGGAATTACAATCATACACATGCGCTGTAATATTATCTTAGGTAAAATTTCTGAAAGAAAGTTCGCAGTTAAGTTCGAATGCAAATTAAGGTAAATAGGGAGTTAAATATAATTTACATAAACAATACAACAAAAATGATAAAAAAAAAAAACTCACCCATCCTCGATCATCAGGCTAAAAAAAAAGAAATTATTATAAAATATTTATAGATTAATTAAAGTCATGGTTAAAATATTTTAAACAAATTAACAATGAAATAATATTAATAGATGATATGAATATTGATCTATGTAAAACAATCTAAAACTGTTGAAGATTATATAATGCATTAGCTAATTGTGGTGTACAAACTATAATGAATCATATATTTTCTCCATGTATTGAACACTTTAATAAAAGCTTAATGAAAAATAATATTTTCATTTCTGATTATTACCTACATCTATTTAAAACATAATACAACATAATAAAATCCTATCAGAAATAGGTGAAAATAAATTGATATTATATAAAAATAAAAAAACATTTCTACAAACAGAAATGAAGCCAAAAAAGTAATGACATTAATAATAAGTATGAGAAGTTTGTGAAAATATTCAAACATATAAACAAAAAGCCACATGAAATCATTGTGATTTTTAAAAAAAATAAAAAGACAATGTAAATTGGATAAATAAAAAAATATTAAAATTAATATATTAATATAAGAAAAAATAAATTATGAAATGTAAAATAAATAAACAAAGTTAATTCTATGATAAGAGCAGAGAAGTGATTATTTTATAATCATTTTTTTAATGAAAATAAAGATAACATAAAAAAAAATTGGAAAAAATTGAAATATTATTAAGGAAATCCAATTCTATAAATGATGAAAATTCAAAGACATTTTAATGTAAATGGTAGTTTTCTTCAAGCACAGAGGTCAGGAAGCTTTTTAAGACATTTTGTTTACTCCCCCCCCCCCCGTTTAATTAAAGAAATAGGTGAAAAATATGTTCATAAAAAATACAAATTTCAGAATAGCTGTGGATATATTTGAACATCAACCAAGTTAAACATTTTCTCTAAAACTTTTTTATATTACTATAAACCTACCTATTTCTCCCCACCTCTTTTTTCTTCTCCTATTGCCATTTTAATAAAAGCACTTTCATTGGTTTTCATTTTCTTTCATAATATTCCGTTCTTATAAAGGCCAAAATAAAAATTAAAAAAACAAAAAACAATTTTTATTGCTTCTATAACTTTTATATTTTCCCTACAATTAAGTCAAGTTCTTTTTTTTTAAATTCTACATGTCGAAAAACAAATATTTTAACCCCCCCCTCCCTAATCCTATTGCCTTCAAAAATACACTTTCTGTCCTTATCTAAAATAACAATAAAGTTCTAATGTGATATTCTTTAATATCTATTTTTTTAATGGTATATAAACTCCAAACTTTTTTTTATCCATATTAATTTCCCATAACTCAATTTCTTTTTATCTAATCACCTTATCTACTCTCTTTTTTATCAGCCCTCATAATTATGGACTAGTAAATCTACCCCATTTCTTATATAAGTAAATAACTTTCAAAAAAAGAGAGAAATTAGCATGCAGGTTTTATGGCAAAAAATATCATAAAATTACATACTCAGTAGTGATAGGATTAATACAATATTAATATCTCTTAGATAATTTCCTAAAAACAACTTATTTTGAATTCATATTGAAATGTTCAAAAAATTGAATATTACATCATCTATTGTAAAAATAGAAATTTCAATTGCCACTATCACAAAATGGTTTTCTTATGGAGCAATCCAAATACCTTTCATTATTTCTGTTCCATTCTTGTTAAAAGACAGTACTTTTGTCTTTTCTATATTACTCTCATTACTTTCATTGAAAGAGAATTGATTAAATTGAAATATTTTTTATCTCTTTTATCTTTTCAAGCTTTTTTTTAACTAAATTTTTTTAAACTCATTATGAAATAAATTCTTGCCTGGATCCTTTTTTCCTTTCTTCATAATCTTTAGTTATTATTTAAAATTTCTTCTACATGTACTGAATTCATGGGGTTTTTTTTTTTCCAGTAATGTTAAATTATGCCATAAATAAAACAGAAGCACAGTACTGGTTTAATCAAATAATTGCATGAAAACTGTTTGACCAGAAATTCTCTTTAAAACGATCAATGAGGTAAAGCTGAAATAAAACACTCAATTTCTCATTAGTGGAACAATTTTAGGAATTTATAAATATTCATTGCAGCTTATAATTTCAAAAAAAGAAATAAGTACATTAAGTTCTCTATCAAAAATCAGATTGAAATAACTAGGCAATTGGATACAAGGACCATGCCTTACCACTTAATCATTATCAATGATAGTTTGCCTATTTCTGATATTCTCTTAATATACTTTAAAACTATATCAAATAGTTCAATTTTTTTTTTATTCAATATGCATAACATATATCAAAAGAAGTTAAGTACTCTTTTGAAGCACTATTTCTATAAATAATGATCTAGCCTAAATAACAATAAGAGGCAGCTGTCCTCTTATTGCATAAATTAAAAAACACTAGCCAAAAAGCAATACTATTACTCTAACAGTCAGGTTTGTACATTTGCTGAACAGACCGAGAGTCCGAGCCAGAGAACCAAAAGTTGACCAAGTCGGGATAGTAATATCCTACGTCTGCTCATAGCTCAACTCTCTTACTCATGCTCCCAAGCCAACCCATCGCAAATGACATGCCTGAGGTTACACTTGATATCTCTTTATTCACGTTCCAGCAATAGCAAAGCAGTAAAACATGAGACATCCCCCCCCACTACATATATTATATAATTTAACTAGTGATTCATAAGGTAATGAGCAAGAATGACACTGAGATAAATTTATATTTCATAAATTTAATGTAACAATAAGTTATAGAGCAAATGAATTGGATATATTTGGCTCACGCGCAGGTGAGTGAATACTCAGGGTTATGAAAATTATAATACAGCAATTTAGAGTGCTCACACGCAGGTGAGTGAATACTCAGGGTTACAAATAATATACTAGAGCAAATTATACAATGCTCACACGCAGGTGAGTGAATATTCAGGGTTATAAATGATTTAATAAAGCAGATTATAGCGCTCACATGCAGGTGAGTGAATGCTCAGGGTTACAAATAATATAATAAAGCAACTTAATTAGTGTTCACACGCAAGTGAGTGAATACTCAGGGTTACAAAATGCTTAATTGGTCTATGACTTTAATATGCCCATACCATCTACATCATAACTCATGCTATGTTCTATATAGTGGAAATCAGTAATAGAGTGATCAATTTATTGGTAACTGATGGAGATTATATTATCATTTTTACTAAGTTTAAACTCAACTATAAAGATATTTGAGTGATATATAATTGCTACACAGATAAACGCATTAACTCAGATTCCGAATCAGATCAAAGCCGAAGTTACTTTCTAGGGAAGCTGAACTGAGGTGTGACAGTCTAACGTCAGATTCTAGTACATTACAAACTATAGTATCAGAATAAGTGTGCCTCGAATGTGTTCTTAATTGAGGTTTATTACTTAGTAAACGGGTTCTCAGACCTGTCTGCTTGCTATAATACGAAGAGGCCTTTTTATTTAAATGAGAAGAACAGTGGCTTACGAGCCCTTTGGAACGCTTTGGTTCCTTCAAATACAAATAAATGTCACAGTTGCCTAAACTTTCGAGGCATGACTTGATGTGGAAATGATCCTGATGTAGGCCATTATAGGTATAGCAAGGAGAGATGCATATTTATGCTAAACTAGCAACACATTCGCAACGCTAAATTAATATTTTCATAAATTAATTACGTCAAAATCTTACCTTCTTTCAGTGCTACTACCACCAGTCAGTTCATAAATGAGATTATTAAGTCACATGATAAAGGCGATAATAAGAATCTGATTTAAGGATCTGCATAGCTTCTTCATCTTTAATTAAATGGAGTTGTAGCGAATTTAAAAATTTGCTAGAACTTGAAACATTAATTATATGTCGTATAATTTACATCTAATATCAAACGAACTGATTTTTAAATAATCTACGTCAATATGGATTCTTAAATAGCTCACGCAAAATATTGATTCTTAAATAAATTGCTCAAATATTAATATTAAATAACTCGTAAAATATCCATTTCAAATAACTTACGCAAATATGCGTTTTAAATAACATATGCAAAATATGCATTTTAAATAACATACATAAAATATACATTTTAAATAACTCGTGCAAAAGATGCGTTTTAAATAACTTATCTGGTGCATTATAAGTAACTGATTCACTCTAGCGTAAATAATAGTTTGATTTCGGAAAGGAATTTTGCCTATATTCTTTATTACAATAATCTGACATAACGGAAAAAGTGATTACTCGCCTCTCCGATAATTATTAAAACACAAAACTCCATTCTGATGAACATAGCATAAATTAATAAACATAAGAATAAATTGCAGAAAACAATCAATAAAGTTATAATTTAGAAATGAGAATTTGTTTGAAATGGTTTTATAGAAACTAAATATTTATGCTTACTTAAAATATTAATGATCAAGCAAGAATTTTGAGAGTGCTCTAAGCTTTAAAATGAATTTAAGATAAACAGTTTAGTTGAACATTTAAACGACATAATTAAATACGAGATTTGATTAGTTAGCTAGCTTTTAATTTAGATTGAGTTTAGTTATGAAATTAACGAATTCTGCAGAATGATTTACTGGTAATCTTGGTAGTAAGACTTTTAAGGTATTCTTTCTTGTGCGTCTTCTCTCTGTTAAATCGGCTGTGGCTTTTCTAGATTTGAGTCTGGATGCAGCTGGGAAATTTATTTCTGTGGTGACTTTCCCCATTACTCTGGTCAGGAACTCTCTGGTATTTCAGGTGTAACTTCTCCATCACTGACTGGGCACAGCTAAGGTTGATGTTTTCTCTCATTGGTAGCAGCAGTCAGGAAAAGTAGACGGCTGTCTATTGTCTCTAGCCAATGATCCTCATTTGAATAGCTTGGGCAGTGGCTTAGTAGAATTCAGCTTGCTAAAGTACGGCAGAAACAGTTTTTTTTATTAAATTTTTCAGCACTGGTCTTCAGAAATATTTTCAGCAGCAACAATAACAATTACAACTTTTCAACTGCAACAACCACTACTTTTTATGGCTACTACAGGCCTTTTTTATATTCTACTTTTGACAGTAGGTCCCTCCCCCTTTTACTTTCCAACGTCACTTGTTTACTGGTTCGAACTTTGCCTTTAACTAAATATCCACTTAGTAAAATATTTGCTATAGTTAAATCTGGACTTACAAGCTCTATTATTCCAATTTGCATCATAGCTACATCCAGAGTCAAAGATATATTCCTTAAAGTCCCAAGAGCACTTAGTATGAATTAATGCCTGACTGAATTTTATAATTTGTCTTAGTTATAATTTTAAATGGGTCACGTTTCAGCCAAAAGATTATTTTTAGATGAAATGTTAAAACTCGTAAACAAAATTACAGCTTGTGTAATTTTAAACAAACAAGAGACTTGAAAATTATTTAAAATGAATATTGAAACTTAAATAAGTAATTTTATAAATTTAAGCTTATTATTCTGTTATATACATAAATTCTAGCTACTCACTGTTATGTTTACTTCAGTTTTAACAAACGTAAATGAATATGTGCGTATATAATTATTTAAGACTGTATTTTTATATTATAATTAACAAGACAATTATACACGCACATACTCGCAATATTATAAGCACACTCAAAGTTTTAAATTAAAGAAAAACATGCAATCTGAGTGAAACGAAATACACTATATAGAATATAATAGGTGAAACAGATCTGTTTCATTACTTGAAGCATCAGCTCTTCAGAAGAGTTATCTCATACATTATATATATTGTAACCAGTTGGCTACATAGCTGTACTAAAAAAAAATAATTAGATAGTTGGCAGCATGTTCCTCAAGTTTGAGTATAAAAAATTATTTAATTCATGGGGGGAAGTAATATTTAATTTTGTTAGACCTATTTTTTTTAAAGTGTCATTATTTAACTCAATATTTTTAAGTCTTCAATATGATAGTATGAAAATTCTCAAACATTAAATATATTTAGGAGTATTTTTTTAAAAAGAAATAAAAAATAAAAGAGAGTGAATAACAAAATAAGATTTTAATAACTTTGGAAATTTTATTTTTAATTAATCAGAGTTGAGTTTTTTTTCTCTCTCTTAAATGAAAAAGAAAAATCAAATCAGTGCAATTAACTGATTATCTTGTTGTTGTTGTTATTTTTTTGCAATAAGATTTGGTTTTTAATTATAAAGGAATGCCAAGAATTTTATAATATTAATTTAAGTTTTTGACTAGTTTTCAATATCTATGATTAAGGAGGAAATTGGCTGAACAAATGTATTTATGAAATTTTATCTAATTGGTTGTCATGAAAATTATCATGTAAGAGACAAATTGTAATTGGCTAATGGACAAGATTGTTCTAGAAAAAAAAAATATGTCAGGGCAAGTGTCTGGAGAGGGTATTCCTAACTTAGCTGTTGAAGAGAGAGTAATCAAATCTTAATCCTGCTGCTGAAAAAGGCAATAGAAGAAATATTACTAACTTAGCTGTTAAAGAGAGAGCTGTAAAATATTAAGCCAGCTGCTGAAAAATATAGAAGAAATTATTACTAACTTAACTGTTGAAGAGAGAGCCATCAAATTTTAATCCTGCTGCTGAAAAAGACAGTAGGAGAAGAAGTATTGCTAGCTTAACTGTTGAAGAGAAAGCAATGAAGTTTTAATCCAGCTGCTAAACATGAAGCAGAAGTCTTTACCAAGCTATTGAATAAAATAGCAGAAGTTTTTTATTACACTTTTAGCATACTATGAGTTTAGCACTAAAAATGATTTATACCATGAAAACCATGTGCTAGATTCAGCTAAAAGTAGGCATCACTTTCTTCCATGTAATCTACTTCACTGGAATAAAAATGTAGAGAAGGTATCCCCCCCTAAAGTAGTCTGCAATCTTTCCTTCAACCAAGAGCATGTTCTGTGTCAGTCACATCTGGAAAATCAAGAAAACCCAATGGAAAAAATCTGCTATTTTTTTGTTTATCTGGAATTGCTACAGACCAGAAAAAGGATACCTTAACTATGCATGTCTAAAAAGCATTCAAAGAGAAGCTCAATAGAAAAAAACTGGAAATTGTATAAAGACTAAAGCCATGGCTAGAAGTTTTTTTTTATTATTATTATTGTGTGCGCACTACATTTTTATTAATAGAAAATTTGTTTTTTGTTTTATAAATGTAATAAGATATTTGTGTGTGTGTAAAAATTGACAATGTTGAATAATTCCATTATGATATTTCAAATTGTGAAACTTTTTTTTTTAAAAAAACTCAGTCAATTTTCTCTTACAAATGGTAAAATAGCTTTTTAAAAAAAATATATGTATAATCTGCTATAAATCTGTTTTTTTTCCTCTCAATTTGCCGTCTGGGTAGAATCAAAGATTGTTATCTTTGATTTTTGAAAATGTTCAAAAAACTCTTCATTATTTTTAAAAAAAGAATCTAATGAACTTACAGTTAATCTATGAATAAAATTTAAGTGGTTGGTTAATATAGATGAAATGGGTGTTGAAATGTCATACTATCATGCCATTTTTTTTTTTTTTTTAGTTAGATATTAAATAATTGTTTTAAAAAATATTCATTCTAGTCTTAATTACTTTATTCTATCCAATTCCTGTTTCATGAATTAAAGTGTATGTGACACTATATCATGACAGCTCATTATAATATTTGGTTTTTTTTTTATGATTCCAATAAAACTAGTTATTTATAAGTAAAGGAAGCCCATGATTTGTTTAAAGTCATTTATAATAAGTTCAACTATTTATTTCCCTCTTGCTCACATTAATAAATTATGTTTGGCATGAAGAGTATATTCTTCAAAGTCTATGCACTACATTTTAGTTTAGTCTCTATTAGAAATTAAGTTTATAGTTGGCCAGTACATCAATAGTACTACTAAGTGGCCAGAGCATTGATGATCAGCATATTTTAATATCCTGGCATTATTGTTTTTATGGTTACATATTCAGATGGATTGGAACTTAAATTTGTGCATCCAAATCTGCCCCAAGCTGGCAAAGGCTAAATAATTAGCCTGGTCTATAGTAGACCTATTTTAAATCCAGTCACCAGATTGACTGATTTATTTTTATTGTTAATCATTCATGATGATGACTGAGTAATGCTTATCCTTATTTATAATGCTGATGAATTTATGGTTAATGATACTGATAGATAACTGGGCTGATCTCTCAGAGAGATCTATTATGCTCATCGCTTTTATATTAAATTTTATTTTATTTTTTACTTGAGAATAAACAGACAATTCCTCAGATCCGATAGTTTAAACCCTGATTTTCCATAGTGTTACAAATGGTGATCCAACTTTGTGTTGTTGATGATCACATACTGGTGACCCAGATACAACTCCCTTATTTCCTTCTAGTGTTACAATATATATTATAAAGGAATTGGAACTCGAACTTTAAAGCGCTCTACATCTATTCAATCTACCTTATACAACTGATACACATGACCACATACATGTGCAAGTTCCAAGTTCAAGTCCCTTATAATTACATTAAGATTGTATAGACAATATACATATATTTAAATATTGTACATGTAATAATAAAACAATATCTCAATTAAGAAATTATTTTCTTTTTATATTCTACTTTTCTTTCAACTGAGATCTTGTTCAATTTAACATAATAAAAAATAATAATAATAATAAATAGAAGTTATTTAACTAGATTTTAAATTACTGTAGCTGAGAAATTTTACAACCAATTGCAATAAGGACTTATGTCTAATATATTTTCTATTGACTATTAGTGATAATGAACCAAGGTGGATTTTCAATAATTTAAATTTCAATTAGGAAAATTTTCAAACCATCTTCAGTACTCATTTTAATTTTCTGCTTTAGTTTTATACTGTTTTACTTTAAAATTAAAGATAGTCAATTTAAAACAGAATTGAAATAGACAACTCACTATAAATAAAAAAAATACTTAATACATCAACAAGGCTTTCATTCCTTAATGGAACCTTTTCAAGATGTTTCTTATTTTTATTTTTAATTTTCTATATAGAAGGCAACATTATAGACAAATTTTAATATTGAAATTTGATCATTTAAAGTATTGTTTTACTTTTTATGATTTCACGCAGGTTAAGATTTTATATTCCAAGCAATCTGATTCTGTAGTTATGTAATTCTGATGTAGATAAATACTTACATATTTTAGTGACCTTCATTAAAACTATAATGACCTTTAACTTTGCAGCTAAAAAAGAAACCATTACTAAACCTATAGCTCAACTCCCCTTCACTCATGCGTTTAATTATATAATGATGACATCATCCAATTACTTAATTAGCTGAATAATGGTGGGCAACTTACTGGTAATTAATGAAATGATGTAAATGGTTTATATGAAATCAGAAGTTTCACATAAAAGCCATATACTAAGAGATTCTGTTAGCCAAATTGAACATTCCATCTTTCTAAAACCATTATATAGCACAGTAAACCCACTTATTTCTTACTATTACCAAATCATTCTGGCAGCACCGACTCATTTCCTTTTATCCTTCTATTCCATTTTAACAAAAACTGTTTCATATATTCTATCCTCATATTTTCTGTTTTTGTTACAAAGACCTAAATTCATTTCCTTTGCCTTTATGTCACTCTCATTCTCCTTATAACTTATTCTGATTTTCTTGGAACATCCTATGTTCCAAACATAAATGTTTAATATTGCCCTTATTATCATAAATCATATCTATAATCCAAATTTCTATTTTTGCTTCTTTTCTCTAATATTCAAAGCTTCCTGTTCCTGCATCAAATAATAATAAAGTCACTCTATCTTTATGCTTTCTTTTGTATTTTATATAGATTTTTATTCTCCCATAAATCTAAATTATTATTTTTTTATATATTCATATTCACTTTTCATGAACTTTACTTTTTTTTCCTTTGACCAATTTATCTATTCTCTTCCCCCCATCCCATAATTATAAACCTTCAATATATTCTCTATACATTTACATTTTTTTAATATAAAATACATAGAAAAAAAATTATCTATCTATTATCTTTATGTATTGAAAAAACTTTTTTGCTCAATGGATTTGTCAATCTCTTCTATAATCCAATTGAATACTACTTTTCATTTAATTTTCATTAATATATTCTAAGAGCTCATCAAATATTTTTTAATTTCATTCATTTCACTGCCCAATGCTTAATTGCCTACTTCAATAAGAAATAGGCAGATACACATTCTATCTAAAAAAAAATTGAATTATTTCATATACACCATCTCTTATATTTGTTAAGTTTCAGTGAGTCTGGCTTTGCTACCATCTAACATCTATAGATTTTACTCAATATAAACATATATATATAAGTGAAAAAAAATTCATTTATTATCCCATCTCCTCAAAAGATCAGTAATCGACTTATAATATACAAGATAATCAAAACAAATAATTATAGAATTGCTAATTGAGTTACATGTTGTCTTTAGTCAATAAAGATTTGAAAGACATTAATTTCAATAGCAAACAAAAAGATAATGGCTGGTCAATATTGTTCAAATAATTGCACCCTGACAAAATTTAAAAATTGAAATAGCAGTCTAACTGTTGCGACCATTGCTATTATCCAATACCATTGTCCAATTAAATATAACATGGGGAAATCATATAACACATGATACTATTACTCTATGATATAGAAATAAACATATTTAATTTTTATTTTTTATTTCAATCAGTTTCTCTTTTGATCAGAATACAAAAAGTCACAAGCAGGTATTTATATGTATAATTTCCTTCAAAAATGGTTTCACTGATAATGACAACTAAAAAATCAATGCTAACTAAATGGAAATCTTATAAAATTAATTCTCTATTTGATATTAAGACTTGATTTAAAACTTATTTAAAACTATAATCAAAATTATGTATACAACCCATATCAAATGCAACAGGTGCATAAGTTCAAGATAAAGAAAGCCCTAAAATAAAAACTGATAAAAAAAAATAGAAAATATAATAAAATTTTCAAATTTTTAATTTTGTCACTGTATAGTTCAGATGTCAGTGAATCTCCTACATTTAGTGAGCTGAGGTAGACTATTATAATATTTAGGAGTTTAGCGACAGGACATCATGCAGCTCAGTTTATGGATGCATTCTGCTCACCATCTGAATGACTGAAATGGACTGATCAATATGTACCTTCAAACCAAATATTTATGTTATGCTTTATGTGGTTTTTTTAATGAGTGATCACAGCTGAAAATATTGCTATTTTTTAACAATGAAAACCAGAAAAGGTCATTACAACAAACATTTATAAACAATATATTTATTATTAATATTTTTCTCTCCAAAAAATTAAAAGGCCCTTATTATTTACATTTGCACACCCCATATATATTTTCTCATCTGTCTTAAAATTATTGTAACATTACTACTAGTAAAACTAAGTGTAAAATTAAACAAATTATTTTTAAATGGTTTGGAAAGGGGATGGAATATATTAAAATAAAGGTTTAATGTACAGAAAAAATTACCTGTCCTCCACCTTCTGGAAACAAAATAGTGTCCTCCAAGATAATTTCAAATCCATCGATTACTGATTTCTTATCATCATCATATAATTCTATTTTGGCAGAATCACAAGATACAACTTTACTTGTAAACTAAAATTTAATATTTTTATTTTTTAAAAAAAATGTAATAATTAACATAATTTTTTTTAACTTACATAACATTCTAAGATGTGTGTGCGTGTATGTGCTTAGATAATCAATTACGAATAATTTAATGCAGTGTATATATCTCCAATATTCTCTACAATATTCTATATCAAAGTTCTCTTCTTCTATAATGATAGCATAAATTTTTCCCATTTCAAATTAATTTTTTTTCTAATAACTATAATCAAAAATATTTACCATATGCTGATTATCTTCATTCAATGCCTTATTTCTATTATATCTCTATTTCCCTTCTTTCAGTCTTATAATGACATCAAAACTTTCAGTTTGAATCCATCTTAAAATTCTCATTATACTTGTTATTCTCAAAATAATTTTTAGATACTTTCTTATTTTGTTTAAATGCTGAGTTTGTAAGAAAGATGTGATATCTCTAAAAAGTCTTCTAAAATTAACATTCCAATGAAATAAAAGCTAAACTCTAAAAACTTTCCAAAAAAAAAAGATGTATTACAGCCAAGTTGTGGAAAAATCCTCAACTATAGATTAAGATTGTTTTAATGTTTTATAAATTTAAATACTGCCAATACATGAATCTATTTCAAGTACATCAGTTTTAAAAAATATTTTTTTCTTTCAGTTCTAAGCAAATGTACATTTTTTTTTAAAAAATTCAAATGTAGTCAATTAAAAACCATTTGTTTTTTTATTTTTTAAAGCAGATATATATATAGTTTGTATCATCTTCTATAGCTTAAACTAAAAACTATCCATTTCTTCAATTCTCTTTCCACTCAAATATGATATTATCTCCTACCTAAAAATGGCTAATATAACTGTCATTCAGCATTAATTCTAACATAAAACTTTTACAAATTTAGTTTATAATAGCAGAAACTAAGTTTGAAAAAGCATAAACTTTAGTACCATGTTTCCACGTGATTTATGCAATGTATATATACATGCAGGGAAAGATTAATAACTAATTATATTAATATAAACTTTTACATCAGTGATATATAATACAGAGTCAAAAATTACTCCTATCTGGTCTACAAGCAATGCAATTTAGCACAGTGAAATAATGGTGAACTCAAAAGCTAACGGATTCTAATCCATGCTCAACCTAATGTTTGAATATTATCACAAGATCTTCCAAGCAACAAACCAATTATAATATATTCTATTAATCTTGTTTCTACTTCTTGATTCCATTTAATCCAAATTTACCATTCTGTGTCATAAAGTTTTAAAAATTTTTTTATAAAATAATTAATAAATTGCTATTTTTTGTTTAAACACGGTCTTTCATTAAATAATTTATTTTCATGATTTTAAAATACAATAAAATTGTATATTGCTATAAAATAAATCATTTGAATAGTAAATGCTATTACAGTTTCTTATGGTAGAAAACCACAGTTATAAAATAAAGTCCAGTTCTAATTCGTCATATATCTGAGATGTGATTAATGCATTACCAATTGTCATGACATAAATTGCTGTTATCTGAAACTTCTCACGTTTGCAAAGCTTCCATAAGCTTATGATTGATAGATGATTAGAAAAATTGCTAATATAAACATTTTGAGCTGCAGACTCTAGATTCATTCAATCAAAAGATTCTTCTTGTGTTGATAAAATCCAAAAAAAAAAAAAACCCATAGCTGGAAAAATGTAATAACATACAATTATATATATATGTAATGAGTTATATTCAGAGGTCATTATTAAATAATTGAATGGTTTACTGCACTGGCGTTCATAAGATCAAATACTAGAAATTGTCAAAGCTGGATCGTGATACATGAACCTTGAATTCTAGAAGCTGCTAATATTTCACCAAACTGCATAGAATAGACTATTATTAAATCCTGTTAATGCATTAAAATTCAATTAAGGATTTACCAAAAAGTATAATATTGATTCAATGTAAAATCGTGTAATTTAGACTTATCCATAAGTCACTGATTATGAAATTAAACACACATTGGATACACCCTATTGTATAAATTAACACTGTATATTTTAATGATTTACTGGATAGAAAATGCAATGGATCATATTTGGTAATTTTGATCAAAACATACCACAGATCTATTATTACAAATATTATATTCATCAGTAGTAGGATATATTTTGCATTATTTTCTTTGAATTCTTAGGTATTATTAGAAAGATCCAAAATCACCCCATTCATTAAGTTTTGTTTTTAATATTGTATTCAAGTTATCTCTGCTGAATATATTTGCTCACAAAAGACGAAATCCATGAACTAATTTCTCTAAAAATAATAATTCTATTACTTTGAATTTGATCTGCATCTATAAATTTTCATGCATCTTCAGGCTTTGTTTACTTTTAAGTATTTTCAAATAAAATAGTAAAATTTCAAATACATTATAATGCATATTGTTGCCAATTTATTTTTCCAGTGTGTATATAAATGGTACTTTAGAATTAAAGATTTTTTCACATACAAACCTAATTTCAGTTATGCCATTCTCTGAATCAAATAAAAAATATATACAATAATAGTAACCCTAACACAAGGAGAATGGATTTAGGAAAGAAAAATAAATATCTTACACATGTTATATATTTGGAAGGTCCTTGTGATACAGTGCTAGTATTTTCCTTTAGATAGCTGGATCATCCTGAGAAACATTCAATATTAATCATTAAATAAGTATCTAGTCTCTGTTAGAAAAAAATCTCAAATCAGCTGACAAGGGAAAAGTTATTTCAACAAAGGGCTATTAAAAATGGCCAGTTTTATCTTTTTAAGATATAATACATATTCCAATCTATATTTTATTTATTATTTAGATATCTTCTTTTCTCAAAATTTTGTAGTTCTATAATAAATATAAAGACAAATTAAGTTATAAAATAAAAAACAGTCTTTAAATACTCAATGTATTCGACAGGTAATTCAAAAAACATGAGTCATCAGCCAACTACTAGGTGGTGAGGATTTAGTTTTCCTTTGTGACTTTAACTTCTACCTGAGAATATATAGATGCTTATTATTAGTAATACAATAATAATTAAGTAATTCATTACTAAAAAAAAACTGTGATGTTTAAACAAAAAAGACAGTTGAGTTTCAATCTAATAACTTTTAGTTTGTGAATCTATCGCTGCATTAATGTGTGCAAAGTATGTACTAAAATGAATAAAAATTATATACGATAAACAATGCTTTTATATTTGCACGTATAATAATTTTATATATGTATTAATACAGTTATTTTAATGTGTTTTCTTTCATATACAGTATTTTTTTTCCTGGGATAAACGAAAAACGAAGGTAAACAAGTAGGAATATGAGTAAACATATAGGAATATGAATAGTTATAAGTAGCTAGAGTGGCTAAAGACTGATTGCCTGAAGAAATTTCCAGGGAAAAGCATCTAACTAAAAAATTCTAATTACACCAAGAAATGAAATACAATTATTGGGTATGGCAAATACACCAACTACTATATCACGAGGCCATTGTCAAAATTTAAAAGGTACTTATTCCTAACATGAAATATAATAAAATGTTATCCACATAAATTTTCCTAATAAGTGAAACAAAAAAATCTGGTAATAAGGTTTTACAATGAACTTCAAGTTAATCTGAGCCCTACCTAAAAAAATTAAATAAAAAGCAAATTCTTTTAATTATTAGTTATAATGATTGAAGATGATTATGACGTTTGATTGAAAATTTCAATAAGTCTAAGGGCTTTGTATTTATCACAATTAATTCGTTTTTCACATTTAAAAATGTCATTAAAATCACTGTTAACATATATATGACATATAATTAAGTAGGAAAGTGCGAATTATAAGACTGACATATTTGTTTACGACATAAAGGATTAGTAAATAAAAACAAATATCTATGTGGCAGTGCTCAAATTATTGGTGATTTGTGTTACATAATAAATAATTTATAAAAAAACACTTATTAAAGCCAATCCTATCATTATACTATTTTACTTTCTTAATTACCTTTTTTAAATAGCTATCTCGTTGACAAGCAAAAGCCATGCTTTCCGATAAATAAGCCAACCGGTATTTTGTCTTACGTTAAGTTAGTAAATTTTAATGTAAAAATGGATAAAGATTTAAAGAAACAACGGTTCTTTTTTTTCTCTAAAATAGTACATTCATGTATTCTAAAATATACTGTATAATGAAATTATAATATTAGTCTGCGCTTATTTTTTATTTATTAATTAAAGGAAACATGTAATTACTACTTTTTTAATATAATTGCCTGTAGTCAAACATATTGTATGATTTTGTAATGAAATTCGTATTTTAATACAGCATTTAAACATATTAAAACATCATCACTTATTATAATGCCATTGAACACTGCTTTTGTTTCTTTTCAATAGTGATGACTAAGAACATAAAATATAATAAAAATTATGTACGAAGATACCGTAAGAATGTTTTATTAAACAGTATTAATCATGCTTGACAGATAGTGACCTCTAACGCTTTCTGAGTCAACTTGTAACAAATGGCTTATTACTTTAATTAAAATTTCTGTTCGTCTTCTTTTTGAAAGTATATTGTATTGTTAATTTTTTTTTTTTTTTACAACAATAGTCAATAAACAAATACATAAATTCTATTATAAAAAGGAGTAAAAAGTTGCAAGTTTTATTGCCTCCCACTGTTATTTTATGATAAAAAATGCAATTTAAATACAAGTATATTGTAAATACTGAACTTAATGTAATTTAGAAGGAATTTGAACTCAGACTTTCAAGCTCCCTACAACTACCCATTCATTTGTATACAACCGATACCCATGACCACACGTAAAAAAGATGAATGATTTCCAATAAAAGTATTTTATGCTGAACTAGCTAGCACTCATCAGTTGGTCCAGATCATCATCTCCCACATATATATATAATCAGTGCTCAGTTTATATTAAGATAGCAAATCTTTGTACTTTAATGGAGAGGCTTTAATCTTCTTCACCCTTTTTAGTCATCCATATCATTGAAAATCTGATGATGGAACACTCAAACCCCTTGTTGATTCCAGTATTGAGTGTCATACTCATGTTGACTTTAAATCACTCTGACTCCTCACATACCTTAATATGTCCATTTAAATACACAGATGAGGAATTGGCAGAATACAGGACTGAATATATAATATTTAAATACAAATATATTGTCCATACTGAACTTAATGTATGTGGTCATGTGTATTGGTTGTAAAAGACGGAGTGGATAGCAGAAGGAATCTTGAAAGTCTGAGTTCAAATTCTATCTAAATAGGATTAAGTTCAGTATGGACAATATATTTGTATTCAAATATTTCATATTCAGTCTTCTACCCATCCCTCTTCTGCATATTTAAATACACATATTAATATCCTATATGTGAGTCGTTAGAATGACAAAGTCAACATGGGTATGACAACAATATTGGCATCAATAAGAGCTTTGAACATTCCATCATCAGATTTTCAATGATATGGATGGCTGAAGAATTGGAGAGTGAAGAAGATTGAAGCCTATCCATTAAAATATGAAGATTTGCTAACATAATATAAACTGAGCACTGATTATATATATATGTGGGAGATAATGATCTGGACCAACTGATGAGTGCTGGTTTAGCATGAAATACATATCTTGAAGATCATTTATCTTTTTCACATATATGCGGTCAAGTGTATTGGTTGTATAAGATGGAGTGGATAGATGTAGGAAGCTTGAAAATCTGAGTTCAAATCTCTTCTAAATAAAAATGATGAAATACTGAAACATTTAAAACAATAAAATACTTTAAAACATAAAAAAAAAAGTACCCTTTAATTATTTATATTAAAGAAGCAAAAAATCTTAGTTTCAGTATGATTTTAGTTATTGGAAATGAATATATTATATGGCAGACTATAATGTCTTCATTTGCAAATAACATCAGATCATATTACTATTGACTCAAAAAGAGTGAGCAATTTAAAAGAATCATATTTGAGTTTGGTGACTAGTTCACTAAATACATAAGATTTTAAATGGCTAGAAATAATTGGATTTTAAATAGGTAACAAAGATACTCATCTTCACAAATCCGTTGATTATCATGATGTACTGGCTGAATTTAAAATGGGCTAATATAATTACGTTTATTGAAATACAGTGATTAAAAAAAATGAGTATAAGTCAAATATGCTTCAGAGATATTTGATGCTGTGGAAAAAAATTAAAGTTTTCAGAATCAAAAGCAGGAACAAAATTGAACTTGTTCTGAACTTAATCTTTTTCACTTAATTCTAATATTAACAAATCAACAATTTAATTATTATTGATTTTAATGAGCACATAAATTATTTAATACTTAAGTTGTATGAAATACCACTACAAGATAGATAATATCATCCCAAAAGACAATCTGGGGGATAAGAATTGATTCAGTAACTAATTTTATGGATCCAATAACAGAGATTGAATTCTTCAAAATGATGTTAACATTCAAAATATAATGAAGAAGAAAGCAATTTAGTCCATACTAGTTGTATGTGCAATGTCTACCAGATAAGCAATAATTATCTAAAGATGAAAATTGTTGCAAAGAGCCCTAAATATAATTTTTGCTTCTCTGATTTGTTTTATTTATTGTTGAATTAAATTGGGATCAATGATAGAAGTCAAGTTAATATTTAATTTGAATGGCAATGACATTGCTGAATATTACTCTCAATACCAGGCTGCTAGAGAAATGATTTTATAACAATTGGAATGACATTGCTGAATATTACTCTTAATACCAGGCTGCTAGAGAAATGATTTTATAACAATTGGAATGACATTGCTGAATATTACTCTCAATACCAGGCTGCTAGAGAAATGATTTTATAACAATTGGAATGACAATGCTGAATATTACTCTCAATACCAGGCTGCTAGAGAAATGATTTTATAACAATTGGAATGACATTGCTAAATATTACTCTCAATACCAGGCTGCTAGAGAAATAATTTTATAACAATAATAAAGCATGTAGTAGTTAACCCAGCAAACTATCCAATATTGTTTGGTAAATGAGAATCTACAATAAGGATAAAAAGCTGTTCAAACTCTCACCACCTGATAATTGTTAATCCTGCTAAATACTGTCTTTTTCACTGTTTTCCATGAAGAGATGAAATATTAAAAAAAAAAAAAATCATCAAAATACAGGAAGTAAGCCATTGTGTCACCCAAGAAACAAAATCCACAGAAATCACTCTGATAAGTGTATGCATAATTCAAACCTCCACTCTTTTACACTTTTAGCAAAATATATTCATGAAAAATAGAATGAATCCATGATAACTGACCCGACTGAGTAGGAAGAAAAAAAAGTATTATTTAATTCTTGAGAGCTATTTAGGGATTGACTGGGTAATGTTTTGTTGTTGTTGTTTCTAGAATTAAAAACATATGAAAAATTAGAATCTGCTTAAGATGAAAACAAATAATTTTAATTTGTTAAATCAAATGCAGATTCAAACCTCTACCTGAGTAACAACATAAACAGTAGAAAACTTCTTTGTATGGAGAATAGATATCTGGATTATTGCAACAGCATGAGAAACTCCTTTAACAGTATTACATGCAACAAATGTTTTGCAACATTAATTTAAAAATGATTTATTCAAAGATTTTGTAACACAATTTTTCACTCACAGAAAATGATAATATTAATGTAAGGCCGATTAATTTCTCCAGGAAACCGTTTATCAATTCACTCTATATGATAACTTTTCCATGCACTTAATATTTATTAAAAATTTATATATTTTGACTACAACAACTATAAAATATATAATCATATTACTAAATATATGCATAATAAAACTGTTTCAGATTTTTAACAGTGGGTACACAATTTATCTCTATAAATTCTGAGATGACAAATGTAAACAATACGAATATGATTGTCACATGAAAAAGAAAGTCACTTCCCTTTTTAAGATATAATTAGAAAGTGTTGTATATATCAGTATTATATATTTGATTTGTTATTATTTACTCATAGGGATAGTAAAATGAATTAGAAATGACTCTTCCTTGTGTTGCATATTTATTAGCTGTTCTAAGGAAAGCTTTTATTTACATCTACTGTAGAGTTAAATTTGACCCTCATTAATATTTCTTGTTAGATCGTCCATCTCTATAAATTCTGAGGTAATTTCAACAAGTATTTTATATTTTCAGGCTATCTAATAATTAAGAATTGTATAATAATATTGAGAATAATTGGAAAAGGTAGTTGTTTCATTTTCTTACTTATAATTTAAAGCTTCAACCTATATTCAATGCTCTTAAAAATTCGTAATAATCAAGCATATTTTGGCGATAGAGGGAACATTCCAAACCACAACACAAGACAGTGGCCACCTTATCTTTATAAAAGTCACTATCTTGGGTCTGGAAGGTTCCCTCTATCGACAAAATATGCTTGATTATTATGAATTTTAAAGCACATTGAATACAGGTTAAAGCCTGTTTAAAGTATTTACATATGCTTTTTGTGCACTCAATAAATTAATTATTACTTATAATTTGAAAGTACTGAATGTATTAATATTTGGTGCTTGTATTATAGATAAAGATCCTGTTGGATGGCGCCGTTTTCACGCTAAAACTATAAAATATGAACTGTGCGAATTCGGAAAAAGTAATTGCTGCTTAGCTACATACATGCTGTACTGCGACGCGACATAGCGGCCTGCATTCTGTAGCACAACAACAAAGTTGTATTATAGAAAACGCGGGTTCGAACGTGTCGGCCGCGGAAACAGCATTTTTATGTGTTTTAGCACGAAAACCGCGCCATAGAATGGTGTCTTTAGCTATAAGATGAGTACCTAATATTTTAATATTTATATATTATATAGTTCTGAAGATTATTATATTCACAGTTGAATTATAAGCTTTAAACAAATAAAAATTGCATAGAAATGAGTACATATAGACTAAATTAACATATACATATACAGTGAACATAATATCATAAATAATATCTGATTGAAACATTTGCAAAAAATAAGTACAAAGATACAACTTAACATTTTTATATACGCTGAAGACAATAGAAATATGCTGTCAGCATTGTTTCAGATTGCAGTCAATATCTCTTCTGTATATACAAGGTGGCTTTAATAATAGTCTCACTTTTATAATTTTAAAATATCCACAACTGTAAAATATAATTATTCTGGAGGTCATATGATATATAATTATTAGAAATCTTTCAAGTAGATCATTCTATTATTACACTGAAAAACTAGTGACAAACAAACCAGTGTCCATTATTTTATTTTCAATTATAATATAATAATAAATAAATATGCTACATACATATGAATAAGTGAAGTTTTTAATAAAATTTTATAGCTTAATAGCTGAGTGCTTTCGGGGCAATCTTTAAAACCCCATAACCATAGCTATTTAATACATAATGAATGATAAATAACGTTTTTTAAATGCGCGTGTAAATGTTCTATATAAAATATTTATATATTCAAATAATTAAATATTCCATGTTTTGGAAAGAGTAAAGCAAGATTCTCTTTTGTTAATGGCATTGCTATTATTGGCTATTTTATATGCCTCTTTTACTTTTCTTTTAATATCATTTTTTTTCTGAACAAATAATGCTAGCTTCAGAAGGTTCAAAAATATGATTGTTTGTAATTTGGTGCTCCCAAAATATTGATTTAGTTTCATCTTTAATTTTAGTTTTATTAAACAAACATTTTTATTGATATACCCTGTTGACAATATTAGCACGTGTTTCACATACATATATATATATAACTTTACAACCAATTTTAATTATAATGGAAATTTTATAATTATGAAGAATTCAAACTTTGATCAAATATATATTGAAACAGTATGATTTCATCATCATACGTTTCACCTATTCTAGAAATCAGTAGCCTTCATTTCCCTAGTTCAAACCCTAAAGGTACACATATATATAACAATATACTTGGGAATTTAACATGTATAAAAACGTATATTTACACGTATATGTGTGTAATTGTATATGCACACATGTCTGCTATAATTGTATATATTTTGTAATAATTTTATTTGCTAAAAAAATGGTATATTCACATCTGAATGATATTATCGTTATATAACGTACACACCTTATAATTTTATAAATATTCATCTTATGATTTTAAATAATGGAATTGGTTTCAAGCTGGGAAAATTGTATTAGATAAGAACAGAATTCTCTAAAGTATTTCAAACTGGCTTTAAAGTTACCCAATTACTTAATCATGTAGAGCAACTAAAAACAAATGTAGATGTCTCACGTCTGGGATAAAACGCTAGCAGCTTAAATCTCTTTCAGTAAAAGAAAAGGAGAAGCAATCCAATGTTTAAAAAAAGAACTTTACCAATCTCATGAGACACCGCCGGTACAAATCCAGATTTTAGGATTCTTAATAAAATAAAAGTTGGACAATTAAACCTGCATTGGAATCCAGATTGGAACTGGAATCTGAGAAAAATAAAAGGAACAATGAATAAACCTGAAATCAATCAACCAATTCGTTTGAAGCTGATGCAATTAAGACTTCTTAGGTTTAAAATCTAAAAATAAAGATTGTGAATGAACTGTAAGAGGGGGGGGGGGTTAAAAAAGTATAAAAAAGGCAGTTGAAAGAAAATTGTCATCCACTTTTGCTTTACTCATGTTTCAACTTATATCCAGGCAGTGAGCCCAGTTTTTACCATGCAAATAAGTGGCTAGAAAAGCTAAGTCCATCTTCCCGATGGTCAAGAACCGTTTATGGAGCCCGGAGATCCAAACCACAGCCCTACTTAAAGAATAGCCAACGATGAACCAGCTCAGATAAATCAGTCCATGCGTGTATTTCATACTTTCAAGCTGCAAGCCTCCAGATAAATAACCGGTAACCACTTCTCAATCAAACTAAATCTTAAAGCTATAGCCATCTATAAATCTTTCCTAAAGCTAGCTATATAATAAGTAATGTGCACAAACTCTTCCATTTAAATCTTATAAATTAATCACACTATGTTTAAAAGGTGTATTCTCTCTTAAAGTAATTAACTGTATTAGATAAACGTATCTCAACCTGTATAATTTAAAATACTTTAAAAGTTAAATGTAAATCTTGCCTGATCACAAATTCTTAAATCTCTTTTTTAAATTCAACTTATAAAAGCTTATTTGCCTTATTATTTTCTCTATTTGCGTCTATACTTTTGCATCTATATATATATATATTTTGTTAAAATGCATTTATTGATTTATGCTTTGCCTTCGGAGCAGAGATTTAATTATTATAACTTAAAGAGACGTTTTGTTCTCAAGTAAAGTAATTATGCTGTTTGGCATATCTGTAGATGGTCTCTGGTCTGAAACCTACTTTGATGTATTATTTGAACTGCTATGCATAGCTTAAATTCACACATGTTGCTTATTAAAAGGTTTGTTTGGTTAAATAAAAGAGAGTGATAATTTAAGGCATATTCAGTAGTTAGCCAAGTTTAAGCCCCAGATATGCTTTAGACCCCCTTAATGTAATTGCATATAATATGTAGTTAATTAATAAACTAGATCAATTTTAATAAAGTCCTCTTTAGCACAATTTCAGTGTTTATTTAATTAACTGGCGTAGGGAAGTTTGCAGAAGAAACTATAGATTTCACGCTTTACTAGTTGTTATAATTTCCAAAAGCGCTGTGAATGAGTTTTTACGAAGCACTGAGGTGCATTCCGCCTTGCTATCATATAATTATTAAGATAAGATTAGGTTTTAAGGGCTATCTTATCATCCTTAGTTCGGACAGCCTTCTCTTGAATGGGATAATGATTTTAAGGGTCATTCCCATTTCCTCCTTTAAAAACTGGAACACCGGAATCCAGCATCTTATATCGTGGCTGTTCGAGCATCCGAACTAAAAGTTCATGTATAGCAGACGAGCGATATCTGAGAACCGAGCAAACGCTGCTGAATCTCATGAGTAAAAGCGCATTCAAGATGCATCTGATGTAATTTGCATAGTGCCATAGCCTCAGAAGTTATGCTACAAAACGCCAGTTCATCTGCTGTATATTAATTGTTCAGCATGGATCTGAACCTAAGATCTAGTTTATCTAAGAATATCTACATAAAGAGCACATTGACTGCTCATCGCGTAATGATAAATTTAAGTACACATTGTATAAAGTTCCCACTCTCTTAGAGTTCAACCCTTAACATACTGAGTAGGAATGGCAGACATAATTTAGACATCAGTATAGACGTAAAATAATTATTAATGTATAAATAATATAATAGAATAATGATCGTTAAGTACAATTGATTACAGAACGTGTAGTTCGTATTTTCACCATCCCACCTGCGAGTGGAATATGCAGTATATTTAATTGTTATTGTTTGTGTTTTGTCCATATTAAATAATTTTAAAAATATATTAACGTCTGCAATATTATTCACTTTATTTATAGTAAATCACCATCCATAATGATTTTATATGCATGAGATAATCAGCCATAGGTTGTGTGAGTGTGTTTGGTTAAGCTATAAAACATTTAGTTAAATATCCCCGAGTCTCTCGTTTTACCCTTTGCTATTGCCGGCGCGGAAATTGAGAGATTACAAGTGTAACCTCATATATGTCATTCATAAGGTAATAAGTCAGGGAGTATTGGTGAAGGAGCTGAGGTGCGGTCAGATTTGGTCTCAAACCCTCATCTAGATCAGCCTTGGTATAATTTACCAAAACTCTTGATTTTGTTGCGTGGATGTTCAAATATGACTGTTACAATATATGGTATTATTTTCAATTAAATATTATTTTTTCCTTACTGGTTTTATGTATATTGACAGATACCTTTTTATTATACAATGCTTTTCATTAGTATTTCCTTTTTTATAGTTTTGATCATCTAATTTTTTTTTTCATAATTGTAATTAATAAAATGATTGTTATTTTACATACATAGATGTATTTTATATTAATATTCATTATATACTAAAGAAATATCCACATTTTTATAATCACATATAAATGCACACAGGGAAAGGCTGTTATTTCTTGTGATTACATGCTATTAGAAATGCCACATATATATATGTAGAAGCGATAGACTGAAATGTATTCATTATATAGTTATATTACATGCACATTTAATTGATGAGTTTTATATAAAATGAAATTAGGTTTCTGTCTGACTAAAATATATTTCTGTTTGAGTTTATTGATAATTGCATAAAAGATAACATAATAATTATAAATTTTGTGAAGTAAATAATACTTTGCACACATACACGCATATATAAGAAAAACAGGTAGTTGTGGAATAGTGTACTCCCACCGCTAGAGGCGCTGTTTCTGCATAAACACGCAGATGTATCCACACAAGGGGCCACAACCAGCAATGCTTGTTTCCAGCCTAAAAGTGGTGCTGTTTACCATGCATAAGCACAGAAACATTCCACAAGCTAGCTGGCACCAAAGCTGCCCACTTGGTGGTGCTGGTTGCCATGCATAAGCCCATTTAGCTTACATCATCTGCTATCAGCAACTACCAAGATTCTAGCCCACTACACTACACAGCAACTACCAAGATTCTAGCCCACTACACTGCACTGTTTCTCCACACTATGCACTGAAAAACTGCACACTCTAACCGCAATAATATTGCAAGGTTAATGTCTATGCACATCTTACTTAAGAGATAGATAGCATATAATTTAAAGATACGAATAATGTAGAAGCCACAACTATTTAAATCTGTTTTGGTTATTAATACTGTTACATTCTATTTCACCTCCTCATAAATCCATGTATTTTACCTTCATTCTTTTTAAAAATCGATCTTTTTTAAAAAATTATTTTCTCTAAAAATGATTTTTTTTAAAAAAAAAAAACATGACCAGAACTATTTAAATCTGCTCGACAACTTAATACTGTTATATTCTAATTTCACCTGATAAATCGATGTATTATTAAAGTAATTTCTTTTTTAAAATTGATCTTTATTTAAAGATTTTTTTCTCTAAAAATGATTTTTAAAAAAAAAAAAGTAATCGTTTACAGCAGTTTTTCGCTAACAATTGGGCTAAACTAATTTTTACAATTTTTTCCCCTATGGCAATATTTCTTTGAAAACCTTTGTTTTTACAATTTCAAAGAATATTTCCACTAACTGTTAAGTAATACAAATTATATTTTGGTTTATAGATCTTTCGGTAAGCAAATGTGTTATTTTAAAAAGGTTTTTGTTCTTAAAGCAATGTTTTTTTTATTTTATTAGTGAAGATGCTGGCTGAACTTGGTTGTGTGTATAAATGATATATAAATATAGGATTCATAAAACTGAAGAGTATGATCAAGACTCTTACTATTAGTTCCAATTTGCTGTGAATAAGATGTCAGAGAATTGCAGTTTGCATAGTGTGTAGTGATTTATTCATGAGCTCTCTTCAGTGTAAAAATCGAGTAAAAATATTCAAGGCATAAATATTAATTGAAGTTGTATTTAAAACTTTATGATCATTTTAATAACTAAAAATGTCATATACTCACAAGAAAATTTCAAAATAATAGGTTTTATAAGTGTGGCAAAAGTAAGATATTATAAAGACTCAGGGGGAAAAAAAGATTTAGAGCAACATGCAAAAGCTAATGATAATATAGCAAAAAGATTCTATTTTGAAGAAAACAACACAAGATGGAAATTAATGAAGATAGGACAGTAATCCAAGAGATGTGAAAGAGTGTCATCCACAGATATAAGTTGCAAGTTAAAAAATATATACATTTAATATCTTCATTGACTGTTAGAATTTAAAATGTCATGGTCTATAAAACAAACACAGATTGGGGAACTATTTTTGAAGTTTGGATTGTTTTGTTTAAAAAGTTAAGAAAAAAGATTGCATAAGAATATCTGGACATATTCTATATGCATAGTGGGTAAATGTACACAAAGTTATTGTAGAATGCACTTTCAAGGTGACCTTGATTTGTGGTAATCAACTAAACAGTATTTTGCCGATTTAAAATTTTTTTTATGTAATAGGTGGGAATGGGTCATAGTTTCCTTTTTTCTGTCATTTTAAAATGATGTCATAATGGTATAATTGTATCACTTTCAACAGCATCATTTCACATTGCCCCTGCATAATAAGAATATTATTAATAAGATATTAAGAAAAAAGTAAAAACAAACCAAAACAAGTAAAATAAAAAATGGAAATAAGATAATGAAAAAAAAAAATGCAGGCCCTCTTTACATGATTGGAGCAGAGAGGATAGCAAAATTTATTACCGATTTTAGTATGAGTAATATAATCAACGGATGAAAAGATTACACATAGATATGTCATTCTGGATTTTCTAAATTCGTATTCAGTGATTGCCATGACCATCTGGTGAGAGAAAGTAAAATTAGTTTAAGGATTTTTGTACATATCTTAATGTTGTTATGCTGCATCAAAGCTTAAATTACTGATTTTATTCTGGAAGTGATATTGTGCTTCATCAAACTTAAAAACAGGTGCTGGATATATAATTCAAAATATTTTTAAAGTCTACTGGAGGCAAAAAAAAAAATCCCAAGGAAAATCAATGAAGAGGCAAATAAAGATATATTTCTTTTAATTGTAATGATGTTAACTTTTGTACTTCTTTTATACAGAATATAGTAAATGTAGTAAGTGCTCTTATATGCAACTATACAGAAGCTTATTAAAACAGGCAAAACTCTCCATACAGTAGTGCTACTCGGCCAACCAGAGTAATAATGGATGCCAGAAGGCTTATGCATAAAATCCCCATCTAGTGCCTACTCATCCAATTTCTCCAGACTAGTTTCTGGCTTGTGGCCTTCATCAGTGAGGAGCTTTGGATCTGAGAGCACTGGTTGGCACTGAGTGACACTACTGTATGGAGAGTTTTATGTGCTAGCATAAGAAATAGTGGTCATATGATGTTTAGTGGTTATACAGAAGCTTGTTGTTTCTATAAATTAAATACAGCTTAGCGCCTTTGAGAACTTATGGCATTCTCACATTCATAGAAAGATGAACAATAATCACAATGGAAAGATTAGTGTAATTGTATATATTTGAAGAGATTAAAATTTGTTTAAATTCGATATTAAATATTTAAATTAGAGTGTTTATTTTGGGGGGCAGAGGGAAGAATGAGTTTCTATGGTTGATCACATTTGTATTATTAGCTATATAGCAAGCCTCTCTTATTTTTCTCTTCGAATCATTTCATTCGATGTATTGGAAGGTTGGGTAGAAGAGGGCAATGAATATTCTGTCACCTTTTTGGTGCTCAAGGAATATAGAGCTATTTCTTGCTTGTCTGAGATTCTTTTGCATAAGAATTGGGGCTGGAAAACATGTGTACAAAAGGATGTTGGGGATTCCTCATAAGAGATTGATTAACATTCAGTTTGGGGAGCTTTAACTTTATAAATGGTGCTAGGAGTAAATTCAGGTTCAAGCCTATCTTTGGAGTTATTCAATAGTCTATTAATTGAATGGTGGTGTGGAAAGCAAGGCAATAAATTGGAAAAAATATTTTATTAAAGATTTTTGTTAAGGTAGGTATTATGACATAAGAAGCCATGGTTTACAATCAATAAGGAGGAAGCTAGCATTTAATTTTCCACGTTAATTTTCTTTTTTTAAAAAAAATTGTTTAAATCTAACTGATGTTAAATCTTTAATATATAAGTCTATATTTGCCTTGCAGGATGTTTTATGCTTACATAGAGCATGATTGCATAGTAGAAAAGAGGATAGACTGGCCAGTTTGTGAGATCTAGATACAGTTGAGTCTGGGTGCATAAACCCACGAATTTCAAGTAGTTTGATATATACAGAATAATCCAGATGAGCTGTGTTTCTTTGTATAATCAAATCTAAATATTTGAGGTAATTTCTTTTAATTGTACATTAATTTGGGAATGTATGCAATGAATTGGTAAGAAGTGAGATTTGGTTTACCACTGTAATTGTTAACAGTAATAAAGAATAGATAATTATTAGCATTGTAATTGTATGACAAAATTTTAAGTTAAAAAAAGTCTAACATTTACATTAGTAAATGGGCACTCTATAATTTTTTAGGCATTAGAATTTTTTTAAATTGTTGAAAATTACGAAAATGGAAAAAAGATAATTTTAGATGGTTTTTATATAGTCTCTAATGAGAAGTAAAGAAAATCAGTGGGAATTATTAATAATAATTGTTATTATTATTATTTAGAGTTGAGGGTCTGAATAAAGTGTGAAATCAGTCTATCCACATGTCAATTATTTAATCTGTTATTTCTCTGAACCAGTGTTATATACCCTTCCCCCATACACCAAAAATTACAATACCAACTCTCTTTTTGTACAAAATTTTTTATTATTTAATAAAAATAAAAACTCATCTTTTTTTTTTTTAGCAGTGACATAAAATGAAAATATTGATTATATTGTTGTTGTTGTTGTTGTTGTTGTTGTTTTTGGGGGGGGGATTAAGATTATATAAATGTATAAATAATACTGATTCTAAGGCAGTATTATAAATTTATTTAAACGCACATTGATTACATAAGTAATATTTACTAAGGCTGTAAACCTTAAGAATATGCGTTTGAAAATATGAAGGTAGGGACCTCTACAGGTCTTAACCACAAGATTATGCTTTGGAAGAGGTTGTGGTTAAGACCTGTAGAGGTCCCTACTTTCGCATTTTCACACGCAATATTCTTAAGGTTTATAGTCTAAGGCAGTTTGTAACTTGCTTATACTGAATGCTTCTTATTATGTAAGTAGATTTGAACTCAGGATTTTTCAGTCTATTGGTCCGTCGTTCTATTTCAAGCAACTAATACACATGATCACACACACGTAAAAAAGATACATGATTCTATATATACGTATTTCGTACAGAATCAGACTCATCAGTTGGGTCAGATCATAATCTCCCACACATATATACAGTCAGTGCTCAATTTATATTAAGATAGCAATTCCTCAAACTTTAACGGAATTTCTATATTAATTACTATCTTAATATAAACTGAGCACTGATTGTATATATGGGTGGGGTATTGTGATCTTGTCCAACTGATGAGTGCTGGTACTGCACAAAATATGGATATTGGGGAACAAGTATCTTTTTTGCATGTGTGGTCATGTGAATCAGTTGCTTGACATGGAGTAAAAAACAACTAGACTGAAATATCCCGAGTTCAAATCCCTCTACTTACATAAAAAATATTGATGTGTTTTTATTTATTGTATAATATACCATCATCATCATTATTGAATCACTGCAGAATGATCTCTAGAGTCATTTAATCCAGTTCTTTTTCAGTCTATAGTCTTTTCTCCACATTACTCCAGAATATTTTCAAACTATATCACATATAGTCTTTTTTTTAATCTTTTATAATCTCTTATGGTCCTGTTTAAGATTTTAATTGTTCATTTATTATCAACCCTAGCTCTACTTTAGCCTTTTTTATTTTTCAATGATGTCACTAATATCTGTTTATTATCCAGTGTATTTTAATTTTAATCCTCTTAGTTAATCCCAACATATATCTTACTATATTTTATAGTAGCATCTAAATTCTCCAATACTGCTTTTCTCTTAAGTGTCTGAGTTTTAGGTGTAGGTGTATTTATATGATCTAATAAAATGATCCTATTAAAAAACCTTTCCTTTCAAACACATAGACACATTTTAGTTCAATATTAAGTTATTCCTACTAAAAGCATTCCTTTCAAATTTAATTCTATGATTAATTTTATCCATTACAGTTTCATTTGCATTAATAATCTGATCACATTAATAATCTGATCATCTATTTTTATTTTCTTTTATGAAAATTCATTTAACATTAATTCAATATTTTTAATATTTATACTTAATCCTATTTTCTTCTCTTGCAATGTTTTCAAAAAGATCTAAAGCCTTCTTTGAAAATACAAGCACATCATCTGCATTATTTAGATGACTTAAATAATTCTCTATTAATTTCTATTCTCTTGAACACAAAATTTATCTTGTAAATTGGTATAAAAAGTTTCAATGACGTGGACTCTCATTATCCTACATCATTGTCAATTTATATCTTCTTAGCATCAACATATCCAATCAGCAGTGCTGTATTTTGATAGATAAAGTATATTCTTCAAAATATAACAATATTTGGGATTTGTATCTTAATAATCCAAAAGTTTAATCACTGTGGAAGTGCTTATAAAATTAAATGCATTTTCATAATCTATAACTCCAAAATATAAAGATAGTTCATGTTCATAGATGGGTTGTAATAATCATAGTAAAAATCTTATATAGAACTGATAAGTTTATATATTTTTAATAGTCCCCCCTTTCTTATATACCAATGTCATTTCTCTACTCTTCCAATCATTGGGTACATTTTTATCATTTAGGTATTTGGTATATAACTTTGCTAACAATTTATTTCTTCGCCAGCTTCTTATATAAAATCAATTTAATCCAAAATTTCTTGGAGCTTTTCTTTTCTTCATAGATTTAATTGCGTATCTTACCACTTGGTGTAAATTTATAATTTGGAAGATGGTGTAATTTTAGGTGCCACTGTATTTTTTATTAATATATAAATTTTTTTTGTAGAACGCTACCACACTTTATATCATTCCTCTTTTTAGTAATAGTACAATCTTTAGTAAAAGGCGAAAGATTTATGCGGAATGAACGGGAGCCAGAGCTTAATAGTACAATCTTTTTCTCATACTCGTAAACTAATCTTTATTCCAATAACAAGTCGAATTACATTTTTAAAACTTCATTTTTTTCTATTATTTTTCCTTATCAATTTACAGTCACAATCCATTATTTAATCAATAACTGCTTCTGACACTTTAAAGAATTAAATATATTTAATTTTATTAAATAAATTCGTTTTGAATATTTTCATTTTTTTTCTTAATCTGGATATCATCTTGTCTCAACTGAACATTACCAGTGGATTGCTGTTTTTTTTTGTATGTTATCTATTGAAGCAGTCGGATCTGAGTTCGATCCTAGCTTCATGTTAGTTACCCTAATACTAACCTTAAATTTCCGATGCAATGGGGTTTTATACGTTCAATCCACGCTAATTTCCATAATGAATAATTTATTTCAAATGTGTATTAAAATCAATTAGTTTCAGTTTAAAATTGAGCAATTCTCTTAATAAATTCATGATAAAATATTCATGAATTTATATATATTACAATTGCGTGGATTGTGCGTATATATTTGTAAATATTTAAATATATATAATTTTCGAAAGTTTCATTCGCGGGAATACTTGTTTTTTTTACTTTTAAATAATCTGTAAAGTTTTCGATTAAAACTACATTCCTTCCATGCTTTCAAATTCTCAAAAAAACAACAGTAAAGTTTTATTAATTAAAAAAAGATAAGAATTCAATTTTTGATTAAAATCATTTCAGACTTTAAGAATTCATTTTCTAATTAGGAAAGGAATTCACAAATTAGTTTGAAAGCTTATCGAAGGAATGTTTTGGAAAACAACTAATTGATAATAAAATGAGCGCTAGCCTTAAGGCATCTGGACAATATATAGCCCTGAAAAGTCAAAAAAAAGACAAGTTTGTTATAGAGTAGCATGAATTGTGCGTATAATAATTGTATTTCATCATGATAGTCCTAAAACATCAGAATTCTACGTTCCTAAAGTCCCGAGAAATCATCAATGGAGCTGCTGAACCTTTTCCGGCCGATCATTCTGCTAAAATTATGAAAGCTACTAAAATACTATTCCACTAATCAACCAAATGGCTACTTTTCAACAACTTGGAGGTAACTTAAGGACCAGCGGAAGGGGTAATATGAACGTTAAACTTTCTGGCAGTTCGAACTTTATTTAATACTCTTCCTATTTAAGAGCTCTTTATTATTTAATGTAAATCTTTATAAAATGCTAATATAAATTTATATTGTAATTCTTTCAATCTCTAGTCTTTAAACTTTTCTTTTCTACCTCGTGTTTAATATATATATTGGTTTATTAAGTCTATTTAAAAATTATATGCCAATAATCTTTCGACCGAGACTTTGAATTTGCCTCACGCAAATACTATAACATTAATTTCCAATAGTAATTCTCGCCCATTAGAACTAAATTTGAAAGTTCTATTAATCATCGAGTCGAAAGAAAATATTAATTTTATTATTTGATAATTGGCAAAAAAAACTATAGCTATTTTCACCTATGCCCCAGCTACTAAGTTACAATTTTTATATACTCACAAAATGTTATAATATTATTTCTTTCTACTAATATATATTTATCGAAATAACCTTAAATGTTTTTACCAAAAAGCGATAAAGGGTAAATGTATTTTAACCCATTTTTTATTTTAAATTGATATTCAGGAAAGAATATAACAAATTAAGATAGTTTATAAATGTTTTCAAAATAGTCGATAAAGTTTACTTTAATTAATTGGCGACACGAAGATCTACATTTTATTTTCAACGAGACACAAACACATCAAATGTTGACGTAGACTCCCCCGTGCGGACATATTTTCCATTTAAATTTCCAGGAAAAAATACTTCCTTTCCGTTCCATTGCAAAGGCTAAGACTGCCAAATGCAAGCCGCCATAGACTTGACCATCGACTACAACACTTCAATTTACCACTCCTTTAATCAAATCCTTTTTCAAAAACCCCCCTGCTCGTAATTCGTGAGGAGGATTTAAATTAAACGAACCAATCCTCAAGATATTTCTTTAAATCAGTTCTCAAATCAAGATAAAGTAGTTGAAATATTTTGCTCTTCAGGAATAATTTCAAGAATAAACTAATTCCACCGTAATAAAAGTAGAATACCATTTCCGTCTTAATAAATACCTTTACGCCTATATTCCGGGGGAAGACATAAACCATAATATGTGGCAAGATAAGGACGATCTTATATATTTATAAATTCTTTTAAAGACTAGAGACACTAAGCAACTAATTTCTTGAACCAAACAAATATTATTATTATAAATATTTTTAACCTTGGTTTCTTGTTCATCATTCTTTTGATAATTATTTAAATGTTAATACCTGTCGTGTTGGCAACCCAACACGTCATATGATTTCAAAGAATCGTGGGTACTCGAACTCTGCCTCCCCCGGCGTCCCCTGCTTTCTCTCGGCGTTGTGGGTGAACGTTTAACCGGTTTGACTTTGGGGGTTTCATATGCTGATCTTATTAGAATATCAGTTATCTTCTTGAATTCATTCCGGCCTGAACCATATCAAAAGTCTGTTAATAGTTTGAAATAATTTGTAATTCATGGTTTTTTGAAGGTTAGAAGATGCAGCAGTTAATGTCTTTCCAAATGTCTTTTTAATTTGTATTCACACATATTTTAAGGACACTAATTGATAGTCCTGCATTGTTTCATTAAGTGTGTTCTCATATTGCAAGACATATATCCGACTCTGCTATATATTCATTTAAAATTTTCCATATTCATTTCTGTTTTGGATTTTTTTTTTTAAATAAAAATTCATAAATATGAATTTATTTTTTTTTCTCATGTGTCATAGCATCAGCCGGGAAGGGAATCCGCTATCCCCGGATAACTGCTTGTAAAGCAGCTGTCGCTGACCTCTCGACCACCAATGCTTGACAAATATTTTTCTCCTTTAAATTCCAAAAGTCTTATTTTCTCTCTCACTTCTATTTTTCAGTTGTTTTAAATTTTAGTATTAAAACGGTGATAATTTCCATATGTTGTTTGGTCTGAGAATAAAAACTTGTTGGGAATTAATATGAATTATTTGATTTGGTATTTTTCATGAAATGCTGCAACTGATTTTGTTACTCTGGTATACAATTAAGCTTCACCATTTATTCTATCATTATATATAATTCTACTCTATTTGTGCTTCAATGTTAATACCTTTATATAAAATATGTAACATTTTTTTCAAATCCAATTGTCCTTTCTTTCACTTCCTTTTTTTAACTTCACAAAATCTGAAGAATATCTCAATTGACATTAGAGGTCTTCTTCCAGTTCATACAACATACTTTCATTTGAATGTGGCCTGCAACTATGGTTAGTTAAATAAAAGTTCATCATTAAATGACTGCCTACATCTGCAATTAGAATATTCTTATTACTCTTTGACATCAATTGTCAAACAGTGATTTGACCAACAATTTTACAGTCTCTTGGAAATGAGAATCAGAAACGAGAGTCACAATTTAGTTCTGTCTGTCATATTTCATGCATGCTAATACATGAATCCTGCCTTCAAAAAATTCTCCACTTGATGTTTCAATTATGAACTATTACAGCAACTGAAAAGAAAGACCATGGTGTTTCTTAGCCTTAAATTTAGAGATAAAAGCCAGTAAATATATTTTGCTGTCTGATGCATATTAATAAACAGTTCAGACATCTTTATTTATTATATGAAAAATCATATAGTAATAATAGAGATAACAACATGTAGTAGACAGTAGGAATTTTTATAACATTTTTTTTTTAAGATTATAATTTATGTGTAAAAATGCATTGCTGTATTATACATAAGACCTGCATGCTTTACCAGTAAAGGATAAGCTAAAGACTATAAATCACAGCTCCACTCTGTCATGTATTGTGCTTAAACTTCTTATGAACTCCCAAGTAGTAAAACAGTCAATTATTTTTTGTGTTATATATATATATCATTAAAAGCCAGTCAACCCTTAGACAATCCCGGTACCAATAACAATCAGCAATTTCAAACTGTTGTCAAGGCAACCTTCTTTTAAAATTAAAGCTAGAATGCCTTGAGCATAATTACACTTATATATATATGTGTGTATCTGTGTGTGTAATTCAAGTCAAAAATAGATGTTACTATTTATAATGCTCTGTTATATATACAGTTAGATATGTATCAGTATTTTTATATATTCATTTGAGGGCAAGCTTTTCTCATTATAGTGAAATAACATTATCTTTATTGTGGGTATTACTCACTTTTTAAACACATATACAGTGGTGGCACAAATTATGCTGTACCTAATTATGCAACTTCAGTTATATGCTATCTAAAGAAAAATGTAAACAAACAACCCCCACCCCATTAAAATTCACAAATTTAATGATATTCAGCGGCCTTTTTTTTTTTTAGCTGTGAGTGCCATATGTGATTATATATATTATAAAATATTGTGGAAGTCAACTAGGAAGTCAAATACTCTTCACAAGTGCTATAAAATAGATATGAGCTCTCCCATCAATAAATGTTTTAAAAGCATAGGGAAATTTATGCATCTATTTTATAGTGCATATGTAAAGAGTAATTGATGTCCACAATATTTTATAAAGGTATAAATCACTATATTATGAACTATTATGATTTAGCAATTATTACAATTACGTATATTAATAAAATTTCTTCGGTTTATGTTTAAAGTACATACCTTTTATTATTTCTTTATTGCCCTTTCCAAATTTGATGTGCTCTATTTTGCATAATAGAACATTTTCTGAGCATAATGCTAAAAGTTTTACAAAATTTTAGAATACTCCAAAAGTTAATGCTAATTTAAAAACATTAAAACAATTAGAGAAATCCTAATGCAAGCCCATTATTATGTTTATATAAGAGAAAAAGTTAATGAATATCTAGTATGTATTTAATAGTTACAAAAGTCAGCCATATTACTACACCTAGACCTCACTTAGCGATTGGCTACTTAGTGATATTTCACAATAGCGATCATCATCAATTTGTACTCACTACTTTGATTTACAATCAATTATTCACTATAAGGATCGGGAATTTATTTATTTTTTAATTTTTTGGCACATCTTGAATTTTGCGTCACTGATGATGTCAGAGAATATGTATTTTAAAGTCATTTTACTCAAAAAACAATCGACTTATAGCAAATATAAAATAAAAGAAAAATAAACTTAGCATATGTTTTAGAAAATTAGTGCAGTTAGATTTTTTTTTTAAATAAGTTGATTTTTTTTTTCTTTCTAAAGTTGACTGATTTATGGTACACATATGCATTATGTTACTCTAGTGTACAGTAATAAGTATGTTCAATTAAATAATTTATAATTAAGCATTGTTTTTTAATTTTAATAATTTCCCATAAGTAATAAACATAAATGTACAGTAATATGTACTAATATATATATATGCGGTACACAGATAATGAAGCGAGAATAAACTGAATTTTTTTTTAAAATGCACTTAAGTATGGATTTTTTTTTTCATTACAATGAAAAACTTCTGCAGAAGAAGATAAAAACTTAAATTAAAATTTAGTTTTACTTTCTCTTTTTGCTGTACTGTACTTTTTAAACAGAGAAAATACACTTTTTTTTCCTAGTGATATAAAACTTTTCTTTTTAGATACTATACACGTACACTGCATTCGATAAATAATTTTTTTAATATATACTTTATTCCCAAGTTAGTGTAATTTTTTAGCTTTAGGAACCGATCAATTTTTTTCCATAGACCCTCATTACAAATATATATTTTGTATATGATATTCTTGCTTAACGATGAGTTCTGGAGAACAAATTACCATCACTAAGAGGGGTAAAGGTGTATTTACTTTATTTTACAAATAAAAATATGTAATTTTTTTCTTATTCTCATTGCTTCAGTGAGTGCATGAGTGACCATACAGTCAGTAAAATATATGTAAATGTGTCCCCTCAATTTATTATTAATAATTCTATTATTATATTATTGTTAAAAAAAATTTATACTATAATCTTGATTTATATGTCTACTATACATATAAAAATCTGTCCATATTATATATGGGCATATTGAAAAGTATTGTACACCTGCAGTTCTAGATTAATCAGTGTTTATCAACAAAATGTGAGCTATTATACACTATATACATTGAACACAAAATAGATTGGGATCAACATATAGCATAGTTCGTGACTCCACTATATATCAACAATAAAAAATATATATTGTTTACTGACTTTACAAGAATATATTATTTTGTACTAACAACAACAATGGAGTCATGTGTATGTGTTTATCTAAAGTTACATCCACAACAATATGATTCTAATTTTTTTTAATATATTGTTTTCTATATAAACTTTTTATGTTTCTGTCTTTTATTCTCTGGAATTAGAATAGTCATACTTATTGACTATGAACTTCTTATAATAATAATAAGCAATAATGACTTGGAGATTATAGAATTCAAAGGAAATTTATCAACAAAGATTTGATGATTAATGAAAGATGAAATGATTTGAGAATGCTTTCAGTTATTTGCTACATATGATGTGTGAAGTCTGAGAACTTTGTAGTTTTCTTCTTTTGTCTTCTACCCTATCTTACGTATTCATTACAAGAGCTTACTATCAGAAAATTTTCCCTTATATCTTGCTCTTCTATGAATATGATGAATGTTGCTTAGATATGTGATAATTAGAATTCATGGTTATGCATTATTCATTTCTAATAGGGAATAAAATATTAATAACAAAGGTATGCATATCTTTCCCTTTCTAATCAACTTTTAATGATAATACACCATATAACCAACAATACCTCACCTGATCCCAGCTTACATTTATTAGCAAATTCTTTTACTCTTCCTACTGTTATCCCACCTGGTATAAGCTTTACTAACCAGTAGATGCCAGATAGGACTGGTTTAATAAATCCATATTCAGTGCTGTCTTATCCAAATATTTCTGGACTAGTTTCTAGCTTATGGTTTTCTTTAGTGGTGAGATTTTTGGATTTTTTTAACCATGCACTTGTAAAAGTACATTAGATCCAAGAAATCTGAGTGCATTGTTCAAAAAAATCCAAAAAGTTCCTTACTGATGAAATGCATATGCTAGAAATTAATCTGGGATATTGAGATAAAGACAGCATTGGATACAGATTTATTAAGCAATACCATCTGCTATCTGTTAATAAGTAATGCTTGCACTAGATAGAATAAGAGGAGAATAAAAGAAATTGCTAATTTATTGATAATAATTGGATGCTTATAGGAAGTCTCATGATCTTCAAGCTCTGAAATAACAGATTAAGATTCAACCCACAAATTTTTAGCTTTCAAATCCAATGCTTTATTATTGCCTAATTAGAATAAAATTTAACAAATAAATAGAAGTTTGGAGAGCTAGATACTAGATACTGCTAATTAATCTGACTAACAAAGATCATTCATGAAATACATGGTGCAATGAAAGAAGGCAGTCTCAATTTTGTAGTGGTTGATCATTGCAATATGGTGGAATTGAGATGTGGAATGTAATGACAAAAAATAAAAATCCACAATAACATCTAGTAAAGTATTTATAGATTTGACCAGATATTGATCTTGAAGTGGAATATGCCTTTCACTACCCTCCCTCATTCTTTTGGGAGATTCATTTATTGTTTTATGATGGAATGTGTTTGTTATGCAGTAATAGATCAAGTTTTGCATAAAATACATAGGCTGATGCAAGTAAGGATTATCACCAGAAACTTATGATTATACCATTGATCAAATTGGGATGGGTCATCTGTACCAGAGATTTATTCTAGTCTGATGAGGCTTCAATATATTGCTTATTCCCAAATATTTAAATCTTGAGAAATCACAGAATTTTTGCGACACAGTTATTCTCCTCATTTCTTTAAAGTAATACATGCTATCATTAGATGAAATGACTGAAGAATGTAGTAATCAATTTCAGGACTTCTGTTGAGTGACCACAATATTTGCCCAAGATTTTAATGAATTATCTGCAGACCAATTGATTCTAATTAAAAATATAGAAAAAAAAAATCCCGTATTTGCTTGGGATTTTTTTTTTTCAACCTGCAAAAAAAAACCTCTATTAATTAATAATTTTTATTAGTCACTCGTTAGACTAGAGATTATCCAATAATAATTAATATTTCTGTAGTGTAATTTTCATTACACCACTCTCACGCAAGGCAGTAATTTTCTATCTATATATACTGAACATTGATAAAGATATGTGTAAGAGATTGCAATCTGGGCCAAAAGATGAGTGCTGGTTCAACACAAAATATGCATCTTGGAGATCATGGATCTTTTTCACATTTCTTTGATCATACGTTTATGATTACATCCCTCCACAAAGTGATAAAAATGGATAGAAAACATTCTCTATCTTGCATGAGAGCGATAAAATGAAAATTACACTACAGAAATATTATTCATTATTGGATAATCTCTAGTCTAATGACTGGCTAATAAAAAAATTAAATTCACTCTTAATAAGTAATTTTTGTTAAAGTTATGAGGACTGAACATTTGACACTTTTCAATTAAACTGTGGTAATTTGCTATCTATATATACACTGGACAATGATAAAGATATGGGTAAGAGATTGTGGTCTGTGCCAACTGATGGATGATGGTTCATACATGAAATGTGTATCTTGGAGACCATAGATCTTTTTCACGTCTTTGATCATAGGTTTATGATTACATCCTCCACAAAATGTTAAAAGTGGATAGAAAACATACCTTGCGTGAGAGTGGTGTAATGAAAGTTACTCTACAGAAATATTAGCCATGATCATTATTTTGGTCAGTTTAACAGCAGAAGAATATAATTTGCTTTTTATTAGTATGCACGGCTTTTTGTTGCGAGAATATTATTTAACGTTGAGAAATTAATCGCGTAATGATTTTACTATTATTAAAGCAATATAATATTTAATCATACTTTTTTTTGTCCCATAATTTTTTGATGGGCTAAGTTTGTTAATTCACTCTTTTTTTTTTTTTAAAACTCAATATGTGAAAATTTCTTCTTTTTTTTTTTTCAAAATAAAATTTCTTACATTTAAAAATTTTGGTCAATCTTTTGTTGAAAATTATAGGAAAAAATTTAGACTGCCTCTGCAAACTTCTTCCCTCTAACGACTAAAACTGTAAACTAATTTATGGTTGAATTGATATTAATAGCTCGAAGGCAATTTGTTGACGCATAAAAAGATCATCATGGAATTTATTAGTGAACTGAACCGGTAATAATATTGTAGTAATATGACGCGGTCTTTTGCTTATCAAAATCATTATTAGGATCGATTATTGTAAGCTTTATTATAATGTCAGAAGCTTTGTCTCCTTTTAAGCTCCAAATAACATGTTATTAATTTCATTTTGTAACCAATCAATATATATTAATGTAAATAAAGTTCTTGTTTAAATATATTTTTCTCATAAATACTAAGCAATTAACTTTCTAACATTTAACTGAAAAAAAAAAATTATATCGATATTTTTTCTTCTATATGTAAACAGACATCTGTAATCTACCAAGGCTCAAAAAATTAGTGTGCTTTTAACAAAAAGAAAATCCTTTGATTCCTCGTTGACATTTTAATAGAACAAAAGAAATTCCTAATGCTCAACTAGCTTGGAATATAACACAGATTTTGTATGGTAAAGAAATACAGATGCACTGCTTATCATCACACACACACACACAACACCATGATCTTAAGTTATAACAAAGAAGCTTAGTATTTTTAACTGAAACATGGAAACGATTAGGAATAAAAAAAATGAATATATATTTGTATGCGAATTTTTATATTCTATGTACGGCTATACTAAACATCACATGATTACCATTTCTTACGCTTGCTCATAATGTTATTAAAACAGATAAAACTCTCCATGGATTACTCTGGCTTGCACTGAGTGGCAGTTTTGCCGGGTTTAGTGATAGATATTAATAAATATGATCCTCATTTTCCCGAAAATATAATAAATAATTGAAATAATTAGTTTTAATATACAAAACAATTTTAAATGAAATTCTGTGAATAGAAATTAAACATAACAGATAAATGTTATTACCACCTATGAATATTCAAACCTAATCCAACTTTCATTTTAAATAAATTCACACTCGTTCAATTATGTCAATATGCGTGTTAATAATTATTTCAAATAAGGATTTACTTCAGATTTTATTTACGATTTAAAAAAAAAAGGAACTTTATTGAACCAAAGAATTTTTACATGTACACATGCTTTTTTACATGAATACATTTGCATACACATGCTTGCTTAAATAGCAGTCATTTAATTTGACTGAATGAGTTGATGTATAAGATTACATAGATTACAATTTTGAATAGGGGTATATGATTAAACATTTTAATCTTGGTGTTAAGAAATTTTTTTTAGATTACATTGATTTTATTTGCATAAGTTTAAATGAGAGTCTTAATAGTAGTATAAATGAGTACATCTAAGAAATATAAGTTAGAATTTCTGAATTATATCAATTTTGTTTTCCCTTGTTTGAAGTATAGTTCTGTACTTGGTGATTAAGATGAATGTTCATGTGTCAAGCTATAGCATTGATTGTTGGTTTAATAATGACTACGTGGCTGCATATATATGTGGATTTACTATGATTTTTTTTCTCTATTTTTTATTATGGTTAATTTGTTTTGGAAGGTGGATGGGTGCCTTCTGGTGTTGTCATCTATCAGAAATGTACATCCTATGCACCAGAAGGCATATAGCATAAAAGTTGTTCCTCTTATTTTTGGTATCGATTTCCCTTGGCATGCGCTAGTGATTTCTTTAATTGTGATATTCGGTTGCCAGTATGTGTTACACATTATTTTTCTTACTCCTTCTAATGCTGTGCATTGGTTTTATTACATATAAAGTATAATTTCCAATTTGTTATTATTAATTGCACTTTGATTTTTGTTTAGCATGGTCTGAAACCGAAAATTTTTATTTATCAAAATGTATGATTTTTTTCTGACATCTCATTATCTGTATTATTCATCTGAATATTGAGGCCTCACTATATGTTCAAGCAAAATAATTTTCAAAAAGTAATACTTTTTTTTTAAAGCTGCTGCCCTCTTTTGGGGATATTTTTGATAAATATCAGTATAATTCTTAAATGGAAAATGATTATATTATAAATCTGAATATATCTATTTAAAATGCTTATAATATTAGTCAAAGCTATCAAATTATAAAGCCAAAGTTTCTTCATACCTTCAAGTTATGTCATTACCTTTTATATATTTGCGGTGATGAGGAAGGTAATATTATTCCAAACAGTTGTTCACGTTGAATGTTAACCCTGCTTTACTTTTTCCAGCATGACAAATCCAAATTAGGACCCAAATGCCTTTTTTCTTAGTTGCTTGATAATTCATAATTAAAATATCACATCATGAATATATACACTGTTCTAAATAATCGTTTAAATAGAAAATGCTGTTATAGTAAATGGCATATACTCCTGCTTAGTGTTCGACAATATGTATAATAAGAAAATGCACTTTCTTACTAAACTCTCTTTAGTTATAAACAAGATTGTAATAAATGACTAAAGCAGAAGTTTTAAAATAAGAAGGAATTTCTTTATTAAATAAAAATCAATCTGTTTAATAAAATATCTTACAATAAATATCTAGAATGATTAAGATTCACCCATTCTATTCTAGTTGTTTATGTCAATCATTTTTCAAAAAAACTTAATAAGAAAGTAGTCTGCTTTTATATTAATATATTGTCAAATCTAAGCAGGAGTATACGCCATTTTCTATATAATCAGCACCACTATGATTATGATATTATAAGATATTGAAAGCATGCTTAGCATATTATAGTAATCCCACCTGAGGAAGTTCGTATACCTCACTTCCCATTAATTTAGGTTTTTTTCTTAATTCACACTTCTAAGTACTCATATTTTAAATTTAAATGATTGTGTAAAAACTTTATATATTTATATATAGCTACAAGTATCAAAGCTGCAGAAAGGAGTTTGCTATTAACTGAAAGGAGACACTTTAATTCCTCTTGGAGGCCTTAAAGGAATCAAGCAGGGCAAATTCCTAATGTCCACTCCATACGTTCTTGAAGTTATTAATATAGTATATGAGCATGGATGGGCTGCTCACCAACATGCATTAACCAGCATGGTGAGTTTATTGGCTTTTAACCTCTGAGTTTAAGGATATTTTTTCCAATATATACAATCATGACAGACAAAAATAAATCATGGCTCTTATTCCCAGGAGGCTGTAAAGTCACTAACCAAGGCAGTGGTTGGTGGCTGAAGGTGGAGGGTGCTAAGAATCCCCTGATTGCGGACTCAGGCTGCCATTTGATGATGACTTTTTATTTAGGTGCTTACAACTGCAGATCACTTTCAAGTGAAGGAAGATTGCAAGAGTTAGAAGAACTGTCTTATATTAAATGGGACATTATTGGACTTTGTGAAGTTAGAAGAAAAGATGAAGAAACAATTGATTTAAAAAGTGGACATATACTCTACTATAAAGGCACAAATATTGGAAATACAAGTGGAGTAGGATTCATTATAAATAAAAATGGAAGAATAACATTGTGGAGATTGATGGTGTATCAGACAGAGTGGCAAGATTAGTTTTACAACTTAATAGCAGATACCAAATGCAGATAATTCAGGTTTATGCCCCAACAAGTTCTCATAGTGATGAAGTAGTAGAAGATTTTTATATGGATGTACAAAAGGCTTTTGATCAGAATAAACAACATTTTAAAATTGTTATGAGAGACTTTAATGCTAGAATTGGTAAACAAATGAAAGATAAAAATGCTGTAGGTAATTTTGGTTATGGTAATAGAAATGAGAGAGGACATAGACTTGTGGAGTTTGCAGAAAAAGAAAAACTTTATATTATGAATTCTTTTTTTTTTGAGAAAAATGTTAAAAGGAAATGGACATGGAAGCATCCAAATGAAGGTACAGCAGAATTGGATTATATTTTGACTAACAGAAAATATATATTTCAAGATTGTAATGTTCTTAATAAATTTAATAAGGAAGTGATCATCGATTAGTAAGATGTAAGATACATGTTAATGCAAAACTAGAGAGACAAAAATTATTAAGAAAAACAATATTTACAGTTGATATTCCTAATCTTCAGAAACATCCTAATGAATTTAAATTAGAACTTACAAATCGGTTTCAAATATTAGTAGATTTTGAACATGATTCAGATTTGAATGACATTAATATGAAAATAATTGATACACTTTTAAAAACTGCAACAAAGGTAGCTGGTAGAAAAAAGCAGCAATTGACCAATAAAATTTCTACTGAGACTAGAGAATTTATGAAGAAAAGAAGGAATATGAAGATATACAACAATGATGCATTAAAAAAGATTGAATATCTCGAATTTTGTAAAATGGTGCGGAAAAGAATTGAAAATGATATAAGAAAGTATAATTGTGAACTAGCAAGGAAAGCTGTAGAAGAGAATAAAAGTCTAAAGAGTGTAAAACAACATTTTGGTATTGGTAGGAAATTTATATCTGCAATAAGAAAAAAAGATGGCATTATTATTAAAAAGAGAGATGACATCATGAAATGTGTAGAAGACTTCTATCTAGAATTATATAGTAATAAAGAACAAGTGCCTCCTATACCTATTATATCTTCCAAATTGCCCAGAATTTTGAATAAGGAAGTGAGACATGCAATTAAATTTATGAAGAAAGGGAAGGCTCCAGGTAATGATGCAATTATAATTGATATCTTAAAAGAAGCAGGTGATGAAATAGAATTTTTTTTAGCAAAGTTATATACCAAATGTCTAAATGATAAAGATGTACCAAATGATTGGAAGAATGCAGTATTAATATTAATATTTAAAAAAGGTGATAAAGAAGATATTAGAAATTACAGACCTATCAGTTTTATACAAAATTTTTACTAAGATAATTACAACTTGTCTACAAAAAACACTGGATTTCCACCAACCAAGAGAACAAGCTGGATTTAAAAGTGGTTTTAGTACAGTAGATCATATCCAGGTATTGAGAGAAGTTATAAAAAGGACAAATGCATATGAGTTGACATTATGCTTAGGATTTGTAAATCATGAAAAGGCATTTGATTCTATAAACATTTCTTCAGTGATTAAAGTATTGGATCATCAATATATAGATCCAGGAAATTGTCATATTTTAAAGAATATTTATAAAAATGTAACAGCAACAATTAGATTACATAATGATAGTATGAAAATCAACATTGAAAAGGGTATAAGACAGGGTGACTTCATATCTCCAATACTTTTTACAGCAGTGCTGCAAGAAGTATTTTGTGGATTAAAATGGAAAGCTAAAGAAGTGAAAGTAAATGGAGATTATTTAAGACATTTAGATTTTGCAGATGATGTAGTTGTTTTTGCAAATAATGCTTTAGAGCTACAGAAAATGTTGCAGGAGTTATCAGATGAAAGTAGGAAAGTAGGACTAAAGATAAATGTTAAAAAGACTAAAGTAATGTTTAATAGATTTTCTCAAAATATGAAAATAAAGATTGATTATGATGAGTTAGAAGAAGTTAACAGTTACAAATACCTTGGTCAGATTATTAATACAGATGGAAACATAATGGATGAAATTAATCATAGAATTAAACTTGGTTGGAGTGCTTTTGGTAGAAATAACTTGATACTAAAAGGAAATATGCCTATGTGTTTGAAAAGGAAGGTTTTTAATAAATGAGTTTTGCCAGTTCTTACTTATGGATCTGAGACTTGGACACTTAATAGACGAGCAATACAGAGTCTTCAGACCACTCAAAGAAGTATGGAGAGATGCATGTTGGGAGTAACAAGAAGAGATCGAAAATGCAATGTATGGGTAAGAGAACAAACAGGTGTTGCTGACCTCATTGAAAAAATTAAAAGACTGAAGTGTAGTTGGGTTGGACATATTGCTAGAATAGATGATAATAGATGGACAATTGAAATTTTGAACTGGATTCCAAGAGATTGTAAAAGACCCAGAAAGAGACCACATGTGAGATGCATGGATGAAATAAGAAGGTTGCAGGGTGATGTGGAGAAGAGAAGCTAAAGATAGGAAGAAATGGATTGAACTTGGAGAGACCTTTATCCTTCAGTGGATTGATAATGGTTGATGATGATGATGATGACAAGTATCAAATTGTTATGCACCCATATTTTTGATATCCATTTTAGATAAATAATGATCATTAATAATCGTTTATTAGAATAGATATTATTATATTATTTCTGACCCCGAGAGCAACATTAAATTTGTCTTTAATTGATATCCTAATTCATATGTTTTTAGAATATTAGTGGAAGGAATGATTTAGCATATTTAAAATATAAATATCATTTTCAATTATTATCAGTGCACTGCAGAATAAAGGTCTCCAAATTTAATCTAGTTACTATCCATACACACTAGCAAATTTCTTTATTTTATTTATATATCTCACTTATGGGTTTTTTCTAGGTATTTGCCAATCTCTTGAAATCCAGTTTAAACTTCAATGATTAATCTATTATTATCGCTTCTAACAATATGTCCAGCCTAGCTCCATTTTAATTTTTTAATTTTTTTAATGATGTCTGATAAATCTGATTTCTCTCTCATCCATGAATTTTGGTTTTAATTTCTTGTTAATATCAACACACATCTCTCCATACTTCATTGATTGGTCTAAAATATTTATATTCCTCTCTTGTTATGTGTCAAAGTCTGTCATCACTCTTTGTCACTCTTTTTTCTTTATCTACACATATGTATTTACAATAATGAAGTATAACAGTTATAATAAATCTTACAAATAGTTATTATAAAATGCAAAAAAGTACTTTCGACTATTTTTGTAACCTTCTTCAAGTGAAAATCATTTAAATGGTTTTCACTTGAAGAGGGCTGTAAAATAACTGAAAGCATTTTTGTGATTTGTTATCACTTTATTATTTTATTACAATAATTAATTTATAATGCATATTTAATTTGATTTACACACACATATATATAAATTTTCAGACATAAAAAATAATTGGTTCTACTTAAATGCAATGTATTCTTAATTTTTACCCTTTCACATTTTTGTCTATATATATATATTTTGCTATTAACTAATGTCATTTTTCTTCTTCTATCCCAATTTTATTATTAGCTGTCCACAGATTTTTTTTTTTGTTGTCTCATAGAATTTTCTAAATGTATATTCAGAAAAAGAAATTTATTATCAAATAAGAGCTAGTTAGTTTTCTTTCCATGTTTTAATATTGAATCTCTTTATACCAATTCTATTACTGCTTATACATGTCTCTTTACAAAATCTCAACCTAACCATTTTTATATATTCTTTGCTGCTTTGCATATATCTCACATTTTCCAATTTAATTTTCATCATTTCTTTCTTAATAGGCCTTCACTATTATATATGCTTGGGTTAAAATGGCAACCCTTTCCATAATATTACACTTTTTAATTATATTTCATTAATTACAATTCAAAATGGATGTTATAATTTAATTTGTATATTCAAATATATATAAAAGAATATATTCCACAAGAGTGTGTAGTAAATGCAACAATAAAACTTCAATTTTTTTTGCTAAACCAAGCTTTCAATACAGAGTATTCTTAACAAATCAAGACTACAATAAAACATAACAAACCTAAATACCTATAAACTATAAATCAAGCAATCCATTATTGAAAAGAAGAATGCCATTGGTTAATCCATTGTATTAGACAACCAATTCTTGTTAGGACGAATGCTATTGGCTCTAATATTAATGGGATTTTTGAGATTAATTATATGCAAGTTTTTTTCATTTCATAATTTTATGATTATTTTTTAGACAAATAATTTTAGTGACAGCAGGTTTAAGCAAATGATTAGATTTTTCTCATGATCAACAAATACTGAGCTATAAATATAAAGACTGGAATAATAAACTTCCAAACACCTAATGTCTGTGCTCCAGCCTCTTTATCAAATTGCCCAACACACATAAAAGGAACATTTATGTTTACTTTCTCTGATTTTATGAGAGATGGCAGATCTAATAAATGATATTATTCAGGCTAAATCTTAAATCAAATATATATATATAAACAAAGTTCCTTTCAATATGGCTAAACATTGAACTTCATAGGATAGAGATAATTTCTACTCATTTTTAAATCTTTGTGAATTAATAATCTAAAGTTGAATATGCTATACCTTATAAATATAGGATTACAAAGTACATGTAATCATTTTATATATAAGGTATATGAGCAGACTTTCACAAGACCACCACTCTCCACTCTATCTCATAACACTAATACACTTGAACACATATATGTCAAAAAGATAATCATCAGTATACGTATTTCATGCTAAATCAGCAATCATTTGTTGGTCCTGATTATCATTTCTACACATATATGCAATAAGTGCTCAGATATATATTAAGATAGCCAATCTTCATACTTTAATGGACAGGCTTCAATCCACTCCACATTCCAACTCCTCAATCATTCTTCCAATTGAAAATCTGATGGTAGTCTGAGATTCTCATCACATCCATGTTGACCCAAAGTCAATCAAACAATGAGTGGATGTAATTAGTTATCAAATCACTAGATATATTATTGGATTAACTATTGCATAACATTGGACCACTCTACAGTATTGATTTATTTTTTTATTCTCTCAAATACTATTCATAATTTTATTTTCAGCCCTAATAATTGTTTCTATCAGTAACTACTATACCCACCTCTCCCATTTGTCTTTCACCTATAATTTGTCACCAATTCTTTGACTAAATTAACAATATTTTTCTCTCTCAAATTATGCATACTATGAGAACATTTATGTTTCTTATTTTCCAAAAATTAAATATTTAAAAGACAATCATTGCATTTTTATAGTATGTGAATTTGTTACTCAGATTTTGTACATGCATTTGAAATATCACTAGAGAACAACTAACATCACAGTCTTAAATTCACTTCAGTTTTCATTATCTCAAAAATCTCTACAAGAATTTAAGGTTTAAATTAGAGTCACATTTATAAATTTAGATGCTTAACCAAAACCATACCCATATAAATCTTTTGCACATATTCTGCCTCATCATCTGCCACAAACTAAATCTAATCAAGATGTTATTCAATTTATATGATATTTTGCCAGTATTCCTCCCCTCCCCTTCCTTTTTTAAAGCATTTTGTACTTCTTTTACAATGCAAAAAATGTTGTCTAGTGATATCACATCTATCTGAAAACTCCAATGATTTGAGTTAAAATCGGAATCAGATGACTTTAAAATTTTTAATAGATTCTATTCAGGATTCGATTTTTTCTTTCAAATAACTAGCCCAGCTAACTATCCAATATTTGTCAGTATTTGGATATTTCACTATTCTTAGCTAGAAGATAAAATAAAGCTGGAAAGCAGTTTAAATTTTCATCACTTCCTAAATTGTTCTCCTATGAAAGATGTTGGATGGATGGAACTTTATCCTGCAATGGGATATTTAAAGGCTGACCATTATTTTTCGCCCAATGCATTTATATACCAACTCGATATACCATAGTTTTATAATTCCGTCATAATTTTTCTGTGGAAATTATACCAACATAAAATTCCATCAACTTTGATTTTATATTTAATCTGTAGTAGTTAACTTGAACTTTTTCTGACTCCTGTCGAACTCATCCCCCCCCCTCCCTTTTTTGTATTATATTTTTAATCAAAATCATATTTTATGCGGTTTAAAGAAATATTTTTGAATCGACGTCCAATCTGTTAACCATTTGATTATTTTTTGTGTCAACTTTAGTACAGTGATTTAAGGGCGAACGAATTTTGCATCACTACTCAATATGCTAACTTCGGAACTCAAAGTCTCATGATCTCTCAAGCGACGACTTATTTGACTACATATATTTTTATTCTACATTATGTCATCGTGAAGTAAAGTAATATACGCCCGGTCCAAATTTGCCTGTAATGGATGTTAGCTATTTCAATTTAAATAAATCCTAATAATTTTTTTATATCTCATTTTTCAATAATTTCTTTGCCCCCCCCCCCTTCACTATTTCATTTCTAATTTATTTTTCACCCATTCTATTAAAAAGAAATAATTTTTAAAAAATTCTGAAGTTGCTTAGGCAGTCCTGTCCTCTTACGGACACATGAAAAACTAATATTCACGAAGAGTTAAAATTAGAAGTTTGATCATGTAACTTAAAGAATTCTAACTAAAAATATATTTCTCCATATTTTTTTCTTTTTTATGTTTTCGTTTTTTTAATTAATTGTATTTATTCGTACAATATATATTTTACGGATTTTTAAAAATCTTTGTTGTTCAAATTACAATTTTTGTTTATATTACTGCATTTTTTTTTTTTTTTATTACTGCATTTTACGATGAAATGCTTAGAAGTGTATGATAAGCCTAATTTTCAATAGAAGAAAATCTTCCAAATAACTATTAATGAGCACTAATTTTTTTTTTAAAAAAGCAACAACTGCGTGGTATATTTCAATTTATTGAAAAATCCCTAATTTATTTAAATTGCGAAAGTCATTGAACCTAATATGCGGAACATGTCCTCTTAGAATTAACTTGCTTCCCAAAAGTATTATGAAAAAAAAAGTATTAAGACTAAATTCATTAAATCGAAAAAGTAATCTAAAATTATTATCTTTTCTAAATTTGAAATAATTCTATCCTAAAAAATAAATAAGGAGTTACAAAGAATAATCATATCAAAAAACTAAAACGCATTAACACAAAAAAAATGAAGACTGCAATCGAATTAATTGCCATCTGATAAACATTTTCTAAAATATGAGTTTAATTAAAAAGATAACAATATTGTGCCTTTAGAAAGTGAAAACTACATTTAATTATTAGTAAAGAGTAACAAAGTTTGGAAGAAAATATTCAATATATTCTTGTCTTTGTTTATTATTATTTTTACCCCCCTGTGTCAAAGCGTCAGCCGGGAAGCGAACCCGCGACAACTGCTTGTAAGACTGCTGTGCTGACCACTCGGTCCCCAACGCTTGACATTGTCTTTGTTTATTATAATTATCAGTTAGATTAAATTTTAGTTTTATAAAACAAAATGACTACCTTTTATATAAACCAGATTAGTTGTTACATATCCAAAAAATTTTGATTCTTGCATCTAATCAAAAACTGTTTGCAATACTGCATTTTAAAAAACATTTCCATTAAAAGCCCATTAAGAAATTACAGCAGTCGATTTAAGAAAGTAAACTGTATTATGCTGGAGAAATTGAATACATTGATTCATGAATATATTCTATCTTCTGCTTGAATTTAACACAAATTATATTTATCAGCAAACTGTTTGATTCATAAAAATAACTAAAATGCAAAATAACTTTTTTTTAATGTTAACATGCCAACTTTTCGATTATTGGAAGAATGCCTTTGAAGTTAGAAAAAACAAAACAGGAAAACTGATAAAGTCACTTCACCAATATTTATTATTAAAAATGTAAGAATCTTAGGTTTGACAGGTAATAAAATTATCTTCAATTCAGTAAATTAAGCATTGCTGCTTCTAAACAAGTACTCATTAAAATTGGACTTCATTATCACTTAACCTGCTCGATCCAATGCAGTAAAAGAATCCAATCATTTTGATGAAAATGTCTCTCGTTGACATAAGATTGCTGTGCTACAATTAACACCATTGTTAAAAACTAAGCATCATCTTGACTAGATTTTGTTATGGTCAAATTAAACCTTATACAATATTAGCCTACCTATGCATCTTAATGCAGGGATAGAAAAACAGATTTGACAGTTACGTATTCCTTGATCAAAGATCTACCTGTTACTTCTGATACCTGATGTCTGAAGCAGAAAACCAATCACTTATTATTACTAGTTCTCACTCTTGAACATCTTATTGATAAACCAGAAGAGAGAAAGTTTGAATATTTTTTAAATAAAGTTATGAAAACATCTGATATGAATTGAACAGAGAATCAAGGGAATACTCTTCAAAATGGTGGATCAGCGTTCAGATAATGAATCTTTAAATAATGGAATGACTAATCATCAGAGAAAACAGTTTTTTCTAGCATACCAATGATTCATTTAATGATTATTATACCAATAATCTGAGGAATAAAAAAATTAATAAGACTATATAAAGTTTTGATCCACTATCCTATTGGCTTTCACATATTGACTGAACCCAATTAAACCTTTGCATTTCATCTTTAATTATTACTATTATATACAAATCGAATAATAGGCCTGCACAATGTGTTATTGTGCAGTTTAGTGGAGGTAATTTTAGTGAAATACAGATTATACTTTTCAAATTAATCGCACTATTATTTAATATCTATATATTCTTCTGCAATAATTAGAAACGTAATTCATAGCATTCAGTGAGAACATCTAGAGAAACCTGGTGTCATTTAGGTTTAGCACCACAATCCTCTATTGATTATGAGAACTAAACTTTTTGAGATTTACAATGTGGAATGATTATTTCCCACTGGTAGGGTATTCTTTTAACTCCAACAGTGTCTAATAAAATTCACTCTTCTTCCCAGGTATCAATCTCATCCTGATTCATATATCTTTCTATATCTACTTAAATTTTTAAATGGAACTTTACTTGTCCACATCAAAATATCAATTGCCTAGAATATATATGTCTTAATTTCAAGAATTTTAATTATCAGCAAGTACATCAACTTTTTACCCTATAAAAAAATGTCCTGTTTTTGATTTTTTATTTACTGTAGTATGTTCTTTGTATAATCATTTCACATTTTCTCATGCCTACATTTAATTTCTTATAGGTTTTTTTTTTGTGTGATAAATTATAGAACAGAGTGGGTTAAAAAAAGAGTAAAATGTCAGAAAACATAAAATCAAATTAGACCAAAAACTTTAGAAAATTCAAAAATATTCTTAACTCTAAATGTGTAAATCAGATTCAAACTAATCATAATCTGAAGTTTATTACTTCTATTACCAAGCTAATTTTAAACTTTAATGCCAAATGGACTTATTATATTCTTCTCATAGGAAATGTATCATCAATTCTAATTATAGGCTAGTTAATCTTTCTGTCAGGATTATTTTTATGCAATATTTAAAAAAATCTTTATTGTTTCAGTCATCTTACTCAACAAAACCAAATATGACTAATAATAATTGATAAAAGTGGTGTTGATTTAGAGTGCACTCACCACCTTCTTGATTTATAAGAACCATCCAAAAACACTACTTACACATCCAAGTGATAAATGATATTGAATAATCCACACTGGGTCAGTTGGATGTGTCAATGGTGGTTTTGGGCAATCCTTAGAATTCAATATGGGAGTGGCACATGCTATCTACTAAAAAGTTATAATTTCTAAAATATGAATGTTATTACAATAATGATAGCACAAAGTACCAAAGTATGCAAGGAGGGGAAAGAATGTTTTTGATGATACAAAGTATCATCCAAAAAACACAGAAATCTGATCAAACCAAGCTTATAATTTCAAAATATTAAAAGCTTCTAACTTCTAAAATATAAATTTTATTAACAATATATGCCCATAACCATATGTTGAAATAATGTAAAATTGATCAAACCAAGCTTATAATTTCGAAATACTAAAAGATAACTTCTAAAATACAAATTTTAGTTTACTTGAAAATTCGTAAAAAGTTTAAACGCTTATGGAAACAGATCTGAGACATGATTCAAGAACCATAAGATTTTGCTTTTTAATACTTCACCAAAACATGCTGGGCATAAATATGACTGTCAAAGCATACCACAATATATTCCCAATAACACCTAATTAATTTTGTTTATTTTTACTGCAGAGCTCTATTTAAGCACCTCTTATCAACTTGTTTTCATAATGTGTTAATAAAGGGCACTTATATGCTTTTATTGATAATAAGTACGATAATTTAAAACTCAAGTAATATCATTTTATTATTGTATCCCATCTGCTTATATGCTGCTTTTATTTCTCTACTACCAGTTTAAAAAGTTCATTGTTTCCTAATCTATATCTTAATCTCATCTTCTGGATCAACAAAGAACAATAAAAACATTTTACTACTAAACAACATAAAGTCTATTATTGTGAAGGACAATAATATGGAAATTTGATGTGTGTTATTCTGAAAAACTGAAACCCTAAATGATTATTAATCTGATCAATTAATTAAATTTTCCAAATCAACTTTTGACTTATTATGTGATGAAGTTTTAAACATTAAAGAATTTTATACTGCAGAAGCTGAATATCTTATTTTTTGTTCAAGATGTAGCTAATTATTTAATGAACTGGAAAAATTAGTAAGAAAACGCGTCCCAAGAAGAGTTTCTCAACTCAGTTTTCATAGTTCACATAGTCTTTGCAGGATCTAAATTCTCCTCATCTGAATTGCACTGAAAATACTGATTGCTCTTCCTAGGATGCAACAGTAATTTTCTAAGTTTTAACCAGTTTTAAATGCATAAAAGAGTGTTCTAGATGAGAGTTCAAAATATTACTTATTCAGTTGACTAGCACTCAGACACTATATTTTCAAAAACTAGTGCAACATTTTATGAACAACTATCAAATACTCTAAAACAAAATTAAATAAATGTTCTAAATAGTAGCTTAATAATTGGAGAGGAGATTAATTATTTAATCACTGCTGCCTTGATCAGATTAAAACAACTTATACAGTTATTATATAAACAACTGAAGTATTTATGCTCCCTATGTCCCCAGATCATTCATGGTGATCAATAAAAGAAATAGCATATATGCTTCTTACCAAGGTCCAATACTGCTTACATATAAAATTCATCTGCCCCAGAATTTCCAATGTATATAAAAATGAAATTGATTATGTCATTAATACAATATCAGCACATCACAGCACCAATATAGAACTATCTATTACATTATCTACACCAAAATAAAACACAGTCAAATTCTAATATAAATGGCAATATTTAAATACTTCTTTTTTTCTCAATACAATGCAATACCTTTATTAAATTCTCCAATACAGCAGAAATTTTTGAACAGTCTACCTCAAATTTTTCCATCTGCTCCATTTAAAAACTATTTTAATAGCAGCAGTTTTTCTCAGAGCTTTTATGTAAGTGAACAAGGAAACAACTTTAAGGAAGTCTGTTGAACATTTGAAAATGACAACTAAATTGAAAAATTTAATGACGATATTGTGTTGTGTACTCAAAAAGACTTTAAATACTATTGCTATTTATATTAGAATTAATACACGCAATGCTAAAAAGTGTGTGTGGGGGGAGGATATTTTGTATATACAATAGAGTGAACAATCTTCTACACTAATTTAATATATGATCATAATCTAAATGTATTATTAATGGAACATGGAAACATGTAGTCATAATCTAAATGCATTAATTAATGGAATATGTAAACATATGATCTAACTTGCTTTTCTGCACTGATAAAATGACAAAATATAATGATTCCACAGACATACCTAAAATGCCCATTAAGCCCTTTTTGGATTCTTGCTTTAAATTAAAACTGAATGTATTTTGTAATAGCTATCACTGTTATGATAAATAATGTTTTATTTTTTAAGTGTTGTATGTTTTCAATAAAATTGAATGTTGAAACTCTAATAGTTTCAAGATTTATCTGAAACATTGCATAACCAGAGCTTTAAAACTGTTTAATAAACATGATTTATCTCCATGCTTTTGTAAGTTATATGGTTTGTATAATAAATTGAAAATGTCATTGTTGTCACTCTTCTGGAAACAATTACAGACAATCTAACTCCAGAAATAAAATAAAAAAGAGTCACAAAAAAGTATAAAAAATGAAAGATAAAATTTTATGATGATAATCCAATCCATGTAATACAAAATACACCCATCTATATCTCATCTAGAGAATAAAATGCCTTGAAAACGCATTATAAATGATATATGGAAATTCAAAATGATATTTTTTATGGATTTCTTTATGGGAAGCAATATTTCATTCTACTTACTTTATTCCAGAACCATCTATTGTAATCTTTAATAATCAAGGGGCAATAGATAGTAGAATTCTATCTATATTACTGATTAATTTATGGTTTTTCTCATTCATTAACAAGGAGCACTCACATATGGAGCAAGTAACTTTTTTGTGTGTATAATATCCAAGCTAATGACCCAAGATTCAAACATCTTTAAATTTTTAAATCCAAGCAAACTTACTTATATAATTATTTAGATATAACCACTTTTGATTCTTTGGAAAATATATATTTCAAACAAAGCATTACATGATTTTTTTCAACTTACTTTCAACATTTGTGCCAAGAGGAGTAATTTACTCTATTGTATTTCAAAGCTGCTTTCTACGTTGGTACATCAAATCGATTTAGTACATTTTTGTAATAACCTTGTTTTTCCAATATCATAAACTGTTAATTGATATAAATTTCTGATGATGATGATTACTAACCACTGTAGTACTATATAGAAAGAAAAGCAATATAGCTATAATATTAAGTTTAATTCTTATTGATATTATATGCTGGATGCTTCATTTATTCAGAATTCATTGTTGTCTGAAGATCTGTTTTGTTAACTGCTTTTGCTAGTTTGCAAAAAGTGATTTCTCCTTCTTGGAATAGATGCTAATGAAAGAGCTCTAGTTATTATTACTGGCCATAATGCTGGAATACTATAGACCAGTAGTGAAGATTTGTGGATCATCTTTATTTATACTCTCTATGCATTCTTACTCCATTTTATTTGTCAAATAGTATTCTAATAAATATATTTTCCTAAGACATATTGGAAAACATATTGATACCCTAAGAGAAAGTAATTTGGTAAACAAGCTATCAAGCTTTTTAGTAAAACATATTAAGTTAGTAAACAGTTCATTATTCAATGTCCATATTTTTCCAAGCATCATACAATACACAACCAGAGTTCTGGAGCCCTGTTGTCCGAGTTAAGTACTAATATTGTCTGAAATCTTTTTATGTTTATGCTTTTTGAGATGTATTTATTCTAGTATTTCTTTAGAAATAGACAAAAGGCTAAAAATCTTGGCAGGATTTCTGGAAAAGTTTTAAAATACAATCATAGAATTTTAACTTCAAAATTACTGAAATTTGTTATGAATATATGGAGCCATAAATTTGTGCACTTGATCTTAAAGATGTTTCCATTCTTTCAAATTATAAAGAGAATAAAAAATATTGCAATAGTTATTATGAAATATCATTTCTGTTGACCATAAAAAAAATATTTTCAAAGATTGAGCTGACAAGATTGTTTTCAAATGCAATAAACTATGATAAATAATATGAAGTTTACATACTGTTTTTTAATCAAAGCCTTTGCATCCATTAAATGGAAATATTTGTTGCAATATTAACTGGTGGTTATCCTGAAGTTTATTTATACAACACTTAGTTTCTCGATGATAAAATAAGATAATGTTTTATTACTTTATGATGGAGAAGAACACATAGCAGCTTCAATTGTCTTTTTTTATAATAGTGATCTTTATAATAGTTTAGCATCTGTTCCTTGAAGCAAGTTTGTGTTAACAAAACACATGATATAGATTTAATAGTGAAGAGTTTTAATTTGAACTGCTTAAAATTGAAGACAAAAACATTGTCTTTTTGGCTTCTAGATCATTGTGGTTATTCTTGCTAATTCAAATAATGATCTGCAAAATGTTTTTTTTTTCATATATCAAAATGTGTTGACCGGGACGTGAACCCGGGCCAGCTGCTTGTAAGGCAGCTATACTAACCACTGGGCCACCAACGCTTGACAGAAAATGTTTTTAATGCAAAGTATAAAGATTTTGTTTACTAATTAATATTCCAAAAAATATGTAGCAATTTATGACTATATGATTATCAACTTGGGAAAGTTGAATTGCAACATAAACACCAATTAGCTGTTACTATCTTTTTAAAAGTAGATCATCATCATGACTAAATAATGCCAATGTAACTAATTTTATATACAGATGTTATTTAACCCAATTTAGTGTTTAAAATTGAAGCCTTGATGCTCTACAAATGTAAGATATTGGTTAGCAAAAATTGATCATTCAAGATTGTTTCATAAAGTGATCAAAACATCAATCACCATTTGGATATGATATTGTTGAATCTGATATTATAAAGATATATCTATGGATGTGTAAAGTTAATAAAAATAAATCGATTTTTTTAAAACTATTTTATACAGAACTCAAAATAATTTTTATGTCAGATGGGGGACTTTATTAATAATGCATTATCTCAAACAATCTGTAAAATTGCTTTCATTAGAAAGAAATGGCTGAGGGTAGAGTATTAATAAAAAAACTACAATTATATGAAAATCAATAAAAGCATAACTTCATGCAATGTTAGACTAAAGCACTATACATGTCATTTGTGTAGATAGATATATTATAGTTCATGGGTTAATTTATGTAATTATTATTAACTTATTATTCAAGGTCTTTTTATCTTGGGAGGGCATATATTCAACAATTGTTTATTAAATTGATAATAATATGTAATATTATAATAAAGTTATTGTATAAATATAATAACAAATGTATTTATTAACATGAAATCATACTCAGCTTATGACATGTTCTATCATCCTTATAGCATATAAATATGTATATAGTGTAATGGTATGAATTCACAGAGTGATCCTGTATTATACTCATAGGGTGATCCTGGGGTGATGGTACTCATCATCACCATTCCCACTGACCATAAATTAAATAAATACATATCACTTTAAATATAAAAAGAAAGCATGAAATATCAACAAAGAAGTAAACTAACTATAAGTTCACCAGCATTACAGAGAAGAATAATTATTCATCATCATGAACAATCAACAATAAAAAAATCAGCAGTTAACCTTGTGATTGGATTTGAAAGAAGTACATTATCAACAAACTACTTATCTAGCTATTGCCAAACTTGGGGCAGATTATATAAACAATAATTTGATTGTGCATACTTAAATATCAATCCATCAAAATATTAAAATATATAATGCTGAGATACTTTACCATGCTGATCATCATCAATTCCCTGGCCATGTAGTATCATTAATGTACTGGCCAACTATAAACTTAATATCTAATAAAAAAATTAAATGTAGTGCCTGGACTTTAAAGGATATATATTTGCATCAAACGGTTAATATCTGAATGTCCAAAACACCAATCCTTATTATCCATATAACTAACCATTATGCACTAATCTAGCTCAGTGAACAAGAACTTAATAACTGTAATTGTGAGCAAGAGATAATGCCAATATATAATATTTAAAATCTATTTTAGGATTGAATAAATTCATTGAAATAATTTAAAATAATAAATACATTTATTAATTAGAAACAATAATAGTAAAATTTAATTAAAGATCTGCTAAATACACTACAAGTATGAATATATCATTCTGATTTTATTTAAAATAATACAAAAAAATAATCTATCACAATATGATTAACAAATATTTCAATATCTTTACATAAAACACATCTACATATAAGGACACAGATGTGCTATATAATAATATAAAATTAACATATTAAAATTGTCATAAGCTAGTAAAAACACTATTTCATTTTAATAATGCATAAATAATGACTGATTTAATATATATGGATACCCATTCAAATATTTAGGCATACTGGCATTTATATCCTAATGATATTTCATTTGCTTATTTCAATAAAATATTTTCATTACTAATTGTAATTACTTTTACTGAATGACATATTTTAAAAGGTTAAAGAAGTTTTCTTTTTTTCAAAATCCTGTATAAAAGTTTAGTTTCCATTTCTTTTTTTAAATTACTCTTAATTGTAAACATCTTTAAAAATGTTACTAGAAAGTTATTTTAAAAAATGTTAGCTTTTGTTTCTTCATTTACAAAAAGAAAGATCTTTTTTAAAAGTTTTCCTTTTCTAATTTCAAAATAAAATCTTTTTTTTAAGTGTCATAGCATTGGCCGGGATGCGAACCAGCAACCCGGGCAACTGCCTGCAAGTGCAAGACAGTCGCACTGACCTCTCGACCACCAATGCAAGACAAAATCTTTTATGAATAATAATAGGAATAAATCATTTATTTATTTTTTCCTTATTTTAATTACAGTCGAATAATTTAATCACAAATTATTTACTTTTAAAACTTGTAAATTAAAGAATTTAACTGCAAAGTTAAGTGTTTTAAATAATGTCATTTTACTCACCAACTAATATCTATTCATAAAGTAGGTCTCCTGTATGCATATGGGTAAGCGAACAAATAGGTATTACTGACCTCATTGAAAAAATTAAAGATTGAAGTGGAGTTGGGATGGACATATTGCTAGAAGAGATGATAATAGATGGACAATTGAAATCTTAAACTGGATTCCAAGAAATTGTAAAAGACCTAGAAAGAGACCACATGTGAGATGGATGGATGAAATAAAAAAGTATGCAGGGGTGATGTGGAGAAGAGAAGCTAAAGATCGGAGAGGTTGGATTAAACTTGGAGAGACCTTCATCCTGCTGTGGATTGATAATGGTTGATGATGATAATGATGATGATAGCTGTGGAAACTTTGTTATTTGTATATAGATTAATCAGCATATGTATAAAGCCATAGCATGGAAATCTCAATTTTTTTTTTAGCCTGCCATTAATACAAATCAAATAACCATTTCACTTTCTAGTAATAGTATTATGTATGAAATCACTTTTAAATTAAAAGTGGAATTGCTTTTAGTTTATTATCCTATATTATTTAAGAATTGTAGATCAGAGATTAATATTTTATGCATATAAAAATTTGGAATTATCATACTTTTGCCTAAATATTCTGTCCCTCTCATAAAGAATTATATATATTGATTACATTTTCACAGGCTTTTGGATGTAAATATTGTTTGTTTAATAAAATTTCTCTGTTCATTTTTTAAAGAAAATATTAAGCTATGATGTCACCGAGAAAACTACCAATCAAAACTGTCATTGCAAACTAAAATCGTGCCAATCTAGGAATAGTACTTATCTGATTCACCTTTAAACTTAAATATGGAACTGTTTTAGCTTAGTTCCCTATATTATAATTGACACACCACCATCATATACATGTTTTCAGTTTGCAATGTCCATTTTTAATCAGTAGTTAAGTTGTGATATTTCCAGTTTACATGTATAAAGTATTAACATCTGATTTATGATCATTATATAATCAAGGATAATAAACTAAAAGTTCCCTTTTAGTTCAAAGGTAGGTCAGACAAATGCCAATGCTAGATAGTGATTTCAGTTTGCAATGCTATTGGTTAAAGACACATTAAAATCTTTAATTTTTATGTATCTCTCTTTACTAAAGAGGAAGTATTTAAGATGCTATGATATTTCCAATGTTATGATATTTCCAAGTTTCACATAAATAATGCTTTCACATAAATAATGCTTTAAAATCAGATCTACAATCTTTATATAATCTATGTAAAAATTAAATTATCATTATTTATACATCTCTGTCTTCTCTGATTTCTTTTTGTTACATTGCAGCCTTAAGATGTACTAATCTTCCAGTTCCTATTCATATCTAATCCATTATTGATTTCACTTTACTCTTCAGTCATTCTAAATATATGTTTGTGTAATTTTAAGATTTAGATTTTTATATCTTCATTTATATAAGAGACAAAACAAGCTTCATTTATGTTAATTTAAAAATTAAAAATCATATAGATAAATAAAGATTAAATAAGTTGTATATTAATTAAGAAAAAAATAGTAACATATTTAAATTAACTAAAAAATAAGCAATGTATGAAATTCAAGAAATACCAATTGAATTAATAAATGCTAGGAGATAATCCATTCCTGATATTTGTAATATAATCATTGACTTGTATGAATGCCATGAGATTTTCTCTCATTAATTGTGTTTCCATTGGGTAAAGTACATAAGGCAACAAAATACATACATTTTAAAATAATTAGCTTAATTTCACATGAAACTAAAGGCTTTCTGAAACTCTTAAATAAAGAATTTATAGATTAGATTACATTTATATGTGATGCATGATTGGATTTAGAAAAGATAGAGTAATAAAATATGCAGTTGAACTATGAGAACTAATATGAGATACACAGGTATAAAATAAACTGGATTATTTTGCTAGATATTTTAAAAAAGAAAGCTATAGATTGGAAAGAGTGATGTTTATTAGTGAATTCAATGTTTTTAGGGGTGTTTTTTATCTCATATTTTGTTTAATATATACTGAAATGAGAGTTAAATGAGAATTATTTTATTAGTAATAAAGTTAGCACTGAAGATAAGGATTCATTGTATCAGAAGGAATATTGATGTGGAAATATTTTGGATAACACAGATGAGCCTTAAAAAATATTATTTTTTAGGATTTATAGACTTTGATAAACATTTAAAATGATAATACATGAAACTAATGTAAAATTCTACAAGCCAGTGATAAAATAAAAACATGAAGAGTAAGTACAAGATATGAAAGAATTCAAAAGATTAATGCCTTTACATATTGGTGTAATTGAATGACTACTAATGAAAATAAAGAAATTAGCACAAGATTTACAAAGGCTTCAAAATTATGTTTAGAAAGAGGCTTATTAAATTTTTTGTTTAAGCTGTTACACTATATGAAGCAAAAACATGGACAATTTAAAAAAAAAAACGATTGAGGATGTATATTTTAAAAAGATAAGTTTAAAAAATAAGATTAGAAATGTAACAGTGTTTAATAGATTAAATTAAAAAACAAAGATTATTATTGAAGAAATCATGAGGAGAAAGAGAAATTGGATCGCTAATATAGTTTGCGACAAGAGATTTATGAAGATACACTAAAAAAAGCTATGGAGGTTAGAAGTGGTAAAAAGAGAAAAAAACTGAATGACTATTCTTTTATAAAGAAGAATAAAGTGTTTGTATTTAAGAAAGCTAACAAGGAATAAACATATGGAGACAGTAATATGGTTTAATGTGTAAGATTGCCTTTAACAAATGATAATGAGGAGGAAGTTGTGCAATGGTCCCCTTAATAGATTTTTTAATGTTTCAATAATAAACTTCCAGTTGCTATTTAATGTAGACCACTCCCTTATAGCCAAAATGTACACAGTAATGAATTTTATTAACAGATACACAAATAGTAATGTTTATATCATCAATCATTTAAGGTAATTACAGAATAATTGTTCATAAAGATTTTATTTGGTAAACACAGATTTTATTTTTAGAACAAATCAAAACTTCTCCCATGACTACTGCAGTTTCCTGCTAGGATTGGGTTTGTGAAATGCACATAAATATTTAAAAGTAGATTACTAAAAAAGTGTTGAGCATTGAAACTGTATCAGTGATGATTGTAGAAACAACCCATAATTACACATTCACTAAAACAATAAAGCTGATTACTCCAAGGCTTTAATAGATTTATAAGTGTAGATGATAACTATCAGACCATAAATAAATGTGGTGCTATCTTTATTGTTAAAGAAGTCTGCCTTTACTATAGGTTGAGATCGTTGATAGCTTAAGGATTGATTGTTATAATTTACACATTCGTTACAGATGGGATTTTATAATATGAAGAAAATGCTATTAACTAACTATATAACAAGAAAATTTATTAACAAGTCATTGTTGAAATGGAAAATATAGTGACATCACAATGCAATAAATGATTATGAAATTGCATATATATAGTACTGGCAGTCATTGACTTTTGTACTTAATTGGTTCCTAAAATGTGTATGAAAGTTGAAATGTATGAAAATAGAGCAATGTGAAAAAAAAAAAAAATATCAAGAAGTATTTTTAAAATGTTTGTTTTTAATGAGGTTTATGAGCATATACAGGTTTTTTTTTAAAATTATTACCTTAAATTTGATTACAATGTTAGTGAAATAATTAAAGCGAGTTAAATTATTTAAAAGTTATATGAATGTAGAATAACATCCACCATCTTCTACATATATATATAAAGTGTAAATATATATATATATTAAGTGTAATACTTTGGATACAATTTGAAAATTATAATGCAGTTTTTAATGTTATAATTGACTATTTATTAGTCTACATTTAAAACAGGTTGTATTTATTTGTTTAAAGAGGTTTATTTAAACTTCTTTGTATCAATAATTTCAATCTCTGTGGTCAAGTTGCAATCTTTAATGTAATAATCAGAAAATAATAATACTTGTTTACAACAGCTATATAGTCAAATAATAATTTTATACATAAAAAGCTTTTTTGAGCACCTATTTTGGTGCCGTTTTCAAATGTTACCAATTTGTTTAAAGAGGTTTATTTAAACTTCTTTGTATCAATAATTTCAATCTCTATGGTCAAGTTGCAGTCTTTAATGTAATAATCAGAAAATAATAATAATTGTTTACAACAGCTATATAATCAAATAATAATTTTATACATAAAAAGCTTTTTTGAGCACCTGTTTTGGTGCTCTTTTCAAACGTTACTAATGTTAAGGAATCACCTGACATAAAAACATCTAGTGATCAATAATGGAATTAAAACAAACAATAATAATGTAAATAATTAAAACAAATCAAAACCGTCATATATAAATTCAATAATTACAAAACAATTGATTATATCATAACAATATGTTAAACAATATTGGACCATTAATAAATGTGGGATTATACCTTTATTGTTAAAATGAGATTGCCTTGACAACAGTTTTAAATTGTTGATTGTTATTGATACTGAGATTGTCTAAGTTTTAATTGGCTTTTAATGATATATAATTATGAAACACTTTATGCAAAAGAAATTAATCAAAAATAAGAATGAGATAAAAGTTTAATATTTATAAAATTATTTAAAATATATAAGGATATATAATTATTGGTTTCATTAAAAAAAAAATTATGGTAAAAATATTTATAAGTAAATTGCTTTGCTTATTTTTTAGAAAGTTTAAAATTCAATACTCTTTTTATTGAGTTTATTAGTCTTATTACAATTATATAAATAAAGTGATATGTTAATTATTTGAAAATATTTTTAAAATTATATAGGTTTTACTCCTATTCATAATTACATTTTAGATTTTGTTTTCTGAAGCAAGATTTACTGTATAAGAAATTAATTGCTGTGGTCACTGATGGTAGACAACCAAAACCCTGTTGGGTTTTATGTGACTGATGCGAAAAATTCTCTAAAAATAAAAGTAATCTAAAAACATCTATAATTAATAAAAATAAATTTATTACCACTTTAAAAATAAGATTAATAATACTAAAACATTACAACTTAATATTATCTTAAAATGTAAATCATTATTCTATATATATATATTAAAAGCATATGTGTATATATGTAAGTGCTGATTGATGATTGCGATATCGCGCACAGATAAGAACAAAAACTTGAATATACGTACATAAATAACTCTTTATTGATTAGTATCTGGTATTTTTTTATACATTTATCAAGTGATAGTTGAATTGTACTCTTCTTTTTCTTTTCTTGATAAAAAATTCCATAGTATGCTTTGTCTTTTTAAATTGTCCTTTGTATGAAATAGCAAAATGTAAGAAAGTAGAAAGTAGAGGACCACCTTAGGGGTGAAGTGCAAGTCTATTCATACATAGTTTATTTGCTATTATTATTTAACACTAAGCAGCAATGATTATATGAAGAATAAATACTATATCAAGTGAAAACAAATAAGAATATGAACAATAAATAATCCCACACTTCAAATAGACCTACATATATAAAAAGGAGAAATACATATTAAATATGTTTTCAAAAAAACAAATAACATTTAAGTTTATGTAAACTTGAGAAGAATGTTAACAAAGAACAACAACAACAAAATTCAAATTTTAATGGCATTATTATTATTATTATTATTTCATAAAATATTTAAATTCTTTAGATTCACTATTTAGGCATTGCTTATTGCTATTTTAAAATCTTTTACATGCACATCTATACTACAAAGTCATTAATCCTAGGCAGATCTGAAGTTGATATTTAGTCATCTATATTGGAGTTTTTTGAATTTCATCTTCAGTTTGGGGTTTAAGTTTGATTTATCTAACTGTTTATGAAGGTTTTACTTCCATCAGGTTTGGTAGTTTAGAATTTGACATTATTTTGTGATGAATTCATATATTATCAATAGTCTTTTGGCAAGATATCTATTTTTCCTTAAGCTTTTATATTTCAGGAATATATACTATAGTTCAATTTATGATTGCACTTAGTAATTTATAATGTATATTTGTTTCATAATTATTGTGAATAAGTATGGATTAATGTCTTTTTTACTAATCCTATGAGTAGTACATTCTAGTCACTAGCACTTAATGTCCCAAAATGATAGGTTTAGGTTTCACTATGATTGATTCTTATAAATGGGCATACATTATCTTATATTAATGATTTCTCTGTGAACTTACCAACAAAAGTCTGTTGAGATTGCTGAGAATTATGCAATTTATGGCTGAAAAATATATTTGCCTTTTTTATATAATTTCTTTATTGGTTCATGTGATAATGTGTTACCCTTTAAAAGTTGATATCAATCTGCTTATACCTGGTGTATTTACCTCCTTGTTTATTCTTTTTACTAGGGTTTACCAATTCAAAAGAACAAATCACTGCAAATTTTAAAAAACATCATATTTTTTTATCTTTACATAGTTATGATTTTAAAAACTTATATTGAACTAAGATTAATATTTTTATTTTTACATTGAAATTTACCAAGTAAATGAATAATCAATTATTGCTTGAGAGGCCCCTAAGATCAGGAAAAAAAGACATTAAGCTATATTTCTTCACATGGAATAAATACACACCATCTTTAGTATATATATATATATTATGATTTGCTAAGTGCAATTTATTGGACCATGAGATATATTCCTGAAATGTAAAACTTCTTATAAGAAGTGATAGAGTTGGGCCCATGATCCATAGACCTTGGGTTCCAAAGTCTTCTATCATAGTTATGCAGGGCTTTAAAATTTACAGTTTGTTAGGTACAAGTGCTATATATAATCTACTTATAAAGCTCATCATAATAATTCTATTTTGATTTTATTTTTCTTCCCTATATCCAGAGTAGCTCATTTTATGCCTCTAAAAATTTTGTATCATAAGTTTTTTTATTCTATCCTTCAAAATATTAACAATATATATATATGATTTAAGCCTTTTCTAATTTATTTACACATTTTTATATTTATAGCTGGTTCAGTATTGTATTGAAGATGTCTTCTTAAAGTTAATATAATCGAAGGAATTCTTATATCTACATACCAGATATACCTGATCTTTTGAAAGTCCATCATTTTTAAATGTGAATTTGACAGCGTTACTTCCCTCACATTAAAGTTTTAGTAATAAAAATTACAAATTATTAAATATAATATTTGTAATAATTTTTTTAATTAATTGTTTTAACAGTTTTTTTAAAGATTTAATGTAAATTAAATAAAAGATTTTAATATTATATAAATAAATGTGAACAATTCACAATTGAAAAGCACTTGGCAAAGTATTAATACATTTATCTCTATTAATAGTTTGTATACCCAGCCAAAAGCCATGTCTGAAAACTATTAATAAAGCTAAATTTAAATTTTTAAATACACCTGTTATATCTGATGTGTGAATTTTACAGCATTAGAGACAACTCTAAAAATTGCATTTTATTAATGGTGGTATACAAAAATGTCCTTTTCAGTCCTCGTTTTCATAATAGTTTTTTTTTTTAATTGGTTAAGATTTAACCCTTAAACCGCAATTTTATTGGAAAAGGGTTAATATAAATTACACAAAAGATTTTAATATTTTATAAATAAATATGTGAAATTTCCCTTGCCCGAAAGCATCATTACCTGTTATATTTGATATGTGAATATGATAGTATTACAAACAAATATATATTCTGACATTACATATAACATTTTTGTAATAGTTTTTTTAATTTTTGCTTTAACAAATTTTTTTTAAAGATTTAATGTAAATTAAACAAAGGATTTTAATATTATATAAATACATGTGAGAAATTTTGCCAGGCTGAAAGGCTGTCATTATTTGTTCTATTATAAAAATTACAGTTTATTAATGGTGGAATTACTTTCTTGGCACAAACATTTTTAGTTTTTTTAATTGATTGTGAATTTGATATATGACAGCCTTGCAGACAAACATTCAAATAGATTACATGACAGTTTCATGAACAAATATATATTTATCAATCACACAATACAGAAAGTACAGATTTTAGATATGATTCATCTAAGGATTTTGCTGCTAACATTTATATTAGATATAACCTGCACAATTATTATCATCAGCTTCAAAGACCAAACATCCATTTTTTAAAATAAAGAGAAATCTTTAAAATTCCAACTATGATGAATCAAACAAGTTATGGATACCTATTAATGCAATTAAAGAATATAAACCAGATTGACATCCATATAAACCCATTTTTTGATATGACAGTATCTATATCTCTATTTACATTATGTTACCTTACTTATTTCATATTAGACTACTTATTTGCTTAAATTATGATATAGTAAATAAATCTTGATCATCTTGGTTTATCTCTATTTATATATGATTATATTAAAATATATTATCACTGGTGTGAGGAAATAAATTTAAGAGAAAATAATAATCCAACAATTTGATACTATATATTTAATTATAGTTTTTGCTATAAGAAAGTGATATTTTTTATCACAATCTGTCCTTGGTCATAATTATATCTTTAGAAGAAGGTCTAATTAAAATTTTTATAACACCTATTTTTTTCTTAGTCATCCTTTGGATTATCTGACAATAATTTTATTTTTTTTAAATCCAGGCATATAATTCTAGGATAACTAATGCAAAAAATCATTACAGTTTTTGCTACAGTTATAAATATTGAAATGTTAGAATATTTTTTTCGCGGTAATAGTAGAATTGGAAATGAGGGATGCATTGATAAAAAAAAAAAAAAATTGAAATTATAATTCCAAAAAAAAGAGAAAATAATAAGCATCACATGATAGAGAATTTTGCCTGTTTTAAAATAATAAGAAGAGAATAAATAAAATAATTGCATATTTGCCATGAAAAAATTATTACAGTTCATGGTATAATTATAAATTGTGAAACGTTAGAATAAATTGTTTTAAGAAAATGACAACTAATAACCAAGTACAAACAATGGTGATCACGTGTTACCTTTGTTTTAGCATTCTGTTATGCCGTTACCTCAACCGGCATTTGGCCACAATTTTAACGTATACATGCGCATTACTATCTCTGTTTATTATTTTTTTGGAACTATTATAAATTTAATTTGTATATATATATTTGTAAATGCCTCTGTCCAAATACACGTTTAGCATTCGAACTAATAGATTGACAGTAGAATATTATGATTATGTTTCACTAATTAGTCACCATTAGCGCGCTTGTCATTGCTTTCTGCCATCTTTGATTTATTGTAATACCTTTGTATTTAAAGTTACATTCAAAAGTATGTTTACATATATAAGTTTACATAAATGACTTGCTATCATACATTTCAATTTTTGATGACTTAAATTATTATTTTTATACACAATATTTGCTCTATTAGAAGAAAGTAATGATTCACGGCTGTTTACTTTGGCTCAGTATTCAATCGGATTGTCTTCGCCAGTTGTCTTTTGTCTAGAAAATAAAAAAACTATTTTTTTTTTTTGTATTTTTGTTTTGAAACATAACATCGCCTTGCTTTTGGAATGTCAATTATTCTAGTTTCGTATTATAATTGACGAAAAAATAGTACGAAGAACATTTATAAATTACTTTTTTCTCTATTAACAAAAAGATTCAGTTTAAAGTATGTTATTGTTTGTACGTTAATAAACTATTAGACATTAATTCTAAAAAGTCATTAAATTTTCAATGGAATAACCAATTATTAAAGTGCTAAAATAAATTATATTAAGAAGATAGCATCACAAACTCCAACAGATAACGGCTTTATAATTACTATTCATTGATTAATTAATTCAGGGGCTAAGGCTTCTCCAAATTTCTCCACAAAGAAATAGTAAAAAAGAAACTGTTGTAAGGATTTGATGAGTTGTTTTTTTTTTAATCTTTAATTAATATCTAAATATCAGCTGAACCGCTTATAATCATATAGCTAATTTGATAAAGCCAAAAAGAAGTCTGGCACTACTATTTAATATTAATAACACTACTATTAATATTTAATAGCACTACTATTTAATATTGGTTGATGACTCAGTACTTATGTTCTGTGTGGATCAATGGTAGAGCATTGGACTCTGGGTTATAAGATCCTTGGTTTGATTCCACTTTTGGCTGGTCTGGCATTTGAATTTTTTATAAAGTCCTAAACAATATCACCCTTTGAATATTATTACTACTCAGACTCATAATAAATGGCTCTGTCATAGAGTGAAAAAACTGCTAATAAAAAGAAGTAAAATGTAAATAGAAATAATTACATAATGTTTTTCATGAAACAATAGATACTCTATTGAGTCATTAAAGTATATATAGATACTTGTCTAATATCAGATGTTTATAACTATATAGACAAATTGGATTTGGTCCGAACCCTGTGAAGTTTTCAGGCTGTTAACTTGGTAGCATAAAAAGGTCAAAAGATGGCTTTTTGAATGTGAAATGTTCTCACTGTCAAAGCAAGAAACTAGTCTGGAGACATTGATATAATAACACTACTATCTAGTATCATTTGATAATTCAAGATTACAATAGGTGGTTCTGGCATAGAGTAAAGAAAACTACTTTTAAGAGGAAATATATGATATTTTTTGTTAGTAGAAACCATCATATATAACCACATATTTTCTATATTAATTCTTTGGTCATGTTATTATTAAAAAGTTATAATCATATCCCAGTACTTAATATTAATTATCAAATGACAGAATTCATAAAAAAAATTGAGCAATGGAAGTGACAAAACTGGAACTGATCTATAAACCTTGAGTTCCAGAGTTTGATTCCCATGCTAGTAGTCATTGGTCAGGCCAGCAGCACCCTTAGAAGTGAGGAAAATAATACCATTCAAAACATTTTGTATAAATTAACCTTATAACTCATTTCTTTGCCAAATCCATGTAATATTAATATCATTTAATGTTTTTTACAACCCAGTTTCAATTTCACCAGCAACCTTCTTCAGAACTATAACACAATACAAATACATGGATACAAATATATATGAACATATAATTTTACATGTTATGTATATAAAATGTAAAATTATATGTTCATGTATATTTGTATTCATGTATTTGTATTGTGTTATAGTATATATATATAATGTAAAATTATATGTTCATGTAAATTTGTATTTATGTATTTGTATTGTATTTGTTATAGTTTTTAAGAACATTTCTGGGGCAAATGAAACCATCATTAGTGGGTTTCAAAAAGCATAGTAAAAGTACAAAGAACATAAATAATATTAATATTATATGCTAACCTGTGTGCTACTATTAACAATTGAATGTAACTGGAAAATTTAAATAAAGTTTAACATTTTTTTCTAAAGACATTCAGTATTTAATGTTAAAGATGGAAATAGTCCAATATATAAGAACAACTAAAATGTCATTATCCTAAACCTTCAGACACATTGTCAAATTTTATTTAGAATTGGAATACTTTACTTCTAAAATATATAAACTTTCAAGAACATCAAAAAAACCTGTTAAAGGTACCTAGTTATACAATCTATCTACATGAAAACTCACTCTGTTACTTAGTTTTATTGTGTTTTCAAACATCCTTGATCTATTTCAGGATGTTCTTTCTATGTTTAATCCAATTTCTCTTTCCTATAGATTGTCTTTTGCACTTAGTATAAACTTTATTATTTCCCCCATCCATCTCACACATGGTTTTTTTTTACAATCTTTTGGGATCCAATTTGAACTGACAATTTATTATCGTCTTTCTAGCAATTTGACCATCCCAGTTTCACTGTCTCGTAAGATGCCTATTCTCTCATTTATGTATTTCTCTTTCAATCTTTTCTTGTTATTCCTAACATATACTTACTATATTTTGTTAAGTAGTCTGAATGCTCTGTATTGCTTTTCTTTCAAATAGCATCTTTATTAATAATTTTTTTTTTTCAAACAAATAAGCATATTCCTTTTAATATTATTTCTATTGACATTCCATCCAAGTTTCATTCTAGGATTAATTTTATTCATTATATTTTTATCTGTAATAATATTTTGATCAAAGTATTTGTAGTTGTCAACTCCATATTAGGTTTTACAATCATCAGAATAATATTTGTTTGACAAATCTAAATTATCTTGGAACCTTTAACCATTAGTTAATAATAGATAAATATCCATTTACTAACCAACAATGGATGAGCATCGAAGCTGGCTAAGAGCTTGTTTGTATGCAAAAGAATTACTTATATTTTTCTACATAAGTTTCAATCCCCAGTCCATTGATATGACAGGAAGGTAAACTAATCATTATTCCTTGAAGATCTCTTTTATTATCTGTCATTCTTAAATATAATTAGTTTTTTTAATTCCATCATTTTTGTTAATACCTGGTATCTATTAAAAAATTTTTAATATTCAGCTTTAAATCTATATATTGAGAAGAACCTATAATTATTTGCTTTTTAAATTTCTGACCATATAACTTTAGGTAATCAATTGACCATGGTCACATTTCTATCATATTTCTAAATGCCATAGTAAAAGCACGAGTGAAATCAGTCAGCAATAGTCTAATCAGATCATTTTAAATTAATTTTCCTTTTTTGATAGGAGATATGAATTTGTACTGCTTTTTCACTAAAAACCTTTTTTTTTAATATTGTGCCATTTCAAACCAATATCTTAAACATTTAAATATTCTAAGATTTTCATATCAAGCCAAACAATGCATTTAACTGTTGGCAAAACTGGACAAAAACTAATAATTATTCACTGATGCTTTTTCTGATATTCATAAGTACTAATGATATTTACCTTCCAACTTCAGAAATTACAATATAAATAATAAATATATAGCAAAACTCTCCATACAGTATTGCCACCTGTGCTAAACAGAGTAATCAATGGATGCCAGAAGGCTTGTGCATAAAATCCCTATCTAATGCCTACTCATCCAATATCCCCAGACTAGTTTCTGGCTTGTGGCCTTCGTCAGTGAGGAGCTTTGGATCTGAGAGCACTGCATCTAGATCTTAGGATCTAATGCAATCCTCTAGCAACCACCTTTTATCTCTACTTAACTACAAAACTATGAGAATGAAATTGAAAACACAAAAAATATTTTCAATCCAAGCTCAATAGCTTATATAGTCATATGGGTCTGAACTCAGTTCAGCACCCATACATTTTGGTGTCTTTGGCTCTTTTACAACCATAGCCACAACTATCCTATTAGGCAGGATTGATGTTAAACCCATATGACTATATAAGCTATTGAGCTTGGATTGAAAATATTTTTTGTGTTTTCAATTTCATTCTCATAGTTTTGTAGTTAAGTAGAGATAAAAGGTGGTTGCTAGAGGGTTGCATTAGATCCTAAGATCTAGATGCAGTGCTCTCAGATCCAAAGCTCCTCACTGACGAAGGCCACAAGCCAGAAACTAGTCTGGGGATATTGGATGAGTAGGCATTAGATAGGGATTTTATGCACAAGCCTTCTGGCATCCATTGATTACTCTGTTTAGCACAGGTGGCAATACAGTATGGAGAGTTTTGCTCTGTTTATCAACAATTAATATGCTAGTATAGGAAATGTGATCATGTGATGCTTAATAGTTTAATAAATATATAGAATAAATAACCATGTAACCAGACTCAAATAGTAAGTTTCTAGCTATACAGGCTAACTAGTTTTGTTTAATAACATTGAAGTGTTGGATTTTCAAATGATTGATTTTAAATAGTAAGGTAAAAATAAAAGATGCCATTTTGTGAAAATGAGTGAAGAATTTATGCATCCTAGTAAAAATATTTGAAAACCAGGTACTCTTCACAAACCTGGGAGCTTATACAAATAATAAATAAGTTGCTCTACCGTTTAATATTTCATTCATTACTTATGTTGCTACTTCTGGAGTTAGAAAAAAAAAGTCTCTGCTCCTTAATAAATTGCATTATTTAAATTTTTTTTAAAAAAAATATTTAGCCTAAATAATAAATTCCCTAATGTCTGCATTTCTAAACAACTTTAATCTGAGTACAAAATATTGAAAGTCGATTTTATAACTCAAAAGTTATAAATGGAACTACAGATTCATTTATATGTATGTTTGTTAATAATAATAATTACATGGCTATAAAAAGGAGTTTTCTAGGTCTTTTTGATTCCTCTTTGAGATTTTAAAGAAATCAAACTAGGCAAGTTCCTAATATTTATTCCATATGTTTTGTCACTGCAGCTATTGTGTGATTATTCATAAAATAAATCAACATAGATGAACTGCTCATAAACATTCATCAGCCAATGTGGTGAGTTTACTGGCTTTTTACTTATGAGTTGAAGACCAAGAAATAGCAGATAGTTTTTAACTGAAATATTAGTTGAGTTTTCTTGAAAGCAGGATGAATGTGTGGGATTGATTTGTGTGTGTGTGTGTGTGTTAAAACTAAATTATGGGCATTATTCCCAGAAAGCTATAAAGTCATCAGCCAGGATAACAGTTACTGACCAAATGTGGAAAATTCTATGAATTTTCTGAATATGGACCCAGTCTTCCATTCAATGGTCTTTTTATTTAGATATCTAAAACTTCAAATCACTTTCAAATAAAGAAAAATTGCATGAATTGAATGAAAAATGGTCTGATCTTAAATGAGCCATTATTGGATTTTACGAAATTAGAAGAAGAATTAAAAAACAATTGATTTAGTAATGGACATGCACTTTATTGTAATGGCACAAATATTAGAAGCACAAAAGGAATGGAATTCATTATAAATAATGAATTAAAAGACCAACATTGTGGAGTATGATAATATATCAGACATAATGGCAAAATTAGTTATTTAAATTAATAGTAAATTTTATGTGCAGATAATTGAGATTTATATTCCAGAAAGTTCTCATTGTGATGAAGAAGTAGAGGATTTTTATATGGATGTTCAAAAGGCTTTTGATCAGATCAAACAGGATTTTAAATTGCCTTGGGAGACTTGGGTGCAAAATTTATAAACAATAGGAAGGAGAAATTGCAGTAGATAAATTTGGTTGTGGTAAAAGAAATGAGACAGGACACATTGTTAGTTTTATGCACAAAAAGATAAACTATATATTATGAATTTTTTCTTTAAGAAAAATGTTAAGAGGAAATGGGCATGAAAACATCCCAATGAAGACGTGGCAAAATTAGATAATATTTCACAACAGAAAATATTAATTTTAAGATTGTAATGTTATCAAGGGATAGAACACATCAAATAATCTTCATTTAGTGAGATTTAAACTTTTTATTTTTATAGTGTAAACAAAAGTGTGTGTTGTGCAGGCAGAGAAGTATATGTTCTTCCCTGCAAAAAATGCATACACTCTGTATTTCTTCTTTTTTTGGATCATAGGTATGAAATCTAGATACTTTGATTACAATTAATCTTAATACTAAATAACTGTTAAAAATCATTCAAAGCCTATTTAATCAATATATCACCAACTGATTGAAGCAGATTCTTGTCATTGAGATAAATTGTGTTTATTTGCAACACCACCAGCAGGAGTGTCTGAACATGTACCAAATATTAAATTCAGTAATGAATAAAATAATAATTTCTTCTTAGAATATATTACAAGCATTTTTCTATATGATTATCATTAATCATGAAATAACAATTCTAATGAAGTAAACGATAATAATAAAATAGAACATCCTTCTAATATTAGTAATAATAAATATATAAAGATAGAGAAATTCAACTCTACCATTCCTCACTCATTTTTAAAATTCTTTACAATATTTACAACAATTAAATCTTTAATAATTCTGAGTATCTAAAAAATTTTAAATATTAAATTTTTCTATAAACTAATGGGATGTTCTGCATGATATTATGATAGATTGTAATATTTTAAAATTTCATGATTAAGAGAGAGATTTAGTGTATAAATAACAAAATTTTCTAACTGACATGATAGACTTGTCATTTTGTCAGCCAGATAAAAACAGGTCACATAAATTTCATACCTTTTGATATAAAGCCAATAATGAAAAATTGATGAAGTTTCTAATTAAAAATCATCATCAACCATTATCAATCCACTGCAGGATGAAGGTCTCTCCAAGTTTAATCCATCTCCGATCTTTAGCTTCTCTTCTCCACAACACCCCTGCACATTTTCTTATTTCATCCATCCATCTCACATGTAGTCTCTTTCTGGATCTTTTACAATCTCTTGGAATCCAGTTTAAAATTTCAATTGTCCATCTATTATCATCTCTTCTAGCAATATGTCCAGCCCAACTCCATTTCAATCTTTTAATTTTTTCAATAAGGTCAGTAACACCTGTTTGTTGTCTTACCCATACATTGCGTTTTCGATCGCTTCTTGTAGCTCCCAACATACATCTCTCCATACTCCTTTGAGTGGTCTGAAGTCTCTGTATTGCTCTTCTATTAAGTGTCCAAGTCTCAGATCCATAAGTAAGAATTGGTAAAACACATTTGTTAAAAACCATCCTTTTCAAACACATAGGCATATTTTCTTTTAGTATCAAGTTATTTCTACCAAAAGTACTCCAACCAAGTTTAATTCTATGATTAATTTCCTCCATTATGTTTCCATCTGTATTAATAATCTGATCAAGGTATTTGTAACTGTTAACTTCTTCTAATTCTTCATAATCAATCTTTATTTTCATATTTTGAGCAAATCGATTAAACATTACTTTAGTCTTTTTAACATTTATCTTTAGTCCTACTTTTCTACTTCCATCTGCTAACTCCTGCAACATTTCCTGCAGCTCTGAAGCATTATTTGCAAAAACAACTACATCATCTGTGAAATCTAAATGACTTAAATACTCTCCATTTACTTTCACTCCTTTAGTTTCCCATTTTAATCCACAAAATACTTCTTGCAGCACTGCTGTAAAAAGTGTTGGAGATATAGAGTCACCTTGTCTTACACCTTTCTCAATGTTGATTTTTCCAGTATCATTATGTAATCTAATTGTTGCTGTTGCATTTTTATAAATATTCTTTAAAATATGACAATATCCTGGATCTATACCTTGATGATCCAATGCTTTAATCACTGAAGAAATGTGTATAGAATCGAATGCCTTTTCATAATCTACAAATCCAAAACATAATGACAATTCATATTCATTTGTCCTTTCTATGACTTCTCTCAATACCTGGATATGATCTATTGTACTAAAACCACTTTTAAATCCAGCTTGTTCTCTTGGTTGGTGGAAATCCAAAGTTCTCTGTAGACGAGTTGTAATTATCTTGGTAAAAATTTTATATAAAACTGATAAAAGGCTGATAGGTCTGTAATTTCTAATATCTTCTTTATCACCTTTTTTAAATATTAATATTATTACTGCATTCTTTCAATCTTCCGGTACATCTTTATCATTTAGACATTTGGTATATAACTTTGCTAAAATTGTTTCTATTTCTTCACCTGCTTCTTTTAATATATCAATTATAATTCCATCATTTCCTGGAGCCTTTCCTTTCTTCATACACTTAATTGCATGTCTCACTTCTTCATTTAAAATTCTGGGCAATTCGGAAGATGTAATAGATATAGGAGGTACTTGTTCTTTATTACTATATAATTCTTGATAAAAATCTTCTACCAATTTCATGATGTCATCTCTCTTTTTAGTAATAATTCCATCTTTTTTTCTTATTGCAGATATAAATTTCCTACCAATACCAAAATGTTGTTTAACATTTTTGAGACTTTTATTTTCTTCTACAGCTTTCCTTGCTATTTCACAGTTATACTTTCTTATATCATTTTCAACTCTTTTCCGTACCATTTTACAAAATTCGAGATATTCAATTCTTTTTAATACATCATTTTTGTATATCTTCATATTCCTTCTTTTCTTCATAAATTCTCTAGTCTCAGTAGAAATTTTATATGTCAATTGCTGCTTTTTTCTATCAGCTATGTTTGTTGCAGTTTTTAAAAGTGTATCAGTTATTTTCATATTAATTTCATTCAAATCTGAATCATGTTCAAAATCTACTAATACTTGAAACCTATTTGTAGGTTCTAATTTAAATTCATTAGAATGTTTCTGAAGATTAGGAATATTAACTGTAAATATTGTTTTTCTTAATAATTTTTGTCTCTCTAGTTTTACATTAACACGTAACTTACACCTTACTAATCGATGATCACTTCCTGTGTTAAATTTATTAAGAACATTACAATCTTGAAATATGTATTTTCTGTTAGTCAAAATATAATCCAATTCTGCTGTACCTTCATTTGGATGCTTCCATGTCCATTTCTTTTTAACATTTTTCTCAAAAAATGAATTCATAATATAAAGTTTTTCTTTTTCTGCAAACTCCACAAGTCTATGTCCTCTCTCATTTCTATTACCATAACCAAAATTACCTACAGCAATTTCATCTTTCATTTGTCTACCAATTCTAGCATTAAAGTTTCCCATAACAATTTTAAAATGTTGTTTACTCTGATCAAAAGCCTTTTGTACATCCATATAAAAATCTTCTACTACTTCATCACTATGAGAACTTGTTGGGGCATAAACCTGAATTATCTGCATTTGGTATCTGCTATTAAGTTGTATAACTAATCTTGCCACTCTGTCCGATACACCATCAATCTCCACAATATTGTTCTTCCACTTTTTATTTATAATGAATCCTACTCCACTTGTATTTCCAATATGTGTGCCTTTATAATAGAGTATATGTCCACTTTTTAAATCAATTGTTTCTTCTCCTTTTCTTCTAACTTCACAAAGTCCAATAATGTCCCATTTAATATAAGTCAGTTCTTCTAATTCTTGCAATCTTCCTTCACTTGAAAGTGATCTGCAGTTGTAAGTACCTAAATAAAAAGTCATCATCAAATGGCAGCCTGGGTCCACAATCAGGGGATTCTTAGCACCCTCTGCCTTTGGCCACCAACTGCTGCCTTGGTTGGTGACTTTACAGCCTCCTGGGAATAAGGGCCATGCTTTATTTTTGTCTGTCATAATTGTATATATGTATTGGAAAAATATTTATCATTTACACAAACATTCATTCTGCCTTATCAGGCACTGAGAAGAAAGACCATGGTGTTTCTTGATCTTAAACTCAGAGGTAAAAAGCCAATAAACTCACCATGCTGGCAATGCGTGTTGGTGAGCAGCCCATCCACGTTCGTATACTTTCATAAATAAAAAAAAAGAAATAACAGCAATAATGTTCAATACCAGAAACCATCTTCATTTTGGCACTTAATGAAAATATTAAATCTGGATATTATTATTTTACATGCCACAGAGACATTTCTGGTAATAGTTATATTAAGCCAATTAATATCACATGATCGCTATTTCTTATGCTTGCTCTTAACTGTTATTCAAACAAGGAAAACTCTCTATATGTATTGCCACTCAGTGCAACCCAGAGTAATCAATGGATGCCAGAAGGCTTGGGCATAAAATCTCCATCTAGTGCCGATTTATCCAATATCCCCAGATTAGTTTCTGGCTTGTAGCCTTCGTCACTGAGGAGCCTTGGATCTAAAAGCATTGCATCTAGATCTTAGGATCTAATGCAACCCTCCAGCAGCCACCTTTTATCTCTACTTAGCTACAAAACTATGAGACAAATTATAATATTTTCAATCCAAGCTTGATCTGAACTCAGTTCAGTACCTATACATTTCAGTGCCTTCTGGTATCCATTGATTACTCTGGCTTGCACTGAATGGCAATATGTATAGAGAGTTTGGTCTGTTTGAATAATAGCTGTATTCTGAGGAATTACACTTCAATGTTTCCTACACTACACACATCTTATTAATTGCAAATTAAATAGTCTGTTTGGACTAAGGAAAATCTCTAGTTTAATAAATGTTCAGTAAAGATTATTAATATATTTCTATAAAGTGGTTTGTGTCAAAGTTGTGAATGCAGAAAGTTTGATACTATAGTAAATTGCTATCTATATAATTCTAAACAAATGATGAAGATATATGTAAGAGATAGAGAGATCTGGGACAAATGATGGGTGGTCCAGCACAAAATATGCAACTTGGGAATCATCCTTTTCACATATCTTTGGTAATATGTTTCAGGAATATTAATAGAAATTTGAAATATATATATATGCAGTTAAAATGTATCTGAGGATAAATTACAATATGAGTTATATTTGTTTTACCTCCTTGTAAAAGTGAAGTAGATGGTTGGTTTGCCTTCTGGGACAATGGATGGTTGTGATATGATTGAACTAAGTAAGGTTAAAGATGTTATTTATAAGAACAAAACTTCCCATAAATGCCTCAAATTTAAATTATAATAAAGCCTTCTGTAACATCTCCCCATCTTCAATACTTTCATTGGAAAATATACAACAACAAAAAAGAAAACAATCACCATCCTAAATCAAAAAAAAACACAGTAAACCAATGATTACACAAGAATCCATTAACATGCAAGCAACCATTAAATTGCATGTAGCAATCCAGCAAACTCCATGCACCTGAAACAAGATAAATTTTCATAAAAAAACTCAATCTATCCAAAATCTAATAATATTTAGCACGAACTGTGAGATCTCGTTTCACCCAACACATGGTCTGATTAGTAAGTACTTCACAGCTAATAATATAAATATTGATATATTTCAATTAGTGGTTATGAATGACTTTAAAAGTTGCAACTATATAATGTAGAGGATGATTTTATTATTTATTGCTTGGGAATTCATAAAAAGTTTGAGTACTGGAAGCGGTAGAGATGACGATGATCCACGGACTTTGAGTTCCAGTGTCAGCCACTTTATTATCACTACTCCAAATCATGAAGAGCAATTACAAAATTGCTAAGCTTCTGAAATCTATTTTATTTTTTCATAAATGCTAAGAAATGAAAAAAAAAGAAAAATATAATAATCATTAGATTTCTTTAAGTTTATTGGTTAGAGAATTCCTGACTTGATAAAGAAAAAGAAATATTTTATGCGTACTGTATTATATTAGAAAGATTAATTAATTTAAATTCTTATTAATGGAATGACGTAACCTTGCAATACATTCATTAAAAAGCTCAATTTATATATGCTCATTTTCGACGATTTTCTTTTAGAATTTTTTTTTTTTTTAAAAACAATAAAGCTAACCTTTGACCTTCACCACTTGACATTTTTCTCTGCAAAAAATCAATAAGTATTTTAAGTGATATCATTGGCGTAGTTTTATTATTACATGTTTAAAATATCAGCTGGAATTGATTTTCTCCTGCGAAATAAACAAGATCTGCAGATGAAACGTTTTACAGAAATCATTAGAAATTAGCCATTTCCATTTGAGTTTTAAATTAAAATCGAAACTGCCTTGGCCCAAACTGTATATATTTTTTTGACCTTTGACTAAACGCCACTCGCCAGTGAAGAAAAAAAACTGTGGTTTCTGTCTTTCTCATTGAAATATTTTTAACAAGTGTTTTTTATTTGATTTTCTCGCCTGCAATTAATTTTTATTATTACAGTTTGCCCAACGTCACTACTAATAAGTGACTTTGGTCGAGTTTTAAATTACTTTAAATTTGAAACATATTAGGATTTTTTTTTATTAGTGAAAGTCTAATATGGTAAAAACGATGTCAGTTTAATGTATTTTCCTAAATAGTTTAATTTTATATATATGAGTGTGTGTGTATTTTGTATATATAAATGTTAAATTGTAAGCTTAAAGGTAGCTTAAATGAGTAGACAATAGCGTATTACAACATCACGATAACACTTAGTCATCTTGCTATTTTCAGCCATTTCTTTAAAACAATTTACTCTAGCATATTTAGAATAAGAGATTAATCTATGTAGACTGACTATGCATTCTTAAGATAAATATTACTATTATATGACTATCGTATATTTTATTTTGTTTCTGCAGTCATAACTTTCCTTTATCCTACTCCATTTTTAGCGAAGTGGAGGTGACAATCCTAGAGCTACAAGATTTCAGGACCGATTCTTAATTGAGTAAAGTCAATTTTAAAAAAATCTAGGTTCAGAAATTTTAAATGCTCAAATTGCTATTAAGGTACTAAATATCACATGATTTCCTGAACAATTAACCATACTATGATTTTTTTTATCTTGTAGAACCCATCAGTTTGATATCTGAAACAAGTTTACAAATAAAATGATTTTAGTACTTATATTTACTTGCCATGCCAGTGACATGGAGTTTGAATTCTGAACAAATGAGATGGCCCACTTTAATCTAGCTAATATTGGATCAATACATAGATATCTAGCTATTATTAGCTAGAGATTGAAACAATGATGGAAACTATGTGACAATTGGCTATCCTAAATAGTACCATATATTAGTTTAGGATCTTTATTTATAATTAATAATAGCTAGAAACCACATGACAACTATTATGAAATACATATATTGGTGATTATTTATCTTTTCAACATATATGTGTTCAAATGTATCAGTGTTATGAGATAGAGTGGTGAGTCATGTGAAAGTCTGTGCTTATATACCCTATATATTATATATACTTAAGAAAAAGCCCTAAGCCTATTTGAGACATGGATAAAGAAAGTTATGCATTTATCTACCCAAACAAAAATAATAAATTATTAGGATTACAGGTAAATGCTCTAACCAAAGGTATATTCAGCACTCATTTAAAGAAAAAACAATATAGCAGATAGTATTCATTAGAATGCAAACTGATATCAGTTCTTTCTTTTTCTTTCTGGTATATAATTTTATGTTACAGCTCTAAATATGGAGATGTTAGAATAAATTATATGATTTGAATACAAAGTCAGATCATCACTGGTGATGATTAAGTGCTATTGCTTGATGTAGTACCTATTTCTTAATTATCTCTATCTGCTGAGAAGAAAACCATTTTTTATCCATATTCATTATATCTTGAAATTCAAGATAATTATATAAGAAGTCATAAATATATGAAATAAAAGCAGCAAAACAGCCTTTAAAAAGTAATCTACTACAACAATATCTCCTAGAGGAACAGTGAATGCAGTTAATTAGCAGATAATGAGATGTTAAGTAGTTTATCATTCCTGTTATACCTTCTAACTAAGAAAATCTAGCTAGCCATTTAGTTACCAATATTCAATAGTTATCTGGATTGGCTATAGGTGTGTTAAAGGAAAAATAAGCCTGTTGATAAAATTGCAAGTTTGCCCAACTTAGATTCAAATTTAGGTCATAAGCATTATGGACAAATCTGTTACCACTTTACTGCAAGACCCTTCATGCATATATACTGAACAGTATATGTATATATTGAAATGAACAATTCATTATTCATTTCAATAAAAAAAAAAAATTCTTCTAAGCAAAATGTTATGCAAATTTGATTTTTTAAATAAAGGACTAAAACAAAGTTCAAAAAAGAAAGTAAGTTAGGATATAAAAATCAGTTTTTTTCTCTGGGACCAGCAAATTGGAATACCACTTCATTCAAATCCCAGGATTTCACCATACCTTGTGGGAAAAAATGAGGCACTACTAACAGTTAACTAGATCTAATTTGGAATACTTTGAATAACTCCAGCTGAAAAACAGAAATAGGCTTGTTTAAAAAATATAGCTAGAAATTACAAGATTATTATCACCTTAAATGGACTTTTAATATTTGTCAGAAAGAAGTAAATGACAACATTTTGTTTTGGGTGAGTGTTATTTAAAGAATGATTTGTACTTTATTTTAAATAATTTGAGTTTGTGAACCATGTTTATTATTCAGATATTATTTTTAAAAAACTTAGTTTAAAAAAAAAAGAATTTGTAATAACTTTTCTTTATTTGTTAAAATTATTTTTTAAAAGAAAAAAAAGTATATATCACATAAGTACGCTAAGTTTATGAATTTTATGTAAGTTATTAATAAGAAAAAGATAAAGAAATAATGAAAATCATGTAAATGCAATGTACACATATAAATTGAAATATTAAATAACCATAGTTAACATGTAATTATTTCCATTTGTCTCATTTTTTCATAGTTAAACTTATATTTGATTACTGAAAATTGGATTTTATGTAGATGGATTTATATATGCACAGTTGTTTGTTCAATGTTTAATAATTTACATATAGTTGCATTCATATGGGAGAATACATTCTTGTCAGTTTAATGAATTAGGGATCAATCTCATAAAAAGTTATCCCTGTATAAATTGTAGTAGTATTAAATTATGTTTAGGATCAAAAGACCACTTCTTATAATTATTGTATAAAAGGTTTGTTTAGTTAGGGTTAGAACCAAAAACCTATCCCTTTATAGTTATTATTATATAAGCAGTTATATTTAGGAATAGGATCTAAAATTACTATTCCTTATGATTATTATAATAAAGATAGCATTAGTGTCTATGCCATATAGAGCATATGCATGCGTAAATACTAGGAGACATGAATCAAAGAAATGTTTATATTTATGGATTTATACATGCATAGAATTACATTTAAGTTTATTACAGACAGGGTTCAAGGTAAAATGAATGTGATATTATCTATGAATATGTTAATTTTATGATGTATAAACATTAAAAGAGTTTATTAAAGAAATAAATTGTATATCAATTAATGATTATACTTTGTAAATAAATTATTGTTACATGATTTGCATGATTTGTTAATTTATTAAAGAAAATAAATTGTATATCAATTAATAAGTACATTTTTAAATAAATTATTATTACATCATTTGTTACTTTGTTTATGTAAGATTGCTTGGTCTACCATTATTCATCGGGAGTAACTTATGTTCTTGTGATTTAGCCTGGTATTACAAATGGGACTCTCCAGTATAATCATTTTCCACTGATCCCTTTGCAGGTCAGTGATATACCACAGGATCCCTTCTTTCAGATGGTATCTTTTTCCAGTGTTAGTCTCTGATGTTTCTCCTACTTCATTTTTGTCTTCTAGTTGGTCAATGATTTTCTTGTAGGTAGAGCTCTGCCATTGTACCTTTCCCAAGTGTCTCAATTCTTCTTCTACTACAGTATCTGCTTGTAATTCTACATTGCCCAACAGATATCTGCCATCTTCAGATGATCCTGGGCATCAGGAACAATATTCTGGCTCAATGTGTCGGCTACCACATTTTCAGTGCCCTTACAATACTGGATGGAATAATTGAACTCCCGGAGAAAAAGGCTCCATCAGATTAGCCTACTATTTGTTAAATAACTATGGTTTAGGAATTCCAGGCTCTTATGATCTGTCCTAATTATCGTTACTGATCCTATCAAGAATTGGCGGAACTTCTGATATGCCCACACCACAGCCAAGGCCTCTTTTTCTGTTATGCAGTAATTAATTTCTGCATCTCTCAATGTTCTTCTGACAAAATAAATTATGCCCAAGGTACCATCCTCTTGAGCTTTCATAAGAGCTGCACCTAACCCGTACCCTGAACAATAAACGGTTTCCTTAGGTCAGGGTAAACCAATACCACTTGGCTAGGAACTTTTCTTTAATAACCCTGAAAATTGGTCTCATGCTCTTCCATCCATTTCCATGACATCCCCTTATGTAATAATTGCAGCAGAGGCTCCATGTCAGAAGCAAAGTTTTTGTAAAAATTTATTGTAGAAATTACTCTACCCCAAAAATGATCTAACTTGTCTTGGTGTTTGAGGAGCTGGGAAATCTCATATTACCTGGATTTTGTTGGGATGAGGTCTGATTCCATTTGCATTAATCAAGTGCCTTAAGAAATTTCACTTCTTTCACTACTAAACAGCATTTTTATAAGTTAATGTGAATACCCTTCATTTTGACTCTTGTAAAAACAACGTGAGGTATTGTAAGTGCTCATGAGCATTGTTAGATGCGATAATCACATCATCCATGTAGATAGTGATCAATTTTTTGATCTCAGGGAACAGTACATTGTCAAGACATTTTAACAGGCCTGCTCCACTATTCTTGAGACCAAAAGGCATTCTGTTAAATTGGTATGATATACCATTATATTGAAATGCCATGTACTTCCAGTCAGCAGGATGTAACTTGATCTACCAATAGCTGGCAGTCAGATCCAACATGGAAAATATCCCCCCCCTCATAATTTATTTACCAACTCATTAATTGGAGGTGGAACATTTTGATTCAGCCATGTGATCTTGTTCAATTGCCTGGCATCCAAACGTAGTCTTATGGCTCCATCTTTTTTTTACAACCACTAAAGTTATTATATGCTGACAAACCCTTAGTGATAATATCCCACTCTTCCATTTTAACTAATTCTCCCTCTACCTCAGCTCTATATTGGTGTGGCACTGGGTATTATCTTGCCTGGTATGGTGTACTGTCAGCAACCTTGATCCTGTGCTCATACCCTTTAATAATCCTGGGTTTATCTAAAAAATAGATTTATTATCAGTTAGAACTTCTTTTAGGGGACCTTTCCATTCTCCACATCATTTATTAGTTCATCAATCCATGCCTCTATTGAAGGATGTTCTATCTCAACCTCCATATTACATATATTTTGCTGATTCATTCTCATCCATGACCTAAACTCCACTTCTTCGCCTTTGCAGATAATCTTTTCATTTTTATAATTGATCACACATCCAGTTTTGTGCATAAAATTCAACCCCAATATGGCTTCATGTACCAAACCTTTTATAATTAATAACATGTGGTGTATAATTTTAGCCCTTATTTTAATTGGCATCCAAACTTGTTTTGAGCCCAATTGTGCCTTTTTGTTATTTGTCAATGTTATTTGCGTGCTTTTCCCTGCTAGAGTTGGTATCTCTATAGGTTGTCTCCGTATACATTGATACATTGTTTCTGACATTACTGATATCTGGCTGTCAGAATCCCACAATGTCTCTTCCTTGACATCATTTATTCACCAAACAACCTTTGGGCATTCTTGAGAGGTGTAATTAATCGATTTGCCATCCCACTTACAAATAAGGTTATCTACCCTCTTTTCATCTGTTGTTCTACTGATCTCTTTATTCCTTTTCTTTTTTCTCTTTTTTTATTTTTTACTTATTCTTTTATTTCTTTAATCTCTACCCTTATTTCTTCTTTTAATTCTCTGACCATCTCTGTCATTTTTTTCTTTATATCTTCTTTGAATTCCATTATGAATTTGTATAATAGTTTTCTTATTAAGGATTCCATGCCCTCTTTCAATTCTTTTTTGCCTTCTGCCATATTTTGTATATTTCTACCACTTTTCAATTTCATATATGGCTGGGTGGTTTATTTTTGCTATAGTAAACAAAATCTTAACTTCATTAATTGTTACGATATAAATTCAATATTTTATTTTGCTTTGTTAATAAATTTGTTCACCGACACCCCTCTCTTTTATCATCCTATAATCTCTCATCCATCTCCACCTTTATCATCATTACTAGACTTTGATAGGTTTTATTTATCTTTTATTATTTAATTTATGTGCTACTATTTTGCTTCATTATAACCTTATTTAAAATCTTACACTCTTACTCTACTCTTAAAAAAAAACTTTTGTAGTCATACGCAATAACTTTTTAGACTTGCGCACTAATTGCGGTCATATTTATTTTCCGGCTATGGACATTAAATTCTTTGTTTTATGCCATTTTTATATTTTCTCAGGTCGTAGGGTTTTTTTTTTCAAAGTCCCACTTTGCGAAGCCATTGTAACATTTTTTCCCGTCTGGCTAGATCTCTATATGCAATAAACTATGTGAGTTGATCAAGTTATAAAAAAAAAGAATGTTCCATTCTTATTTCTAAAAACATAACTATATTTCCTGATCAACTCTACCTAGGAATTGTTATGATTACAATTGTCAAACAAATCAGTTTTTAATTTATAAATGAGGGTGCCAGAGTCATTAGACTCGCTGATTCTGCATCAAATGTATTGTACTCATAAAGTAATAATTATAAAATCAGGATTAAAATTCCTGTTAATTCATGGAAGATATTTCCCTTTGGCTTAATTAAGAAAATAAATATACCAGACAAAGGTAATTTATACATTAATTTTAATTCTAACTAATAAAATCGAAAACACAAATATAACAACATTATTAATATTATACATGTACAATGAAAGTTATATGAGTAATAAATATTTATAATAGCATGCTAAACATTTAATACTTATTGTAACAAAAATTATAATATTGGAAAGAATTATGCATAATTAATTTAACAATTTAATTCAAATATTTCTTCTTGAAGTAGTATCTAATTGATGTCCCTTTTTTTGTGTGTGTTTATGTAGTAACAGTTTCATTTAAATTTCAGCTCATAAATCTTTAGATAAAAAAAATCAGGGGTTAACTGTTTCATTTAAAACTGTTCATAAATCTTTAGATAAAAGTTGTGAGGGAATTATTTTATTTAAAATTCAGTTCATAAATCTTTAAATAAAAGTTATGTCCATTAACTTATCAGTAAGTTAGAAATTTGTGCAGGTGATTGATCATCCGACGTCCAATTATTTTGATGTGTAGTCTGCAGTTGTTTTATTGGTTTATTTCTTCCAAGTCTCCGATCGGTATTTAGGTAGAGCTAGATGATGACTCAGGTGACTTTTCCGAGAGAAAGTGTCGGCAAACGATTGAGTACTACTCACTCATGAAGAGTGGGTTCAGCTCATATCTAAGTGACCACATTTTACCTTTTTTTTATTAAAAAAAATGAAGCACATAAAATTGCTCAACACACTCCAAAAAAAAAGAGACAAAGACCCTTCTCAAATCTGTCGGCTCCTTTTATACCCACAGATCTTTTTTAGAAGTTCTGCACATATTTCCTTTACCTTTTGTTTTCTTATTTTATAATCTACATTATTTCCTTTTTTTTTCACTACAAAGTTGCATTTCCCTTATGAATTTCTGCCATCTTTAATTATTCTTAGAAAGGTATTTCCAATAGTAATCTTTTACATTTGAAAGTTCTTTTTGCTATTTGAATCAATTATTCGGTATGCACTTTTCAATATCGAATTTATTTTAATTAAATTACATTAAAAAAAATTAAACTTTCACTGTACATTTTTCTTAAAAAAAAATTATATTACCAAAAAAAAAATTAAAGATCATTTTTCCTTTTTTTAAAAATGATGTACAATGCCAAATATCACTTTGTATCATATATATATATAAATAAACGGTATAATATAGATTGCCTTTTAAAACTATCTTGGTTAACCAAAATAGCGAATAGCTTTCAATTCATGTTTATTTTTTATTGCACTGAACTTCAGATACAATGAGTATTATGTCACACACAAATCAGACTATAACAATAGCATACAGAGCAACCCAAAAGTTTGACTAGCACAAATCTGTGCTAATAACAGCTCTCTTCTTTATCCTACAAACTTTTTAATTAATCTGTTTTAATATTTATAACCAAATTCTAAGCAATATACAAAATGATAAGCATCAGAATAAAACTATGTATTTTGTTTTGTAATTAATAAAAATAAATATAACTGTAATACAGTTTTTGTTTTTTTTATCCTATATTTATTAAAGCAATATATCTATATATCCTTTTGATTAATTAACCCTTTCACATTGCTCAATTTTTTGATAACCTTTAGCAATATTTGAGTACATTTCCAAGTTTTTATTTTAATAAAGTTCTATTTATTCTTCATTATATATAGCCAAATTTTAAAATATTTCTTAGAAATATGAGTTTAAAATTAAAATTATTTTAAAAAACAATGCTCCAACTTTCTAAATATAGAAAAAAGTAATAAATTTAAATTAATCATCAGAACAATAGCCCTTGTTATTTTAGCAATTGCAATAAAAATGTATATAAAACAAAATAAAATTTATTTTAATTCAATTTCTGACTTCAAAATGAATTTTTGTAAGAAATACATAAAGCAAAAAATATATATATTTTAAAGTTTAAAAATTCACTTTTAATTATTAAAAAAAGATCCAAAATAGCATCTATTATAGGTATAGAAATGTTCCTTTCTTAGCTAATTACAACTTCTTCCTTATCATTATTACATTTCTCTTGATTTTGTATTCTTCAAATAAAGTCAGAGCCTAAACATCATATTCTTATCAAAAAATGAATATTTCACAAATATTTTGCAAAAACAATCGTAAATATACAAAGATTATGGAAAACATACAATTTTCACTTTTAAGATTTGAATAAAAAGTGATCTAACACATACACAGTAACTTTTGAAAACAAAGAAATTATCATTTCCAGACACTTTTATTAGATTCTTTGTATGATATTGTCATCTAAGAATTTTTAAATTAATAAATAAGTATTTAGTTTAGTTAAAACAATAACAAACTTTTCATATAATATTGCCATCCAATGCAATCCATAGAAGTCAATGGCTGAAAGGTTTGTGCATAAAATCCTTATCTAGTGCATACTCATTCTATATTCCCAGATTAGTTTCTAGTGAGTGGCTTTCATCAGAGAGGAACTTTGGATCTGAGAGCACTGCAGCTGTATAGAAAATTTGCTACTGTTTTAACAGCTTGGGTAAGCATAGGAAATAGTGGTCTTGTGATGATTTATTTCAGTTACAGTTTTTACCATTATGTGAATGCAAACTGGAAAATGAATGTTACAAATAACTGCTGAGTGATGAAAGCACTACTGCCTAGTAGAAAACATCATTTTTATTTAAGAAAATATTAAAAGATAAAAATAAATTTTAAATTAAAATTTGCTTTTTAATCTTTAACGCACAAAATATATTTAATTAATTTATATAGACACCTGGACCATACACTGACACCTTTATTTTTACAAAATAGTTTTACCCTTTTTTTATTACATTAATATTTTTTATCAGAATCAGTGATAAATAATATAGTCAATTTATCATAGACACCTTTTTTAAAAATTTTAAATAATTTATTTAAAATTATCAAAAATATTACCTACTCATTTAATATTTAATCATTCTATACTCTTTTAGCAATTATATAAATAATTTTATAATTATAAATTTTATTAAACGCCCATTATTATATTAAGTAATAATTTACTAAGGCTGTAACCTTAGAAATAAGCGTCTGAAAAGTACGAAGGTAGAGACCTCTATAGGTTTTAGTAAATTATTACTTATAAATAATTTTAATAATATGGACATTTATTCTTTTCCTTTATAAACTTTAAATATATATGAACAAATAAACTATCAAGATTACTCATCCATTGGGTTTTGGATATGAAACAATCTCTCTCAATATATGTGCATAACTTAATGTATACAATTAATTAACAATTTTATCCAGTGTTATAAAATCCAAATTAAGTTTATAAATAAACTGTAACTAAGATACTATAACAATAGAAGTAAATAATTAAGTAAACCTAGACTATTACAATATACTTTGTAATTTCCATTTACAAAATATTAATTTTTAATGGCTTTTAATGCTTATAATAACTGTATAAATCACCATTATTTAATTAAATAAAAATATTCTAATTGCAGTTATTATTGCAATGGGTAACACTTACTAATTCCCAAACAAAGCAATTTTTTTTCAAATATTTACACATGAAGTTTGTATCCCACCCATCCCTCTTCTGTGTCTTTAAATGGATAAGGTGCTATACATGAGGGGTCAGAGTGACTTGAGGTCAATATGGGTATGGCAATGATATTGGCATCAGCATGGGATTTGGGCTTTCCATTATCAGATTTTCAATGATATAAAAATTGGATGTTGGAGTAGATTGAAGCCTGTCCATTAAAGTGTGAAGATTTTCTATCTTAATATAAACTGAGCATTGATTATATATATGTGTGGGAGATGATAATCTGGACCAATTGATGAGTGCTGGTTTAGCACAAAATACATATATTGGTGATTTTCCCCCCATGTTTGTGGTCATGTGTATCAGTTGTATGAAATAGTGTAGATAGTTGAAGAGTGCTTGAAAGTCTCAGTTCAAATCCCCTATATTTATATACAAAGCTGGGGGTTTTTCCTGATGAAAACTAGTCTTTTAATTGAAATATTAAAAAAAATACAGTTATGTAGATAAATCATTTTATTTTGTTTGTTTTCTTTATTTGAATATATACTTTAATTAGGTTTTTTTTTTTTTTCAATTTATTAATTCAGGCAAGATTGTCAATAAGACCATAATTGTCTGCATTGCATGATATGTAGAAAAGTTGTGTTAGCAATTTAAACACAATATATGCATAAAAATGTGTGTTAATATATCAAAACAGATTACAATAAAATCCTTATAATAAAAGCTTCAGATTGTTATTTTAGTATAGTTGATAGGTATTCAAACTTATTTTACAAATGCTTTGATAAAATACATGTGAAGTGTGAGAATACTGATTATTCTTTTACATTAAATTAGAATCAGTGATCTTAAAACTTATATATGCAATAGAAAATTATAAAATCTGCTTCTTGTTTGCACACGCATATATAATAGAAATTTTTTACAAACTTTATAAATTACCATTTGAGTTTGGAAATAAGATGACCATTTTTATTTTCTTAAAGACTTTATCTTTTTTTTTTTCCATGTGTCATAGCATCGGCCGGGACGCGAACCCACAACCGTCTGCAACCAACTACTTGCTTGCATGGCGGCTGCGATACCTCTCGGCTAACAACGCAAGACTAAAGACTTTATCTTGTGGCTGGAATGAGAGTATCCTTGCAGTTTTAAGATCTTGTTTAATGCGAATAGTTCAAACTTTATAAATGTAAACATTGAACATTTAATGAGATTTTATTTTTGTATTTTTTAATTAGAGCTTAACTATTGTACCGGTCAGTTTTGTCTGTTAATATAACAAGATCTAGCATCTAGGCAAAAGTACCTCAAGTCCAATCATGTGCAAGATACATAAGTCAGGAACACTCATGAACTCTGCCCTATTTGTCTATTTTCCGGATCTATCAACTTACGAGCAACAATCCCGATGATACCGATCTAATTTATCTCTCTCCGCCGGTATCGCAAAGTGGAGACACGAAAAGATTCTAATTTGAATTTATATAACGGAATATTTTAGTATAAAATATAAGTTTGACTCATTTAAAGGTCGTGACCTTTCACATTAATTATATATAGAGAGGATTAACAAGAGATCATCTAGTCAGAGAAAGCATAATTCAATAACTAAAATATTAATATTTTAAATAAAAGAAACAATGATTCTGCAAGTTATGATATCTATAAGATCTATTAATTTATATAAAATACGCATAAATACTTGGTTTATTATTCCATTAATCGTCATTGACACCTTAATGTACTTATAATTTGATTGATATTTACATGGTAACAACAGGTAAATCACCTGAAATTTGTTTATAACTTAGAAAATGACAAATTTGATTTATTATTTTATTTTATTGTGGCTAGCTCATATGCCAATAATTAATAAGTACAATGATGAACACAATTTAATGCTATAAGAAATATCTTTGTGAGATATTAATCCACCCTCAAAGAACAAAATAAAGCACTTGACCGAATATTTAGAATGATTAATTTTATGACAAAAATACATTTTACAGTAAAAAATAAACTATTATCAGTTTATACTGAGTGAGAAATGTGTGTGGGATAGTTCATTAACATATATATAATGGCATCACAAAAAGACACGCATATGAAAATATTAATCAGTATAATAAAGAAATCTGTTTAGTAGAATCATAACATTATGGTTTATGGACATTCATAGGTTTGATTTATGGCAAGAACTTTAAGAGAGCAGTGTATGCAAGGTGGCAGAATTAGATGATCCAATATTGGATCCGAAAAATGTACTTCCAAATTTAAAAACAAAGAATGGTGACTGAATTCTTTCTGCTACTTTGACAGATTCGGTTCACAGAACGAAGGGGTTGGCTATTAATAACGATAGGCTGGATCTTTCCAGAGTGCCCCTATGTTAATAGCTCATATGACAAATAAGACTCATGGGGGGGGGGAGGTTTCCAGCCATATTCTTGGACTTGGAATGAATATACGGGATTCAGATTACTGAAATTCCTGGGGAACAAAGCACGAAGACACACATGTGTATTTGAATGTGGAGGCCTGCTTGCATACGATGCTTGGAATGAAAAACACATAATACTTTAAAAACTAAGAATGAATGATTGATAACCTATATATATATTGGGAATATCCGATGTAATAGTATGATTTAAATACTAAACAGTAATGGATTATTTAAACTTATTACTAAAATACATAATCATTGGAATAGAGATTCCCCTTCCCTATTATTTTAATCTATCTATAAACTTCTCACAATGTTAAATAAATATGAGAATTCGGTTATAAGTGTTTTTATATTATACTAAACATAATTTAAACATATACGAATGGGATGGTGGTTATTTATTTCATAATAAACAGATCTGATTTTATAAAGTTTTAAGGTTAGCGCTTATTATTTAAATAACAAAAAAAAAAAAAATATTTACAGATTTCTACTCTGTTTTTCTACAATGACATTATAAGATAATTAATTTGTTTTCCCCAAAATTCGCAAGCATTCGCTAAGATAAAAATAACAAGACATGTTTTAATTAAAGTTAATCTAGTCACTCCATAAAAATAGAAAGGGGGGAAATATAAAAAAAAATGACATACTGGCGAATTTGAGGAATTATTGGCATATTTAAATATATATATAAAAACACGATAATAAAAGTTATAAAATATTATTGCAGCATGAAGGTGAAGAAAATGTTACACTTATTTAATAGAGGCTCAATGATAAAAGAAAATGAAAGAAAGTTATATAGAGTTAGTACATGTTAATATCAGGTAAGTAAATTACAAATTATTTAACTGGAATGTTTAATTTCTGGTCGAGCTACTATAATAATATTATTTTAAATGACAGAAAGGGTTATGAGAAATATTTACAGAAGGCTGAACTTAAGAATTTAAACATTAGGCAGTGGCTAGAGTTCTTTACCTTGGTAATTAATAGTAGTTCTTGATGATTTCAGCATCCATTGGAAATGGTGAACTAGATCTAGTTAGATTTGGTCGGTCAGGCAGGTAGCATTTCATTATTCAGTCTTTAAGTACATTAAAGTTCATGGGTGATGGGATCCTGGGCAATGAGTGTGGGAAAGAACATGTCGATCGGAGAGAAAGGTGAAAATTTCTGCTACTCATGACACATTGGATTATTATAATGACAAGCATGGATTATATTTACCATTACTGTTTTTTAATTACAAGTCTCTTCTTGGGATTCAAATCTAGCAGTATTTATACTATTTCTCCATTTATCTTGGAATGCACTTTTGTTGCTAGACCTGAGGCACTTTATGCACTTAGTGGATATGGAATTTGCTGACCAAATGCACCTTTTGTTAGTGTAAGTTTTAAAGACAATGCAATCCTGTTAGAATTTCTCGAACGATTGTTTTAAAATATATCTAAGATTTTAAAGCAAATTTGAAGTGGATAAAATTTCCACTAATGGATTTTTACATTACTGTTATAAAATTATTACATTTTAATTTGGACTAATGGGTTTCCGGTCAATTGTTTTAATTGTGTTAGAGAATATTCAGTAGGATTGCATCACCTTTTTTTCTGACTGCCAATGATAAATTACAAATATAATTTTAAAATACACATTAATAATATATTTTGCTTTTATACATGTTTTAAAAGTAATCTCCCCTCACCTATAATATGTACACATCCATTATGCACGTATACGAATTAAAATAAAATCAAAGATTTATTTATTAAAAGTAAATTACATTAAGATATATCTACATCAGTTATTATTTTCATAGTTAAGCAGAAAAATAAAGTATTAATAAATACGTATATATGCGTAAGGATGGAATTTGAATATGGTTTGGTGGTGGGAGATTCTAAGTGGGCTGTGAAGTTGGATCTGAGTATCAGATCGACTGCTTCACTATAATATAATTAAGTAAGAAGCTAATTAAAAACTGGATTGAAAAACAGAAACCACATCATCCTGCAATAGTATTTCATCGAAAACCTGCAATTTAAAAATATATATTATATATAGAATTTTCCATTAATTTTTATACCTTCAATCTAAATAATCTGTGAGAATATTTAGTTTAACACATATATAAAACTTTCATGGAAAGATGATTTAAAATTGATAGGATTTCAGAGAAATTTAAAATCTTTAATTCCTCTTAGATACTAAAAACTTATTACCAATATAAGATCATTGATGCTGAAATAAAAGTTATCTGTCTTAGCTTCCGTTTAAACAAAATTTACTGTTAATTACTGAAGCTCATGGTTAGTATTGGGCTATCAATTTTAATTGATGATTACCTAGTAACAGCATCGATGGATTTTTCTCTAATTATTACATGAAATTCCCATTTATTTGTTCTGTTTATATATTACATAATACATACTAATTCTCATGAAAAGATTATTTATAGCTAATAAGATTTAAGAGTCGTTGAGAATTTTCAATGTTCTCACACAGAAAAATATTGGTAACAGTTTATTAATCATAGAAGATCATTGGTGTTGAAATAAAAGCAGATGGTCTTTTATTTCTAAATAAATTCAGACAAAAGCTATTATTGGTTACTAGAGTACACAGTTCAGCTTGGGAACATCAATTTTAATTGATAATTATATAGTAATATTGATGTTGTATTTTAAACCTAGTTACTACATGATAATTTCCATTTATTTCTATTTTACATCATAATTAGTGAAAATATTTAATTTAATAGATATAAAATAGTCCATAGGCTCAGAACTCGTAAAAGTATGTATGCCATATCCTTCACTAATGATGAAATAAAAAATAAATGTTAATATATGATGCCGTCTTCACCCCTAGTGGAGGGAGGAACAGTCATATTTCAATATGTTCTGAAACTATTGATTTTTTATTTTACATTGGCACTCATTTAACCAATTCAGATTAACTTGGGGTCTTTATTCCCTAATCATTTACCAACTACTATCAGATGGGTAGCTGTGTTGACAACTAAATATTCATTGGTACTTACAAGTGTAAACACTTTGAAGTTTGAATGCAAAATTATCAAAAAACCAAAAAAAATATCAAAAAACATTTAGATTACTTTCAGGTTTATTTTTCAAAAAATAATTCATTAAAACAATAAATTGAAATTCAGAGGCTTTAAATTTTTTTACATTCCTATCTAGTGGTTTATTATTATTATTATTATTATTATTATTATTATTATTATTATTATTATTATTATTATTATTATTATTATTATTATTATTATTATTATTATTATTATTATTATTATTATTATTATTATTATTATTATTATGATGATGATGATGATGATGATGATGATGATTTTTTTAACCAGAAATTATCGGCTTCATGCTATCTGAAGAGAGAAAAAAAAATCAGAAGAAATTTATTTTTTAAAAATATGCAGAGGAACTTTTCTTATGTGGTTATAGTATTAACCATTGAAGATTATCATTTATATATATATGTATATGTTTTAATGCACCTGCAATAAAAAATAAAAAGAGAACAGTCTATAAATAAAATACTTTTAGTGAAATAGAATTGTAACTTAAATCTTAGACTGGCAAAACGTCAACTTTTTTCGTATAAAAGATTTTTTAATTGAGATAAATAGTTCTAATTATAACAAATTCAACAAACGTGTTATTCAGTGTTTATTTAAGAACAGTTATTAATTTAATTAGTTTAGATAAAGTCTAAAACTTTTTCATTTTTTTTATTTTATAAATTAAATCTTTAAACTTTATGAGACAATTATGAAAGCAAATTGCGTTTTCAATTGCGTTTTTGTTATATCAGTATTTCGTTTTTATACTACCGTCTTTGTCTCTTTATATAAATATATGTGCCGAACGCTAAACTCTATTTACTGTCTAAATTCAGTTAATGAATATCAGAATGTTCTTAAATATCAAAGTTATTTGCAAATAATCAATATGCAGTACTTAGCACTCAACTAAAAATATCCCCTGTTACTATGTGGGATAGAGTATTTATCTACGACTAGATACAGATTTTAATACAAACAAAATGCATGTTATCTTAGAGATTGTGTTAGTTTATCATAAGCTAGATACTGTTTCTGATGTAATCCGTCATTTCTACCTTCTCTCTATGTTCATTTTCATAATTCTTTTTATTTTATTTACCTATCTTTAGTCATTTAAACTGAGTATGGAATCTAGTGGTAGTGAGTTTCTCATACATTTAACCAGTTTATGCACTAAACATGGCAATGAAATGTGTGTTTGTGTAATCATATTTTCAATTTTAAATACAATGCGAGCAATTTCATATGCACTTTTGTGTATGCATGTTTTTATACAGTGATGGATTTTTTTCTTTCAGATGTTTTTATCAAAAAGTTTTTAGTAGCACTAAATACATTAAAACCATCAGTAGCAATCTTGAAAATAAGTATGAACATTCTAATGAAAAAAAAAGAACATCACTATCATCAGTTTAGTACTACTACTATACTACTATCCCTTCTACGACTACTCTATCACTACTACTACTGCTGCTATTACTACTACTACTACTACAACAACTATTACAACTTTGACTATGACCTCGATCACCACAATTACTACTATGGATACCACCACTGCCACTATCATACCCACTACCACTAGCACTACCATTACTACTCTATTACTACTATCACTACTGCCATTATTGCCATGACTGCCATCACTGTACCACCACTAAGACTGCTACTACCTTTACTACTGGTACTACCACTACTATTGCCACTGCCACTGTGGCTGCTGCTACCACTACTACTAAACTAGGAATAAATTTTGCAAATGCCTAAATGAACTGATCCATGTCACAAAAATGCACTCACATATATAACATTTTCTGGTCCATTATTATATTTATTTTGATATTTCACTATGCTGTCTTCTAACTTTTTCTGCATCAGTGTTTTATTTTGTCGGATTGCAAATCTTCATTGTATTTTTCAGCCATATTTTCTTTATGAAAACAATCAACACTACACTTCTTTGAAATGTCTTTGGGAAATCTTTTATAACATAATCAGAGACTGCCCTTTTGCAAAAACTATTTGTAAGTTTACTATAAAATATTTTTTAGAAAGGCTTCATCTTTCATTTTAAAGTTTCCCATATCCAATAGATTGAAGATTTCACTTTGAAATTGCAGATTATGTAGAATCATATTGATAGCTTTTATGATTTTGCCATTACATTTTTAAAATTTTATGGAGCATTTTTTCAATACCTTTATTTTAGTTGATTAATAATATGCGTGCCCACTTACAAAATGCACATATGTTGAAATGAAGTTTGTCTATGGAGAAATCAAATTGGTTGATTTCTACTTGTCATTTGGCTTTTAATAGTTCGCTTATGACTAAGAAGCATAAAAACATCTTGTCAAAACATGCTGCTGGTTTACTAATCATTCACCAATCACTGTATATATAAAAAAAGAAATCCAAGAATACATTAAACAATAAATCTTCCAGCATCTCATTAAGAATTATCATATGTAATTAATACTTCATATATTATAATGAAGCAACACATAGAAACATTCGAAAAAAAAAAAACAACTAAAAAACAAAGCAGGACATATCTATCATTTCTCTTTAATTCATCTTTAATAAATCATTTTTAACCCATCCTCTTCTTAATTAAAAGACAAATGAAAAGTGCGAATTGTTTTTTTTTTAAACATAACAGCTGCAGAAATATAGGTAACTACTAGCTACTGCCAACTAAACAAAATCTAAGACAAAAACATATAGCATTAAAAAAAAAAAAAGGTCATATAATTTAAAACTATTCTGACAGAAAAATGGTATTTTTATTCCCTAAAAATTTAAAAGTACTAGGCCTGGATTTCCATTTCTGAAATATCTGTGCTTTTAAAGTTTTATAATATAAATATTATTTTCATAATATAAATATTAGAGTACTTATCTACCACATCAATAATTCCCATTTTTAAACCAGGTGGAGTTTGAAAATTTTTTCTGGTGGCTGAGAATTTCTAAGTAAACTTAGACTTTTTAAGTAATGCATCATCTATAGGAACTGAATTAGCTATGCTTTTGTTGGTTGTTAAATTGGTATGCATTTATACTAACTAATGAGTAAAACAAAGCAAGAAAATTACAAATTCTCAAAAATGACTAAAAGACTAGTTTTGTGAAAATTAATAAGCTTCTTAATTGTGGAGAATGCTAAAGTAAATGGTGCATAGCTGTATTGTTGGATTTTTTGAAAAAAAATATTAAAAATTTGTGGCCTTGCAATGTTCAGTCAGACTACTCACTTTCAATTAGCATAGAAAACACTGAGCATTATGTTTTCTGAAACAATTTTATATCATTGTAGCCTGACTGTTATGCTCAAAAAGATACAATATGCAGCGATGACATAATAGAATGATTGATAACGAAATTGAAAATTAAATTGGTTAAACATATTCTACTTTACAATACTTGATTATTACATATAGATAAACAGGCAGACACACAGACAGACAGACAGACAGACAGATAGATAGATAGATAGATAGATAGATAGATAGACAGACAGACAGATAGATAGATAGATAGATAGATAGATAGATAGATAGATAGATAGATAGATGTACAGATTGATAAATTGATAGATGATGGATAAGTAGACAGATAGGTAGGTAGCTAAGTGCATAGAAAGTGAGTAGATAGGTGGATGTGTGAATGAGTAAGTAGGTAGCTAAGTTAGTCGGTCTGTAGATAGGGAATTGCAGGTAAGTAAATAGATGGATAAGTGGGTGGACAGATGAATGTGTAATAGATAGGTAAGTGAATAGATAGATAGATATACAATAGATAGATAGATAGTGGATATATAGATAGAAGATAAAAAAAAAGCTACATATTTTCAAAACAGTGCAGTAAAAATTTTTTTATAAAAAAATTAGCTAATGAACACTGTTATTCTGGGAGCATAAACGATTTGGTAGCAGATTTTATAATTTTATTATATTCCTAGAATTGCCCAGAGATTTATTGATTAATTAATAGATTTAAAATTATAAATATAAATAAGATTTTGGCAAATCTAAAATTATCTTTGATTTAAGCATATGAAGGAAAAAGAATTAGTTTCATTTTCATTGGCATTTTTATTACTTTATATTTTTTTAAAATAAATACTTGATATATCAAAAGTATTTGAATAATATATATATATTACAATGACTTTTTTTTTTTTTCATATGTCATAGCATCGGCCGGGAGGCGAACCCACAACCGTCTGCAATCAATTACTTGCTTGCAAGGCGACTGCGATGACCTCTCAGCTAACAACGCTTGACTATTCCAATGACTTTTAACAAGTAAATTTTTAAAAATGCAAAATAATCTACTATATGATTAAAACTGCATTAATAAAAATATTTATGCACAAAAAGGAATACAAATACATAATTACAAATATATTGAAACAGATATGCTGTTCCTCATATAAATATTCAAAAGACCCCCCCCCCCATTTAAAAACGTCTAGCATGATTCAGTCTAATTGGGAACACAATAAATTTTGATTTGTTTAAAAAAAATCATATTTTTAATTTTGTGATTGATGGATTTGAATAAAATGTTATGTCATCTTATTTTTTTTATCTGTCTCAATAAAAAGAAAAGAAATTAATTATCCAATCATTAAAAAAGAAATAAAAAAGATACTTGAGTTAAACTGAGGCATTATTCAAATTAGGCACGTCGTCGGAAGAAAAGAATTTTTTTTTTCTCTCTCGTCTTACACAGAGAGGCAGAACGTATTAAATCCTTTTTTTTTTTTAAAAAAAGTGTATTATTTAATTCTTTTGACATATTAAAATATAGCTTTAGCAAAACGTGAAAATGGAAAAAGAAAACTTTGCTAGAGGAATGATAATAATAATGGGGTAATTTAGCAGCTTCACTCTCTCCACGCTGTGCCATGACTTTCCATAAATGAAATAACCCGCCTTCTTTTGAATAAACTAGACTGCAAAACTGGAAGGTAATTATGTTATAAGAATGTTTAGACATCTTTACCATGAATTATAAATTGACATCATGAAATATCTACATAAAAATTATTTTTATAAAATATTAAAATATTTTTATCATATGTTATAAAGTGAAGTTATGAAACGGTTGCATACATTTTGTTTAATAAAGTATTAAGACATCTTTACCATACGTTATAAAGTGAAGTTATGAAACGGTTACATACATTTTGTTTAATAAAGTATTAAGACATCTTTACCATACGGTATAAAGTGAAGTTATGAAATAATTACATAGAGTTTATTTTATAAAATATTAAAACATCTTTATCATACGTTATAAAGTGAAGTTATAAAATAGTTGCGTGGGATTTATTTTGTAAAATATTAAAACATGTTTATCATACGTTATAAAATGAAGTTATGAAATGGTTATACGCAAATTTATTTATAAAAATATTTGAACGTATTTACTATATGGATTAAAAAAAATGCTTTAATTGCATACTACTTCTATCTGAGTAATGTAACAGAACTTATATGTATGAATATACTGTTATATTTGATTAAATTAGAAATGCTTCAATTACTAAATGATAAATGCTCCACAAGCCAAACAGAGTTTATGTGTAAGAATATACTTCTATATTTGGCTAAATTATAAATGCCTCAATTATCAAATGATAAATGCTCTACAATCCAAGAATTGCTGAGTTCAAATGTCTACCAATCGGTAATAATTCATAAAATGATGAAATGCTCTATAAATCATAAATACTTGACTGCTTCTAAGCTTCTTATAATGTAACAGAGTTTATGTGTAAGAATATACTTCTATATTTGGCTAAATTATAAATGCCTCAATTATCAAATGATAAATGCTCTACAACCAAGAATTGCTGAGTTCAAATGTCTACCAATCGGTAATAATTCATAAAATAACAAAATGTTATATAAATCATAAATGCTTAACTGCTACCAGGTTTCTTCTCACAAAGGAATACAAAAACAAACTATTGTTGGATTGGAATATTTCCAAGCTTTTTCTCATAAATGAATTCAAAATGAACTATTGTTGAATTAGAATATTTCCAAGCTTCTTCTCATAAATGGATTCAAAATGAATTATTGTTGAATTAGAATATTTCCAAGCTTTTTCTCATAAATGAATTCAAAATGAACTATTGTTGAATTAGAATATTTCCAAGCTTCTTCTCATAAATGGATTCAAAATGAATTATTGTTAAATTAGAATATTTCCAAGCTTCTTCTCATAAATGGATTCAAAATGAATTATTGTTGAATTAGAATATTTCCAAGCTTCTTCTCATAAATGGATTCAAAATGAATTATTGTTGAATTAGAATATTTCCAAGCTTTTTCTCATAAATGAATTCAAAATGAACTATTGTTGAATTAGAATGTTTCCAAGCTTCTTCTAATAAATGAATTCAAAATGAACTATTATTGAATTGACCATTTCCAAGCTTTTTCTCATAATTGAATTTGTAAATGAACTATTGATAAAAAAAAAAAAAAGGAACTGCTTCTAACTCTTTTATAAGTAAAATAAAAATGAGTTATCATGTGGATAGAAGTGAATTTCGTTAGAAATTGCAAATTAATTGTTATTTAATAAATTTTTTTTGTTACCAAAAATTAAATTGGTTATCCAGTTGTCCAGTTTTGTTTATTTATCACATCACTCACCAATTATAGCATTGGTTCATGAGAATCTCATGCCTTCTGAGCTACATCTGACATAACTAGACCTTGGCAAGTCAGGTTGTAGTGAGACGGAACTCTAATGGCGCTGTTTGGAAAACCAAACATATAAATGTTTAGATGTTCACAGTCTCTATGGTACTACATCCTCTGATGAGCAGGAAATATTGTTGTAGGAGGCATTAACATCTGCATTAGGAATGTCAATTGATAGTTCCTTCCTACAGCATGCTCATCAGAAAATTAATGCAACTCATTAATAAAAGGGTTGTACGCGGGTCCGGTTACAATATATAAATATTCATTACCCAAATATAAAATTATAATTATTATTTTGATTATTATATATTTTGTAAAATAATTGAATGATTTCTTGCTCAGGAATTCATAAGAAGTTGGAGCACCAGAAGTAATAAAGCTGACCCTAGTCTGCCACTCTACCCTGCTCCAAATTATTTCATGCTAACTATGCAAAATTATGGTTTTCACATATATTTTATAAAATATAATTAAAATAAAATATTAAATATAATAATGACAAATTTTAATATTACTTACTTGCACTGAAATTTAACGAATAAGCCCCTAAAAAAGCTCTGAAATTTTTTTGTCAAACTTTTGCTCATACTGCATCACTAATAATGTTACCATGCTCAACAGAAAGACTTTTGTATTCCTTTGCAAGTGAGGTAATATGTCACGTGTGAATTAAATCTATGTATTTGTAATAATCTATACCTAATTTAAACTTTTTCAAACATTTTTATATTGATTAATAAAACAATGATAAAAGTTAATATTTTATATTTATTTTATTTTTTATTAAAAACTAGTCTAGGGATATTGGATGAGAATACACTAGATAGGGATTTTATGTATAAACATTCTTGCATTCATTGATTACTCTGGTTTGCACTAGGTGTCACTACTATATGGAAAGTTTTGGCTCTGTTACAACAGCTAAGAATAGGGAATGGTAATTATATGATGGGTGCACCATATGATGTTTAGTAGTTTAAATATGTATAATCATTAATTCATTTATTAAGTCATTAAATTAACTAGTTGATATATTTGGGTAATGAATATTTATATATATATTTGTAATTATGTATTTGTATTTCTTTTTGTGCATAAATGTTTTTATTGGTGCGGTTTTAATCATATAGTAGATTATTTTGCATTTTTAAAAATCCATTTGTTGAAAGTCCTTGTAATATATATATATATATTATTCAAATACTTTTGACACATCAAATATTTGTTTTAAAAAAATATAAAGTAATAAAAATGCCAATGAAAATGAAACTAATTTTTTTTTCCTTCATACTCTTAAATCAAGTATTTTTGATAAAATAAAAGTTATTTAAAAAATCTACTTAAAATGAAAAAGGTAATTTTAGATTTACCAAAATCTTACTTATATTTATAATTTTAAATCAATTAATTAATCAATAAATCTCAGAACAATTCTAGGAATATAATAAAATTATAAAGTCTGCTACCAAATCATCTATGCTCACAGAATAACAGTGTTCATTAACTAATTTTTTTTATAAAAAAAAATTTATGGGACTGTTTTGAAGGTTATCTATCTATCTATCTATCTATCTATCTATCTATCTATCTATCTATCTATCTATCTATCTATCTATCCATCTATCTATCTATCTATCTATCTATCTATCTATCTATCTATCTATCTATCTATCCATCCATCCATCCCTCCATCCATCCATCCATCCATCTATCTATCCATCTATCCATCCATCCATCCATCCATCCATCTATCTATCTATCTATCTATCTATCTATCTATCTATCTATCTATCTATCTATCTATCTATCTATCTATCTATCTATCTATCTATCTATCTATCTATCTATCTATCTATCTATCTATCTATCTATCTATCTATCTATCTATCTATCTATCTATCTATCTATCTATCTATCTATCTATCTATCTATCTATCTATCTATAATAATCAAGTATTGTAAAGTAGAATATGTTTAATCAGTTTAATTTTCAATTTCGTTATCAATCAACTCTACTTAGCATTCTATTATGTCATCGCTGCATATTGTATTTTTTTGAGCGTGACAACCAGGTTATAATGACATAAAATTGTTTCAGAAAACATATTGCTCAGTGTTTTCTATGCTAATTGTATGTGAGTAGTCTGATTGAACATTGCGAGGTCACAAATTTTTACTATTTTTTCCAAGATCCAACAATATAGCTATGCACCATTTACGCTAGCATTCACCACAATTAAGAAGCCTATTAATTTTCACAAAACTAGTCTTTTAGTAATTTTTGAGAATTTGTAGTTTTTTTGCTTTATTTTACTCATTAGTTAGTATAGATGCGTACCAATTTACAGACCAGCAAAAGCATAGCTAATCCAGTTGCTATAGGTGATGCATTATTTAAAAAGTCTAAGTTTACTTAGAAATTACCAGCCACCAGAAAAAAAATTTCAAGCTCCACCTGGTTTAAAACGGGAGTTATTGATATGGTAGATAAGTATTTATATTATGAAAATAATATTTATATTATGAAACTTTAAAAGCACAGATATTTACAGAAATGGAAATCCAGGTTTAGTACTTTTAAAGTTTTAGGGAATAAAAATACCATTTTTCTGTCAGAATAGTTTTAAAATATATGACCGCAAAATATTACTTTTCTGACAGAATAGTTTTAAATTATATGACCATTTTATTTAATGCTATATGTTTTTGTCTTAGATTTTGTTTACTTGGTAGTAGCTAGTAGTTGCCTATATTTCTGCAGCTGTCATGTTTAAAAAAAACAACTCGCACTTTTCATTTGTCTTTTAATTAAGAAGAGGATGGGTTAAGAATGATTTATTAAAGATGAGTTAAAGAGAAATGATAGATATGTCCTGCTTTGTTTTTTAGTTGTTGTTTTTTTTTGCGGATGTTTCTACGTGTTGCTTCATTATAATATATGAACTATTAACTACATATGATAATTCTTAATGAGATGCTGGAAGATTTATTGTTTAATGTATTCTTGGATTTCTTTTTTTTTATATACAGTGATTGGTGAATGATTAGTAAACCGGCAGCGTGTTTTGACAAGATGTTTTTATGCTTCTTAGTCATAAGTGAACTATTAAAAGCCAAATGACAAGTAGAAATCAACCAATTTGATTTCTCCATAGACAAACTTCATTTCAACACATATGAATTTTGTAAGTGGGCGCGTGTTATTTACCGACTAAAATAAAGTTTTAAACTACTGCACTGTTTTGTTTTTTTTTTAAAAGAGTTTTTGCTAAAACGTAAAAAAAAAAACAAATGCTGAAAATTTTCAATCATTAATTTAATGAATCAAAGTGTTAAGAAATATTTACATTTTGAAATCTTAATAGATACAATTAATTGGCAAATACGTAATCGCATTTTTTTTTTTTTTACAGTTTTTATCATTGTTTCCAAATAAAATGGATTGCAGAATAGGTTCTTATTTTATAACTTGTGAAACAATTGAAAATAAATATATATGCGAGTGGCTTTATTGTTTGGATGTTTACAGTAAGTTCAATCGCCCGAAATAAGAGAACTAGGTGCGACTCACGAACTTGAACTCTAGGGTCTGCTACTTATCATTGGGTTCAACCACACAAGGAAATTCTTTCATTTTACACACAGATTTTATACATATCATTATCTAATATGTGTCGTAATTATTGATATATTTACTTGCTATGCTCGATAAGAGAGATTCAATTGTGGATAAATAAGACAGATTTTTCAGGTTTTAAAAAGACTTATTTATCATTTAGGTAGCCACTAAATTACTGGTTATTCAATGGATGTAAAGCTATTTTTAGTAAGAAATAAAAACAAAAATGAAAACTACTGAATCTTATCACCCAGGATATCAGTGGCCTGATAAGTAATAACATTTTCTTTAGGGTGTGTGTGTGTGTGTGTGTTTTAGAGAACTGTTGGAAAGATATTTAAAGATCTTTATAATATATATTTAGAGAGAGAGCTTTCAGCCATCTTATAATAAAATCTAGCTCATATATAAACTGTTTGGATCTTTTATATTTATTACGATATAACTATATATTCAAGAAGGCGTCTGAGTTAAAGTAGTGCTTTATATGAATTTTCAGTGCTATATCTAATATTAATTATCAGGATAATTGATATCCATATAAACTAGATTGATTTTATTCATCAACATTAACTACATGCTATTATAATTTTTAAAAAAAATAGCAAAAATAAATATTTTAATATATGAATTTTTTCTACAGTACCGCTTTTTCATAACTGCACTCCTATATGTAATATATAGGAGGTTTGAACTCGGACTTTCACATGATCCTCAACTATCCACACTATCTCATATTGCTGACACATTTGATCACACACATGTCGAAAAGATAAACAATCACCACGCGTATTTCGTGCTAAACCAGCACTCGTCAGTCGGTCGAGATTATCATTTATACATTCTTTAAAGTGCAAGATCAATGATCATTCTCTTCAAATAATAACAAAAACTAAATGTTACTGTTGTATACATGGGTTTTGCTTTAAAGTCATTAATTAATATAAATTTCATGCGTAATAAATGATGAAAAGCATGAATGAACTGTCTGCATATAAGAAAAAATAAATTATGAGTCTATAATTAATTTTTATTATTTTAAAGATAATATATATTATAAAAAACGCACTTTTATTTAATTTAATCAGTAATGCACTCAAAATAAAATATAAAAAAAGAAAAAGAAAAGATAAATAATTTTAAAATACTATTTTTTTGATTTTTTGGCCATTTCTGGTCAAATTAAATAAAAATATTTTTTTATAAAATATTATATATATATTATTTTTTATTTTTTAGCATTCAAATATTTTACAATAAACTTTTTATAATAAAATTTGAAAACTGGTGACCAAAACAATTTTGCCATATTTCCAGTATTTGAAGAAAAATTCACGTGAATTAAAAATTGCTTAAAGGATTTTTAAAAGCAGCATTTTAAAAGAAGAAAGTTAAAGATAAATTAACATTTTATTCATTTACTTCCTTTACATTTTAATTAATTATAAATTCTTTTTAGAGAATATAATCATGAAATTCAATTAAAGTGTATTTTTAAAAAATATATACTGTTATCTATTGTGCTTTACTGAATACTTACTGAATCGATACCAATACAGTTTGGATTTTAACTCACCAACACTCTTAGACTAGGCAAACAGCTGGACAATCCTGAAATATTGTTTTGTCATATTTCAGTTGAAATCTCATTTAAAAATATATACAATTATTATAAATTATTATTTCTCTTTTTTTTTTCAAATGACCACTAACAATTTTTATTTTTCTCCTTTTACTTTCTTTGCATTTCTTCATATATTCATATATATATTGCTTACAATAACTCCCCTCATATACACTTTAATGCAATTTTTTTAATGATTCCTTTATTTTCCTGACAGTTTTGTTCCTGTAGTCTTCATCAGAGATTTTAAAAGTTAGAGAAGATTGAGATCGTTCTTATGACTGCAGGACCATCGAAACTGTCAGGAAAATAAAGGAATCATTAAAAAAAAATTTGCACTAAAATGTATATGAGGGGAGTTATTGTAAGCAACATATATGAACACTGACAATTTAATGATGATGATAAAGACGAATAGCATTAGGAACATAAATTATTGAATTGTTTTTAAAAATAGCTTCTATGTTTTTGAAGCTCACTTATTTATGATTTCTAAGAAACTTCAAATCCTTACTTTAAGTTATAGCCTTTATTTCCTCTCTTGTAAAAATGGTAATATATAGGTGACATATTGCTCAGACAGAATACAAACTAAGATGAATGTTAAGCAAAGTATTTATTTAGTTCTCATAAATCTGCAAGATGTTCAAGAAAACAGAAACGTCTGATTTATATCATAAAGTTGAGAAACTTTCTGTACAAGATGTTTACAGATCATATAACAAAGATAAAAATTTATCTGCAATTTGATAACAACCATTTTAAAATACTTTTATCATGAGAATAAAATGTTATTTGAGGCATATATAAACTTGGAATATTTTTTCCAATAAAACTGATAGTTTTAGACAATAGAAAATTATGCACATAAATTGCAAAAAATATATTAAGCAGCCCAATATATGAATGTTTGAATGTTTTTTTTTAAAGCAATTAAAAGATAAAGCAGTTATAATTAATAGTAAAAAATAGTATATATATATATTAATAAATTAATAATAAATGCAGTGTCCTGCAGGTTTAATGCAGCCTAGAGTGTTATACCCTGGAAAGTAAGGTCTTTGGATCATTTCCAGTTTTAACACTTCTGGTATTCAACTTCTTATAAACCTCCAACAATAATACCATTCAACTATTATTATTATTATTATTATTATTATTATTATTATTATTATTATTATTATTATTATTATTATTATTATTATTATTATTATTATTATTATTATTATTATTATTATTATTATTATTATTATTATTATTATTATTATTATTATTATTATTATTATTATTATTATTATTATTATTATTATTATTATTATTATTATTATTATTATTATTATTATTATTATTATTATTATTATTATTATTATTATTATTATTATTATTATTATTATTATTATTATTATTATTATTATTATTATTATTATTATTATTATTATTATTATTATTATTATTATCAGAATCACTATTTTTTGAGATTGACATTGGATGGAAATACTTATTAGCTTGCAAGAAAAATTATAAATATCTAATTCATGTTTATTTAATTATACAATATTTTTTTTTAATACTTAACTGCTAAATTTAACTATAAATGAAGGTTTTTAAACAAGAATGAGAATTGCTTTAACTGTATATTCTGCTTTTATATGTTCTTTGATATTTTAGATTAAGTTGGAAAGCAATCCAACTAAAAAAATATTTTACAGTAAAAAATGATGAAATTTTGGTGCATTAAAATTTGAACATAATAGAAGAAATGGGAAGAAATGTACAATAAATGATATATATATAGAGGACTCCTCTGACTTAAAAAAAAAATTCAGAATAAAATTTTATTGATAATTGACCAGTCAACTGTTAAAAAAAAACAAAAAAACATTTTTTTTCTTCTCTAAAATTGTCAACCAGAATTATTAAGGAAATGTTATAAATATATAAAAATAGATTCTGGGCATTAAACTAGAAAATAATCACACTGAGAAAGTTTATATTATTAAAGTGAAACATTAAAGTTGAAATGGGAAAAAATTTATTAGAAATATTATTTGTTATTAAAGAAAATATTTTTGAAAGGTATAATAATGATCTATATTATCCAGAATTTAAAAGATGGATTTTAAGAGATTGTAAAAAAAAAATCTAAAAAAAGACCACGTGTGAGATAAATATATAAATAAGTTTTCTGGGGTGATTTAAAACAAAAAAGACGAAAGCCATAGATTATAAAAATTAATTGAAATTGTATAGTCTATAACTCTGCAGTAATTCAATAATGGTTAATAATATATATATATAGCCTAAAAAGATAGCAATATTCAGTGGATATCAATCACCGATTACACAGACAAATCACTAAATATAATGCCAAAATAACACTATGGGCTAAGCTCAGAAGGTTTCAGAATGTCATATGCCTTGACAATAAGAACAATAAAGATAAAGAATACAATATTGACTAAGCATTATTAAAGCAAACTGCAACATTTAGTAAAATTTAAGAGGAGGAAGCATCTCGTACTCACTCTTATAAATTATTATAGATATTATTTTCAGAATCATTTATTATTAAAAAGTTAGGTTATATTTAAAACTTCATCTACAACACTTCTTTCAATGATAGACATCTAACAACTATGACAAGGATCCTACCGACATGATTGGATCCACAGCCAAATTCTCTTCATAAAATAAAAGCATATTTTATTATGTTTTATCACAGTGATGTTTCTTAAAAAAACAATTTTTGGAATTAAAATAATTTCTTTAATACTCTTTTGTAAAGCACATACTCATTACGTAAAATAATATATATTAAGGCTATAATCTTAAGACTATGCACTTGAAAAAATGACACTAGAGACCTCTGCAAATCTTAATAAAAGATTTATTTAAAAGACAAGAGCAGCCACTCTTATCTTCAACCCACTTTCTATCTAAAAGTAGGTTGAAGATAAGAGTGGCCACTCTTGTCTTTTAAATAAATCTTGTGTTAAGATTTGCAGAGGTCCCTACTGTTTTTTTTCAGGCACATAGTATTAAGGTTATAGCCTTAATATATATTACTTTATGTAATGAGTATGCACTTTTTTACACATCTATATTATCTTAAAAGATTTCTAAGCATAAGATCTCAACACTGACTCATTATAAATCAAAAGATTTCACAAATGTTAATGTGCTATAGAAATTGTGGACTTAATCAATGAGTATTTAATAGCCTTATACTCCCAAATCAAAATGCTTTGGATTCTCCTATTTATTTAGAAAGTAGGTTGAAGATAAGAGTGGCCACTCTTGTCTTTTAAATAAATCTTGTGTTAAGATTTGCAAAGGTTCCTACTGTCATTTTTTCAGGCACATAGTTTTAAGGTTATAGCCTTAATATATATTACTTAAAACTATTTTGTAAATTAATATCTCAGGGTTTTCTTAAACAGCAGTTTAATTAATGTGAGCTTTATTCTTCACTTTTAAATTTAGGATTATTAGACAAAGAATGGGATCCTAGTAATTTTATAATGAAACATATTCTTACCTTAAGATAATATCTTCTCAAGATTGCAATAATAATGGCAATAACAATTTTAATTATTGAAAATAAACATGATACACTCTTAATTTGGAATAAAATAATTTACTAAAAAAGCATTTAGATATACTGAGTAAATAAGGGATTTTATGGCCACCCAGGATACCATTAATACATCCTATACAACTACTTTTGAACTTTAATAATTCCATCATTTAAATCTATGATAAATAATCAAAATACTTTTCTAAATGAAATAAAATAATTTCAATACAAAATCAGTGATATTTTAACATATAAAATTGAGTATAGTAATCCTTTAATTATGAACAAATAAAATAATCAATTTTTTAGATGCTTTCTTTACATCTGAAATACAATTTTCATAAAGTAACACTTATGTCTGAGAGTATACAAACATATCCAATTAAGGATAAATTTATAATAAACTTTGTAATATTTAGATTTCTGAATAATATATGCGTGAATGATGATAAATATGCAAAAGAAAATTAATGATAAAAATAACATTTATTTTTGACAATAAAGACACTTAACATAAAAACTTTAATACCTACATAGAGTAAATCATTTAAATTTTCTATTATACAATCCACCATGAAGGTAAGTTATGCTGTATAGTTTACAAATAAATGTATGAAAATACGAAATAAACATTAAATAAAAAACATTATTAATTGGTTCATGAAACTTTCTGCAATGTTAATATTATAATAAATTCTCAATCTTACAGCATGACCATTCCATTATATTATCTCTTATGAATTTATTTAATACTTTTCAAATAACATTTATCAATCCAGCAGTGAAATAATTGTTTAAGGAGATATATACTGTATTATTTACTGATATCAAAAATATAATTTCTATATTGAATGCATATTAGGTTTACATCCTGAAATACTGGCAAAGCCCAGAAGCAAGATCTATACATCAAATCAGTAACACTCTATACACTGATTCAACAAAGAATGCATCTAAAAAATAATATGACATACATCAGCACTACAAAATATATCAATTGACAAGATAAAGTCATGGCAATAAGCTACACGTGGCTTTATATAAAAATACATCATAAATAAATCCATATTTTGGAATTATAAGGCAAAGCAAAAGCAAGTGGTAGCATGAACTCAAAGAACAAAGCTACATCTGAGGACAATTTATAAGCTAGGACTCTATCTCTAGACATATAACTATCAAAATACAATAAAAATACTAATATTTGTCATAAAGCACTGTATGCTTAAATATGAGACAATGAATGATATAATTCACATAAACATCATTACATAAGAGAGATATAAAGCCTTTATCTCTTTAAAAACATTGGAAAGATTGGAATATACATAAAAAGCAAGAGAGAGACTAATGTGCAATCTCTTAAATAATACAACAGCAAACTGATGTGTATCGCTGATAATGTAAATAATCACTGCCAAATATGGCCTAATAAAATAAATTATGGCATAAAAATAATCAATAAAATATATATCAGCTTCTATTATGTTTATCATAAGCATATACATTCATATAAATAACTTCATAAAAAGCAATTACATATAACACTTTAAAATACATGATAAAATGAAATATTCTGAAAACTTTTGGGTAAATGCAGCTTATAAATAATTTATACAATTATACCCAATAACAATGTATAGAATAAAATAAAGCAAAATGTATAGCACATTATTGAGACTTAAAACTATACCCTCTTACTAAATAAAAATTAAGTCCTTTATCCTTGGTATTTCAAAAATTTAACATAATACAGTCACTGTAAATGCCTTTCTAAAAACATTGAAGATTTCTCTAATTTATTTAAATACAGCAAAAATTCAGACTATGTATGAAGCATTTTAAAATAAACATTAGCAATCAAATTCCATCTAACACTAACATAAGAAAATATTTATGGCCATTTACATTTTGCAAAATATATTTCAAAATAAATACAAACACTGATGCCTCTTTAACTATTTTTATATAATATACTAATTCCTCCTTATTTTTTTGGAAAGCAAATATTAATGATAAAATTTGAGGGATATTTTTTCCTTTGAAAAATAATATATTTCATAGCACAGCAGGCTTTTGATTAATAATAATAGTAAAAGTGATGAGCAGACATTTATAATAGAAACAGAATATGTTTATAATATTTGAATGAGATTAATTCAAGAGCATTCATGTTTTAAAAATATAATTCAAAGATAAATATAATGTGTCTGAATATATTTTTCATTAAATATCCGGGAATATTACTGTTCCAATTGCATACAATAAGTAAATAAACTTCTATAAAGTATCAAAAGTCAATAACTTGAGTTTTCTTACTTTTATTGAATTGAAAGTGTTAATGATATATAGCAGGTAAACTGTTTCCACCCCACTGATACCAATAATGATGTTATTTTTAAATGGAATAACATTTAAAAATAATTTAGCTTGTAAAATAAATGAATATTATTCTTTTAATTTGATGTTTATAAGCATAAAATGTATATTATAATAATTATAAAAAAATTCATTTTAATGCACCATTAAAATATATTTCAATAATTCTAAAAATCCTCATTTGAGATTAAATTAATTATTTTCATATCAGAGTAGAATTAAGTTCAATAAAAATATTTATAAATTCTTATTAATAAAAGGCAGGTTCTACAATCTAGAATTCAACAGTCTGTCATTTCAAAATGATAAATCCAGAGAAAACCACCTTTCATGGTATAATCCTTTAAATAATATATATTTTTCTTAAATAAAAACTGTGTACTAATATTTAAATAGTTTAAAGTTTTTAGCAGTCTTGATATTTCCATATGTAATAAATTTAATTTACTAAAATATTTATTTTTAACACATAAATTAGAAAAAATATAAGTTCTTACACAACAATGCTAATATAGAAATTCCTCAAATCACACAGGTCACATAAGAATAATTTAATTATTAATAATATTTTTGTTGATTTTTCCACAGTCTTTCCTTTGCAATGTAAAGTTTAAGTTTTAGTAGTTTCAGTTTAAATCTTCTGATCCTGGATGAATTAAATTGGCAATCCATATTTTACTTTTAAAAATAACCAAAATTTATTAAAAGCAATTAAAACTTGATAAAAATTTAACAGTTAAATGAACAAGTAATTGAAAATTAATTACACATAAGAGAGTTAATAATGTTACTAGTCCTACTTATAAACTATGTAATGTGACTGATTTTTTAATGAGTAAAATTGACATCTAGTTTACTAACTTTTGACCTCTATTTATTAGTTTTTAAAAATTAATTAGTACTCTGGGAAATATTATTAAAATAACAAAATTTAAATATCTGTCTCGGTTTTAATTATTATAACTTTAAATTAAATTATTTAAAAAAAAACAATAATATATTATAGTAAAAATAAAATAATATATAATATATTACATTATTTTGACTAACATTATTTGGTACTTGTCTTATAGCTAAAAACGCTGTTCTATGGCATGGTTTTCATGCTAAAACACATAAAAATGCTGTTTCCACGGCCGGCACGTTCTAACCCGCGTTTTCTATAATACAACTTTTTTGTTGTGCTACAGAATGCAGGCCACTATGTCGCGTCACAGTACAGCATGTATGTCACTAAGCAGCAATTACATTTTCCGAATTTGCACAGTTTATAAAATAATTACGGCTTGATGAGAGTTTGTATTTGAATTGTATTGAAATGTTGTTTTCATTTGATTTTTTTTTATTTTAAACTATTGAAATGTTCAGATTTTTTAAAACAATAATTGTAAGACTTTTTACAACATACTGTATTGAACTTTTATTTGGATAAAGGTTAAATATCTATGTTTTTATTGAGTTGCAATTAGGTAACATGTCAAGTAACGTACTGTTAGTAACATTCCACGAGACAAAGAAGATTCTACCGTCTGTATATTTTTGAAGTAAAAAAGAGCAGTATGAAAAAAATATCCAGTAAGAAAAGTCCAAATATACAGGTTTTTTTTGTAAATTTAATAAAAAGAAAATATTATAAACATGTTTAATAATTAAAGAAGACATTTGTATGTGTTTGTTGTTGTTTAAAAAAGTTTGAGTTTCTTTCTTCTGTCCGAGTACGCTTACGATTTTGAATTTTTTTATTTTAGCATTACAAACAGAACCTAACCCTAAAACTAACCCTAACCCTAAAACTAACCCTAAACCTAACCCTAAACTAACCCTAAACCTAACCCTAAAACTAACCCTAAACTAACCCTAAAACTAACCCTCAAACTAACCCTAAATCTAACTGTAACAACTTTTCCTTTTATTATGATTATTATTTTTTAGTTAAACAACAACAAAAAAAGTCGTAACACAAGTAAAAAAATATCCGATAGAAAATTGATAAAAAAAAAAGCCGTAACACAAGCAAAAAAATATCCGATTGAAAATTGATAAAAAAAAGCCGTAACACAATTTAAAAAGTATACGATATAAAAAATACAAATCAAATTGTAATTTGTTGATTTTATTTTACATAAATTTATAATTACAAATTTATTATTATCATTTAAATTGTATACGTTAATAAAAAATAATATTTAAAAAAGACGATTTTGTTTTGTTTTTATTTTCGCATTACAAAAAAGCACAGAAAAATTATTAAAATCAAAGGCCCGTGAATGTTCATATTTTATAGTTTTAGCATGAAAACAGCCATCCAACGGCATCTTTAGCCATAATACAAGCACCCATTATTTTATATTATTTTTTAAACATATTTACATTACATGATTTCAGAACATTTTTTAAGTAAAACTTTTTAAAGCAAAGATTTTAAAAATAATTTTTAATATTGTACCTACAAGGAAGTTAAAATAAAAATTTACGTCTCATACATACACATACACCAATACACCCATTTACTTGAAAAATAAATAACTCAACTAATAAAATTAATTATTTACATTTTTCAATAATATAATTTAAAATTTATTTACTTAAATTAATTTTTATCACAACTGATATTAAATAAAGCATAATTCTTATTAACAAATTATTTAAATAAAATGTATTTTTATTAATAAATAATTTAAATATTAATAATTTAGCATTAAAAATTTTAAATTATCTTTAGATTTAAAATTATCTTTAGATTTTAACTCTAATATTGACTTTTAACACACTAATAATTAATATTAAGGTAGTTTTACTCTCAATATTTTTAAAATTAAATCATTAACATTTCAAGATAATGGTACTCCCAAAATTAAACATTTTAAAATTATAGACAAATTATTAAAATGACTTTTAAAACTATTAACTATTATAATAGTTATTATAGGTTGGCTCAAAGAATATATCAGCATGTAATTTGTAAGCAATAAGACAGTTGACTTACTACAAAATTAAACTATGGGAAAAAATTTTTTTTTAAAATACTGAACAACTATATTACTGGACATTTAACATTTATCTCTATGGATAAAGCTAAAGGTCACAATATATATATATATTGTAACGATATATAAATATGTCGTTACATTAATTTAAAAGAAAAACTTAAAAGTTCGCAAATAAAAGTAAAAAACTAAACGCTAAAATTAAAAATGTTTGTTATACGTATATACATTCGCACAGATGCTAAACTTTAAAAATATTTTTTTTAATAAATAAAAAAAAGGTATTTGAATGTATTTTTTATAAAAAAAAAAGATTTATAAAAGTATTTTAATAAAAAAAATAACGTAAGTTAAAATAAAAACAGGTATTAATTAATTCCTGTAATCTATAAATGGAAATGATTGTTTATTAATTATCTAAAAGCTGTTTAATTAAAAAGTCAGATGGAAAGTTAGATAAAAGAAGAAAGGGATTTTAGCTTGACCAATGGAAGCCAAATAAAGGCCTGGACCATAACGAAAAAACAGAACAGTGACGTTTTTGTTCATGGAATCCATAGGAGGACTATAAAAAGAAAAAAATATTGAGTTCCAGTCAGAGAGAGCTTTTTCCAACTTGATTTTGGTGAGTCTGGCGACAAGACGCACTTGTCGTCCTCACTCACTTATTTAAAAATGCAAAGACTGTGATACCAGGACAGAACCAGCAACTGCCACCTCCAAAACATCAGACCGGTCTTCCAGGAAAGTCTGCGTGGGAATTGCCAATGGGAACAGGGACTTCTCTACCGTAAGCAATAGAACTGAACAATTGTTAAAAATCATAACATTAATTAAGAACTTTAAAGATTGATAAGTAAATTTATTTTTATAAAAAGGAACTTTTCTCTGACCTATGTGTCAACTAAATTGATAATGTGAAATTTTATATATATGTATGCGTTTGATAAAAAAAAAAAAATCATTTCCATTTATTATTTATTGTATTGATATTTATTGTTAAATTTTAAATGAGTAAATTTTAAGTTGTTTATAGACGCTTGCATGGATTCGTTTGCGGTTAATTATATTTTGGTTTTCATATTTGATCAAAATATATAGACATTCGATAAATAATGATACCTTACGGTGAGTATCTAAAATGTATTTATTCGGATGTCTTTTAAGTTATTGGTGACAACGCAAGTATCTTATGGTGAATACTATTGGGTTACTTATAAGTTTCCCTCTGCGATTGTCGGTATCAATAATTTTGTATTTTGATCGTTTATGTTTATTTTGAAATGTTTTTGACCGTGGAATCTATGTAATCGATCTATACCCAACATTTTTAAACAATCTGTGCGAACGTATTTAAATGTTAAAATTAAGTCGGGCGTGAATGGCTATATAGATTTGTAAAGTTATATTAGGGGAGGGAAATCTTAGGTTATTTGTGTTGTTGTTGAATTGGGTCAATGGATTGGATATATTTGTGTAATTAGTAGATGTAGTATGAGTTTCGCTACGTGCAGAATCGCTGTATACACCGCACCAACCTTTTGCCTATGGATGGGATTTTAAGTTGGCAAAAAGGATCGCGGTCCCTTCCTATGGAGTTTTGATTTTATTGTTCTTCTTGCTATACAGACATCATATTCCTGTATTAGACAAGAGTCAATGTTTTCTTAAAATATATTGTTCAGATGTCCATTCCTGACAGTATAGTATCTTTGTGCTGTTGTATTTTCATGCTACATTGAATACATAAATGTATCGGATGGATTGATGCCAGTTTGACTGCGAATTTTAGCCTAGGGTTAAATAGGGATAGAATGTTTTATTTTCAAATGCAGATCTATGTAGTCTATTCATACTTGACAATCTAAATAAAAAAAAAATTAAAATAATTGAAATTTATATAAATGTAAAATTAAAGAGTAATAAGAATATAAAAATCTACAAATGTTAAACCTATTCCTCGAGTTTAGAATGATTTTATATGTGCATAAATAAATATTTTATGTGTTAATTTCTGGCAGTGGCTTTTACTCTTTGATATTTAAGATATAAAGTTTATAGATTTTTATCTATGCGTTTCCGCTGAGCTAGTGACTTGGGCTAACGATCAGAATATTTAAATAAAGTGGAATCTTAACAGCGCGTATCTGCCTACTCTATAAATTTTTCTAGGCTCAAATGCCTAGATGGCGCCCTTGTAGAGCAGATATTGTGTTTGCGGTCTTCACTTTCATTCCGATTGGTACAATATATATATATTGTAACCTTCCCTTCTGGTTCTTCAACTATCTCTACCATACCTTCTCTCTATGGGGCTTGAAACTTGTGATACATCAAAACATAAGATAAACTTTAGAGACAATTACAACATAGGAGTTTTAACATTGAGAAATATATAAAATACACTCCACAATGGCATTACTATTGTAAAAATTCTCTCACTACTATCATATTATAATCATTAGGAAAATCCCAACAACAAACAATGACTAACAATATTTTATTCAAATAAAACACTTTAACTACTCTTATATAATTTAAGAATCTCGAAATACTAACATTAAAACAAAAATTATATTAAATTAAAAAAATTAATGCTATCCTATGGCTATCTCATGGAACATAATTATTCTATTCTAAAATATAATATGACAATTAGATTGATAATTAAATAATTGAATCACAAGAGGGATTTTACTGAGATTCAACTATTTAAATAAAATCACACTTACTATTATCCTTGATTAACCTTCTATTTGAAAATTAATCTAACTATAATAATAAGACATGAAAATGAACGATCTCTATCTACTCATTACTTTCCCTTAATTTATTTTCCTAAGATTTATTCTCATACTTATACAACAATCACTATGGACTATTTATTTTTATTATAATCAAAAGTTTATTATATGATTGTTATCTACACAGTCTATATCTTTCTTACTTACTTAGCATTCACTCATTGTAATTCGATCCTTTAGAATTACAAACCTTAAAATATATTTGGTCAGTAACTTGTGCTCTGAAATAATATAATACTTCTAAATTTATGATATAAAATACATTTCAAAATTAGATTACAAAATTAGAATGTGACTCGACTATTAATTTCTATTATATGCTCTCCATTTTGTAATACGTAATAATATTTTTCAAATAAGCCTACAAGATTCTTTTATATCTACTAAAAATATGAAATACTACAAACTCCTTTTAATATAGTTATAATTTAAAAGCAATGGATAATTAATGTAGCAATTATAAATTCTTACATAAACTCTTCAAATAAAGCATGTAATTAATATATGCTATGTATAATTCTATGTGGATAAGGCACTTTATTGATATGACCTTGTGATGGAAATGACTCTCAAAGGCACTGAAATTGTTAATACAAAATTTAAATTAAAATATTCATTTATTTATAACAATAATAATGAACAATAAACAGCTATACATCTTATGTTAAATAATTCATTAGCAAAATAATCATTAACAATAAAATTATTTACATTCATCACAGACAGACATAATAATTATTCTATATGAATTAACCTTCCCCATATTTATTATACAATTTTACAATTCATGAGTTATCTCGTGGTTATCTTCTTCATCATCTTTCCCTATTTACCTTAAATTTTGTAACTCCATATATTTTAATACAATAATATTTAAATTATACTTCATATTCAAAATTTGTCTAAAATATTGCACTACAATCTCATCAACAAAAATTATTGCTGCTATGGTAATATTACAAAAAAAAAAAAAAAAACAACAATATTTGTAATGTATTCAAAATTCATAGTGAAATTGGAGATTCTTTTTCATATAATGTAATTCATTTTATACATTCATTCTCTATCTCTCATTTACATTTTCTGTTTATTTTTGATCTCAGGTATCATTATTCATATAATAATTTATTCAGATTTTATTCAAATATAAAGTATTTGTTCTATATATGATCTTACTATTTTTCAAGTAATCTTTCAAAATTTAGAAGAAAAACTATAAATTCTTAAAATATTTAATCAACTTTCGATGCCTAATATATTCTTATTTACCCCAACACTTCATGGATAAGAAACTGATTTTATCAAAATTATTATATCATAATAGAGGGATGGAGGTTTCCTTTACTTATGAGGTGTCATATTTTGGCAGGTAATAATTTTCCTAATGATCTTACCCCAATTTTCTTTGGCTTATTCAGCAAGCACTTACGGTATATACTACACTCACATCTTTGCAGAAAATGCTCTCATCTCTTTCTAATAAATTATATAGGTATCATAATGATTATCTCATTCAACTATTCAATCAGTTCTTCAGGATGATATTTTTATATCCTATCCTGGAATTTCAACTCATTTTCCTTACGGTGTCTTTAGCATCTATTGCTATACTAGCTATGGATTAATAATATCCAATCTTCTCATTAAATATTTTTCTATCCACATTTGAAATCATGTTCCAAAACAGATAGTCTACCTTTATCATTATCAATATGATACTGATTTTTTGATTTATATAACAAATGAGATCATGATTTTTTTTTACACTAACATTCATTCTTTTCTTACTCTCATGAATAACATTACATTTTATAATATTTTTATTTTCATAGAATCCTATAAATTTTTATTTATCACCACTAGTTCGTTCCCTTTTGTCAAATATACTTTATGATAATAAATGTGAACTACCTCTGTAAAACATTTTAACACACTCAATTTTTTTAAAAATATATATACCAGCTAAAATATAAAGTTAAAATTTTATACTCCTATCACACTTTTGTGTTATAACTTATGTATACTCTCTTCATATCTTTAAGCATACTCTTTGTTCTTTTTTCTTGTTTTTTTTTAAACAAGAATGAATAATAAAAAAGTTAATACCTTTCAACTTTATATACCAGATTGCATATAAAAATGGTTTCAATTATTGCTAATTATAATACATTTATATTTCATATCAAGCAAAATATATTAATAATAAATTTAAAATTACAATCCTTGTCTCTTTGTTTTGTTTTTTAAATAACCAATTTCAAATCCTAGTTTAATACTACCATGGTAACCCAATAGGTGTTTACCATTCTTCGCATGTTTGGGTGCTTCTCATACATATCTTCTTTCTGTCAGAACACATTATATTTAAACAAAACATTTGACAAGCACAACACTAACTGGACAAAAGTTCTGAATTGGCTGCATCCTTCCTTCTTGATTAGTTTAAAGTTACATGCACATAATTATACTCTTGAAAAATACATTAATGAAAGAGTTTAATAAATCTTCTCAATACAACTTCACATTATTTTCCCATCTTACAAAACTTTAAAATATGTTTAAATAATTCATCAATAAGTTTACTTCACTTAGTTCTTTACTTTCCTCTTACTTAGTAATCTTGTAAAATGTAACTACATATGAATAAATTCATTTAACTTTCTGTATTATAGTGTATCATCTTCATGACTGTCATCTACTATTAAAAAGTTAAACAGACTTTTTTGATTATTCTTCCCATTTTTATTGTTTCTTTCTTATAATAATATAATAAGATTTTACTTTCTATGAAAACATGAGAAATATTAATTCATCTTTTATCTGTCCTCCTTCTTATTCATTATTAAATATATGTTAAACATTTTCTTCTCCAAAATTTTTCAAGTTATTTATCACACATCAATTATTCAATTCACACAGAATATCAACTTTTATTAGACTTATCACTCTCATCTAAGTCATTATTTTTAAAGGCTGATAAAATACTTTTACAAGTTTTAAAAATGATTTTTAGGAATTTTAGACTTGTTTCTCATTTTTAATATATGACTAATAAAATTATTTAATTTGACATAAATAAATGAATGTTTTCTTATGTAAATGCAGATATATTTTTCTTTAAGGAAATGTAATTCCTCTTCTTTCTCATGATTATCCCAAATAAGAATAATAACTTTAGCTTTTCTTTTAAACTTCTTTTAGATATCATTTTAGTTATAAATAGATGATCAGGACTTCAATTAGATTGCAATGAAGAAAGTGGTTTACACTCACTCCATGATATTAATGATTTAAACAGCTTTTAATTATTATTTTTGTCATTTAAAACTTTAAATATTTTTAAAACGTTTTATAATTTTTATTGAGAAATAATATTGAAATAGTTCCCTGCTTTATTTTTTTCACGAATCTGTACTTTTATCATCTGCTCTTCTTTCTCTTAATAAACCCTGGGATAAAGTGACATCAGAAAACTACTTACTTAAATCTCATTGGTCAATATTCCAAATCAACTATTACAACTTTTAAATAAATATTTTTTGTCTCTATTTAAAATAATTAAAATCAATAAATATTTTACAAATGAAACTAATTTAAACCATTTCTTCTAAACTAAAGTATTAAGTATAATTAGGTTTTTAATATATGATATTATTATTGAATTTAAATACAAAGTTTATGAAGAAATATTTATACTTAAAATATATTATTACAATAATTTTAAAATAAATTATTATCTTGTGATCTCTAATTATTCCTTCTTTTATTTACTACAATTTTATCTATTTAGTTTTTAAAGAAACATTGTAATAAAAATAAATTAAACCCAACTTTATAAGTAATGCTGTTTATTTGGATTGACAATTATTGTATTGAAATTATATAGTGGATTATAATATAAATGATTATGAATAAAGATGGTTATTAAATTTCTACAGAATTCTATCTTTAATCTTTATGCACTAAGTCATTTATTTATGTTATACCAAAATTTATAGCCTTACTATTATCTCAATTTAAAATTTAAAACTTTGGAACCATAAAAAAGTCTGAATATATTTTTAAGATTGATGAAAAATCAACCTTCAATGCCAATTTATTTTACCAGATAAAATTTGGTGTTATTTACAAATTCATTTAAATGATTTTTTGAGAATCTAATTTGTAAATTATTTTAGTAATATATTCAGACTTAATTGTACCATGAATAGGCTTATATCCTCAGCTTTACATATTTTAAAAGCTGTAACATTAATTAAATGCTCATTAAATATTATTAAAAGCCAGTAAACACTAAAACAATACCAATATCAATCACAATCAATAATTTCAAACTGTTGTCAAGGCAACCTCCTTTTAACAATAAAAAAGGTTATATATATTATAACGGGACAGCCTATTTGATAGCCTTAGTTGAGGCATCAAATATAACGGAACGGCATTTAATCATCCCAGTTGATGTATTAATTGTAATATAATCAATTATATTTAATGTTTAGAAATCATTAACTTAATGCTTCATAGTTAGGTTCGCCAAATATAACAGAATGGATTATATTTAAAATCTAAGTTGGTCTTGTTAAATATAAAGAGATGATTAAATTCCTTAGAAAGAGGATACGCATTTCACTACAATCGGACTTTGGGTCTTCAAGTAGAATGCTAGAAATGAATCGATGAAATACCAAGTCCATGATTATATATACCTCTATTATGCTAGCTCATTAATCTTTAAATAAGTTTAAATACAATTTAGACCAGGACATCCATCTTTCACGCTCTTCCGATCTTCAGTCACCATTATGCCACGATATTTAAACTCACGGAGAATTTGCAATCAGCTCTTTTCAGGAATAATTTCAAAAACAAGTTATTTCATATGCCTCTATATAAGCATTAATTATAACTATTATTCATATGACACTTATAATACTAGCATATATATAATATAATTCAATAATGATTAGACAAAGAGATCACGTTAACAAATCAATATTTAATAAACAATAAAAAATATAATAGAATAGATAATAAAATATTAATAAATAAATACGGATGAATTTTATCATTTTAAAAGAATATTAATAAATGATATTTTTTTATTTAATACCCTATGATAAAACTCAATACTATAATAAACTTTCAAAAATTAAAGAAAATAGCTTAAATTAACAGATATATAAAAACAATATCTGGGTTCAAAAATTAATAATTTATGTAACTTATTAATTTATTTACTGTTCTTATTTATATGCTTCACAATTACCCATATATAAGTATTATTTGCCATTGTATAACTTATATATTATATGTATTTTTAATAAATAAAAATACATTAAACGTTTACAATATTACGTAGTAAACACAATACAATCCTGTTTAAGACATCTGTCAAATAATAACTATTTTTTATATCCCTCATCTAATTTAATGAATTATGTTAAGCTTTCAATTAATTATATTTAATAATAAATATAATTTTCCTTTTAAGATATATATGATGCGATGCCAAATTTGAAATAAAGATAATAATAATAATAATAAACATATTAAAATAATATAAGCATTATTATAATATATGTAAATAAATATATAAAGGGAACTTAGTTATAAGAGAGTTGAGAGTAGATATTGAAGTCTATAGTTCATCATCCCAATGAAGATCTCTTACGAAGCATATCACCAATCCATTTGTACAATGATGATTCCATTTATCCTTAAACGATAAACTGTTAATAACATCCAATGACCGGATTAATGTGAAATAAAATAAATATTCTTCGAATGTAGATGTTCTTAATCTTCATTTCTCTATTATCACTAGACGTTCTATATATTCAATATTTCAAAATATTTTAAAATAGCATGCAAGGTTGGTTTCGAAACCTTTTACGATATAATGAGTGTACTACTCAGTGCACATTGTTTTATCCTTAATATATATAATTATCTTAAATTTATATATATCCGAAGAATAATGGAAGAGTTAAAACAACGTAGTTTCAAAACTTAAACAGACGTTCTTTTCCTTTATATTGCTATTCCTTTAAGATTAAGTAGAAAATTAAATATATTTTCCTTGCAGACTTTGAATCCACAAATTATTTTAATTTAAAAAAGTTAATATTTAAATTCCAATCGCTAAATAGTAGTATTGATAGAAGAAAAATGATATTTTTAAAGAGAAAAGATTTTCTTTTTCTTTTTTTTTTTTTTTTTTCAGAGCACGAACGAATCTGCTCGTGTGTTATATAAGTTCATGTTTAATTCAACTATCAATTGTTCCACTGACATTAAGATTTAATAATAAAATAAAAAAAATATAAGTATTTATTCTTAACTTCAAATCTGGCATTTTACTCAAAAGCTTAAGGTATATATTATTTAAAACTTAAATGTATATATAAATAGTACATATATGTTACATAATAAAATAGTCAAATAAAAATTTATATTTATAAATAATTTCACAAGAGATAAAACACGCTAGACTAATAATAATAACTTGTAAGTTACTATTATAATATATATCATTAAAAGCCTGCCAATACTTAGACAATCCCAATCCCAATAACAATCAACAATTTCAAACTGTTGTCAAGGCAACTTTCTTTAACTTTAATAAAGGAGGTTATATATATATAGACAGACAGTGCATATTGTTAGTTGAAAATTTAAATATTAAATGTCAATTATTTCCTTTTACATTGTTGTTTCAGCAATGCTATCTTGTAATTTATGTAGTCTGAACTTCAAACAGCAGGATTAAGAGATATTCTCTTGATTGTATGCTGCAGAACTGTTAAATATATTGAAACCTATTCAAATAAAAAATGTGAAATTTAAATGAATAATGATCTTAAATTGCTCATAAACATGCCATTTGTTTGAAGGAATCTGTATTTTGATATACTTTACAACTCTGCAGCATATAATCAAGAGGTTACCGATTGGTTGTGCTATTTGAAATTCAGACTTTTTTATTCACAAGGTATCATGTTTGAATACACATAATGCTGTGAGGGGAAGAGAAGAATGATTGACATGATATATTTGAATTTTCAACAAACAATATGCCCTGGGTCTATTTGTTATATTTATGTTTAGAAGATTACAAAGTTTAAAATGACTAATGTATTAGTCTTTTTTTTTTGTAAACATAAATTAAACACATTTGTTTATGAGCAATTTAAAGTCACTGCTAATTTAAATTTCACAGCTCATTTGAATAAGTCTCTATTTCAATATACTTAACAACTCTGCAGCATAAATCAAGAGGTTACCTCTTGGTCGAGCTGTTTAAAAACAGACTTTTTTTCTATTCACAAGGTAGCATTGCTGACAAAACATAACACTAAGAGGAGTGATTCACATTTTATATATACATATGCATTGTAATGAGAAAATATTTGAGATAATGTTGATGTAAGTTGGCCACACATTAGTGCATCAAATAAAATATAAAGATAGACTCTGGTAAGACTTGAAAGCATTGCTTAGCAAATGTAAATCAATAGAACTAACATTCGAGTTACTAATGATGATCAAACAAAACATGCCATATTTATTTAGCAATATTTCATTACAAAGTTATTTTTATAATACTTGTCACCTTTCCAGATACATTATCTATTTCTAAATGATTGGTAAAAGATGTATAGTCTTCTAAAGATAGCCTTTATTGATACTGAGAATCAGATGATAACCATTTCTTATACTTGCTTATAACTGTTATTAAAAGAAGAAAAACTCTCCATACACTAGTGCCATTCAGTGCAAGTCAGAGTAATCGATGGATGCCAGAAGGCTTGCACATAAAATTCCTATCTAGTGCCTACCCATCCAATATCCCCATACTAGTTTCTGGCTTGTGGGTTTCGTCAGTGAGAAGTTTTGGACCTGAGAGCACTGCACCTAGGTCAAGAAACACCATGGTCATTCTTCTCAGTTGCCTGATAAGGCAGAATAAATGTTTGTGTAAATGATAAATATTTTTCCAATACATATATACAATTATGACAGACAAAAAAAAATCATGGTCCTTATTTCCAGCAGGCTGTAAAGTCACCAACTAAGGCAGCGGTTGGTGACCGAAGGCGGAGGGTGCTAAGAATCTCCTGATTGTGGACTCAGGCTGCCATTTGATGACTTTTTATTTAGGTACTTACAACTGCAGATCACTTTCAAGTAAAGGAAGATTGCAAGAATTAGAAGAAGAACTGTCTTATATTAGATGGGACATTATTGGACTTTGTGAAGTTAGAAGAAAAGGTGAAGAGACAATTGATTTAAAAAGTGGACAAGTACTCTATTATAAAGGCACAAATATTGGAAATACAAGTGGAGTAAGATTCATTATAAATAAAAAGTGGAAAAACAACATTGTGGAGATTGATGGTGTATCGAACAGAGTGGCAAGATTAGTTATACAACTTAATAGCAGATACCAAATGCAGATAATTCAGGTTTATGTCCCAACAAGTTCTCATAGTGATATGGATGTACAAAAGGTTTTTCATCAGAGTTAACAACATTTTAAAATTGTTATGGGAGACTTTAATGCTAGAATTGGTAAACAAATGAAAGATGAAAGTGCTGTAGGTAATTTTGGTTATGATAAAAGAAATGAAAGAGGACATAGACTTGTGGAGTTTGCAGAAAAAGAAAAATTTTATATTATGACTTTTTTTTTTGAGAAAAATGTTAAAAGGAAATGGACATGGAAGCATCCAAATGAAGGTACAGCAGAATTGGATTATATTTTGACTAACAGAAAATACATATTTCAAGATTGTAATGTTCTTAATAAATTTAGCACAGGAAGTGATCATCGATTAGTAAGATGGTAAGATACGTGTTAATGCAAAACTAGAGAGATAGAATGAGTAAATATTGCTAAATATAATATAATTAGGATTTGGGAGTAAGTTAATTATGATAAAGAACTATCTAAGAAGTATAGCCTGAGAAATCATGCTCAATTTAAAATTAACCAATATGGTAATAAAAGTAATATACCTTAGGAAATTAATAGATTTTGGGGGACAAATACAATGGAATATATTGAAACATCAAAAAATGATATGATTATATATATCTTGTATATAATGAATGTGTCATTATGTTTGTTAAATTAATTTCTTGGATATTACCTAGAAACAGCTTTATTTAATATATAATTCATGGAATCTCATGGCTTACTAACCTATGCTGAAAATAACATGTTGAATAGGAAAAGTAAAAGAAAGAGCAGAGCAAAGTAGCTACATAATTGTTGTTATAATTCTTATAATTAACATTGTTGTGATAATTTCCTAGGATACAAGATGCTCATTCAAAGTCTAAGATTGCATTTTGAGGGAAATTAAGATTTAAGTTCAATCTCAATTATCTTCAAGCTCTGGAAGAACCTGGTGGCATCCAACTAAACTAAATAGCTAATAAATAAATAAATAAGAAATTAACATTTTTTGTACCATCTTTCCTCTAACTTTATTCAGACCATGTTTTAACCATTACAACATATATATATATAAGTACGCGTATATGTATAATATTAAATGTCAAAGGCTAAACTAGTTAATACGATAAACCAGTTATCCACTATGTTTACTACCACCTGGATGATCATGAAATAAATATAACATTTATTTCACTGTCTTTTTCTCTCTCTTTCTATATATATATACCTTAGATAACCCAGTTCACTAAATAATGAGTAAAACAAAAAGAACTATTTTATTAATGTTTTTTCTTTACTCCTTCTCTATGAATAAGATGCTGGAGAAAATGTTTTCATGCAGTGTGCTATTTAAGCTTATTTTACCTAAACATGTATAAAACAAAAATAAACTTAACTTTTATAGTATAAATTTATTTTTTAAAAATATTTAACTGATTTTAAAATATATTTCACAAAGAATTATATGATTTTTTCTGTCTTTACTCAACATATGCTTTCAGGACTATTCTCTCCATTCAACTTCAGAATCTCTATTATAATAATCCATAAAAACTGAATAATAATATTATTACTTCCATACAACCAGCCTAGTGTCTGGATTACGAGCTTAAAGAATGAAAACTTTGGATTTCCAACATCGCAGTAACTAAAGCAGTTTGTTTTACTCAAAAATGGATGTAATAACTTGTAGATTTTTTATTTCTTGCTAAAAAGTTAAAACGCTTTTCACAAGCCTACACGGCAAATAATATATATATAAGCTAGATTCTTAGACTTTATGTAGGTATATCTAGCAAAACAATAGTTGTACTGTATTTGCAATGTGTATTAATTGAGATTTGATTTAAATACCATTCTTAAAATAATAATAATAATATGACAAAAATAACAATTTAATTTAAAAGTATGCTTTCGTTTGTGAAGCTACATTTTAAAAGCCTCTTAAAACTTTTAAGTGACAAAGACAAAATGTATTTTTATAACGTTAAATTTTATCAATGCTTAATGATTTAAAATCATGAACCAATCGGCGTTCATTTATTTTAGCTTTTAATTATAAACAAACCAATAGTGAGTTTGTTCAAGACTTGGATTGCCGCATGGAGTCAATTAAAAGCGTAGAATCTATGCTTAATAAATGACCGATTTGTCCATAACGACTGCCAGGTGATGATAGCTTTACGAAATTTATTTATTTATTTACTTTTTTTAAAAAAAAAAAAAATCATTCATTACGACATAAAAAAAATGCTATATTTAAAATGATTAATTTCGCGCAAGGGAAAATAAAATAGAAACAAAATTAAATATTGTAAAATATATGTATCCTATTTTATATTATTTCACTGATTAACCGGGAACAAACTATCGATGAAAATAAATTATTTTAATTTATCTTATTTTAAATGAATACCGTTTTAAACGTAATTCATATTTGGGAATTTAAAAACTCGTGTAAGCGTACGCTTACATATATAAGTAAAAATAAAATAATTCACAGCAATGTAATGCCTACCACCCCTCCCCGCTACCCACCGAGAAATAGTAAAAAATAAAGAATAGTTAACGGATGGATACAGATAGAAATAAGGATTAACAATGAAAATAGATGATTAGTTACCAACAAATATTAGATAGTTACCAATTAATCGAATTTTGTCCAACTACGATATTCAAATTTTAGGTTTGGACATAGCAGTTAATCTTTTCGATCATGAAGTTTTACGTAATATGTATATGAAATAAAAAATCTTAATAAATCAGCAGCGAGCATGGTCATTCGAACTCTAAAGAAAAAAAAATGTTGAAAAACAAATTATTAATAATAATACAGGGGTCCCCAACCCTATGCCCGCGGGCACCATGGCCGCCGCAGACCATTTTACGTGTGCCCTCCGCTATCCGAACACGATAAAAAATTATTTATCTGATACAAATAAATTTAATTTTTAAAATTTCTTATAAATTATTGTATTATATTGTACTATACTTTTATAGCGTAAAAGAGTCTATCTCTCGGTCGCCAAGTGCGGTCTTTCTCTGCGCACTGCACTAGCACAGAATAAGTAAAGTTAACACAGACACCAATCTCTCTGAAAAGATAAATGGTGCCCGCCACCTGGCCGGTATTGTAGAATGTGCTCTTAAGTGCAAAAAGGTTGGGGACCCCTGTAATAATATATTAGAAATGAATTTTGCAATGACTGTACAAAACCAATTCTTGAAATATAAATAGTCTCAATAAAGCATATAGTGATCCACTATTCTGTATATTTTATATTTTTCTCAATTTATAACTTTTATCCGCTGCAAACTTTTCTTTTTTCTAAATTTCATCATCTTGCCAAATTGTTACTTTGTCTTATATACCCCCAACAAAAGCAACCTTTATATTTTATATATTTTTATTTTATATTTTGCCTCTCCTATGAAAAATATGCTCAAGTTTACCATAATTTTTTTTATATCATTCATTCATTTCGCAAGTTACAATCCAATTAAGATGCGTTATTATAATAGTGGACCATGTATTATAATATCCACAAAATAGAAAAACATATTGATTGACTTTGCCATATAATTTTAGAATTGTAAGGAATATTATTAAATAAAAAAATTTAATGCCTTTATTTTACATCCATAAAGAGTATAATAATATTATTAGATAAATTAACAGCTTTATGTGGAATTAATTTAATATCAATAGTTATAATAATGTGATGAAAAACTTAATAGCAGCCGCACTTAAGAATCACTGTTGCACCTCAACATTTAAGTTGCCTCCCTCCTTCAAATCTAAGTCTCCTTTCCATTTAAAAGCTAATCATATATTTAATTTCGTTCCCATTCTCAAGTTAGTAGTCATACAAATTTGAACTTGGCGAAAATTTTTGTTTTCATCACAGGTTAATTAAGAACTTAAGTTTGGAATATTAGGTATTAAAGCAATGTCTTTATAGGTTGCATTCAAAGCTCCGAAAATCGACGTATTGTAAATGCAGAAGCCAAAAATATGCTTTTATTTTTACTTTTAATCAATTCAAATTAAAAATTCCACCAACGAAACTTTTGCATTTTGATATCTGATTTTTTGAAGACCCTATCATAAAAATCTCTTATTAATTATGGAAAATATTTATTAAAGAAGTGGTTTTCTTTTAAAATATTGTGTAATAATTTTAAAATATAATGAAGAATACACGTGGTGGTTTGGATGATGAATAGTGCACTTAATGATGTAATGTCATATGGTATTCTGAGCATAGTAAAATGTTTTTGTTTTTTTCCCCATGTGTCATAGCATCAGCCGGGAAGCGAACCCGCTAACCCGGGACAACTGCTTGTAAAGCAGCTGTCGCTGACCTCTTGACCACCAATGCTTGGACTAGTAAAAATGTTTTGTATGATCATTTGTTAAGTAATACAAAAACGTAGAAATCTATTGTATATAGTGAATTTATGTTTATTTATTTTTTTAAAAAGAAGTCTAATAATTCAGTCATCTGATAAATAGAGAATAAATAAATTATTAGGAAAAAAAAATAACACAAAAATGAGATAATGCTTCTAAAAACATTTTCGTTCTAATTTTAAATAAGAAAGCATTTTTACATTATTTATTCTCGTAAAATTGCGTAAGAAGTTATTTATACTTTTTTTTTCCTGAATAGAATTATAAAAATCAAAACAAAACGATTTTTCGACTTCTAATTAAGATTATATATATAAACAGCTTAATTCTCTCTATTATGAAATTGATTTGTCAAATTAAGTCTTAAATAAGTATAAAAAATATATATAAACAGTTCAGATTTGTATTACTATCATCTCTAAACATTTTTGTTTCTGCTTTATTTTACTCTAAGAAAAATTTGCTTAACATTACTGGATATGGTCATAATATTTCTTAAAAATAAAATCTATATTTAAACATTCGATTTAAAAAAAAAATGCAACAATTTAAAAGTTATATGGTATTTACTTCATACCCTGCCTGTAATCTGGTATCCAGATTTGGAATGGAAGATTTTTGGAGGATAGATTGAAGATCTTTAAAAATGCTCAGAATTTCTTAAATTAGTGGCTTATTGTCAACTTGATAGCCATTATTTATTAGTTGAAAAATGAGTATGCAAATTCTTTTAGAAAGCAAAGATAGTTTAAAGATAATCTAGATTATTGTGCTAACTATGATATATTATTATTAATAAATAACTATAATATATTATTATAACATATAGCAATCTGATAAATCTGCATGTATGAAGGTTATAAATTACTCTTTTGATGAAGAAATAACAATATATAGAAAAATGAAGTCATAAATTGAGTTAAAATGGAAGGATTGATAAGATAAAGAATTTGCTATAAAAATACAGAGAAAAGAAATTATAGATGAACAAAAGCAAAATAAAGTCAGAGAAATGATCTTCATTCTGCAGTTCTTAGATAATAGTTGAAAAAGATGCTAGTAATAATAAATCTGCATATGATGCATTATATGATTTTGAAAATATAAACTAAATTAACTGTCCTCTTGCATAAAACATTACTCTAAAACATTTTTTTTTGTGTGAATGTATATATGTCAGTTTGTCTGATTATAGATAGATGAAATAAGTAACCAGCCTAAAAGAATATATACAACCAAGTAATAAATAGTACTTATTCATGATGTGTGGTAATTTGATATTGTTTTCTATTATTTCACATTAAATACTGCATAATTTTATGTACTATTTTTCTCATGAAAATTTTATATAAATGTTCAAAAATTTAAATCCTTTAACAATAAATTTATATTTAAAAAACAAAACAAAACAATAAGTACTCTTATCTTCTTTAGCTTGCATTGGATAGGTAGTAATGATATATGCCTTTAATTTCAGAAACATTATAGTTATGTAGAGTGTTGACTTTTATTGTACTTATCTATTGGTCATCAAAAAAAAAATACAAAAACTAGTTATAAAATAGTGTTTTCATTGATGTTTAATGGAAATTTTTCTCAGTGCTTTTACTGTGATTTTGAGGTTGAAATGTATTATTTTGTTATATAATTAATGTAACCTGGTTTCAATATTTTTTTAAAAAATTGCCAAATATGCTCTGCAGTTAAATTATATATAACTTAAAACCCTAAAGCATATTTATGTTTATCTAATGACAGATCTATGTAAGAGTATGAGCATAGTGACTAAAGTTCTAAACCTTAGAATATTGAAAACCATTAGATTGAAGAGCAGGATAAAAGTAATGATTGTTTTCTGATTGGATAAAAAAAGTGGTTGTCATAAATAAGCAAAAAATATATTAAACAATAACATATGAAGTATAATTATAAAAGTAAATAACTTTTTTGAAGTATTAAATTTTAATCCATTTCTTATTTGCATTGCTTAATTATATATACTATAATACACCATATACTCCTTAATTTACACTTTACAATGCAGTTAACATAAGATTTATTTTATTTCCTTTCTTACAGTTTCAACTGTCCAGCAGTCATCATCAGAGCTACAACATTTAAACATATACAATTAATATAAATTTAATATCTATTCATACATATATCAACATATATATATATATACACACATACATATACATACACAAATATATATATAAATATAAATATAAATAGTTGGAATATTTGGAATGTTGTTTTTATTTTTATATTTATATGTATATTTGTGTATGTATATGTATGTGTGTATATATATATATATGTTGATATATGTATGAATAGATATTAAATTTATATTAATTGTATATGTTTAAATGTTGTAGCTCTGATGATGACTGCTGGACAGTTGAAACTGTAAGAAAGGAAATAAAATAAATCTTATGTTAACTGCATTGTAAAGTGTAAATTAAGGAGTATATGGTGTATTAAAGTAAATAACTTGATGAATTTACACATTTAGTCAACAATTGTATACTTTTCATGGCACTCACATCTTTTTATCCTTGTAGCTGGACAATATTTTCCAAATCTACTTTCTTACAAATTTATTACCATCAATTACTTTCTTGTGAATTACATACCTTATTTTTTGAATTTTTTTGTTAAATATTTATTTATTTATAGTATATGTTTTTGTCAGTGTACCTTGGGTGGTGTATATATTATTCATTTTTTTTGGAACAATAAAACCATTCTTAAGATTAGATGTCACAACTTCATGCATCACATATTCCTACTAATTCCAATATTTTCAAAGCTTACATATCAACACTATATTTTAAAACTTCTCCTGGTATTTCATTGGAATCTGCAGCCATTCTATTTTTAAAGTGGATTATCTCATTAAAAGTCCTCATCTCAAATCTTGTATTATTGTGCTAAAGATTATCAAAATGCTCATTCCACTTATTTAGAATAACACTGCCATTATACAAGAGAGTGCCATTTCTCAGTTTAATGGGATTGTGGTATCTTTTCTTGTAAAAATCTACTGCTTTCAATGCATAACAAAAGATCTGGAATGATTATGATCAGCAAATGTTTGCATCTTCTTTGTAGTTTTATAGTATTAATCATTTTTAAGAACAACTTCTGCCATTATAACTTTATATTTATTATCAAATTCCATTTTTATTATTATGCAAAGCAGAAAATGCAATATATTTCTTTTAATTAAATCACAAATAATAAGATGATTGTCAGAAAACCAATCAAAATTTTTCTTTTTAATGAACCCAGGAATAAATTTATTTGTACCCATACTACACATTTTAAATGAATTTCATCCTTCAATAATATAACTGTCCTGAAAATCCAAATTAGCAATTTTAATATTTAATAACTGTTATAATGTAGAATGTACAGAAAATTCTTCTAAAGAATGAACATCAATTTACTTGTGAATGCTATTGTAATAATATCCAATTTTTAGTGCAATAAGCTTTTGAGTGCTCATGTAATGTCAACTTCTCTTGCATTCTGACTGCTGACTACAATGTATCTCATTAAATGTCACTGTTTTGAGCATGGTTACATTCATATATATTTCTTCATACGATTTTTCTGTCAAAACAAAGTGTTTGTAATAGTCAACCCACCTGTTATGCATGAATTCAATAATAGCAAACTACTTAAATTTAGAGCATCAGTATCATTATTTCTAATAACTTTTATCTAAAATCTACTATTTGAACCAACATATGCATTAAAGCCTTTAAGAAGAAAATTTTGATCTTTTAATAGTATTGCTGTAATAATATTATTCAACAAGGAATGGATTCTCTGTGTCTAGGATCAGAGCATAGGCCCTAATGAAATGAGGATTAATACCATTGTGAAAGATGAGTTTTAACATCCTTGGTCTTTTATTGATACAATGAGGTATTCCAATAACAGAAGAAACTAAATTAGACTTTACAGCAAATCCAATACCTTGCTTTTCTTTTCACTCACTGACCTATATCTATTCAACAGTTCTATTAAACATTCTTCCTCTGGGAGATGTGTTTAATTAAGAGTGTCTATATCAGCCCTTGGCCATTGGTGTAGTCCACTGTTCTGATCTTGAAGTGCACATAGCAAGTAAAGTTAATATTTTCCAAGAACCTATAATTAGAAAAAAATTAGATTCACAATACTTATCTTTAATACTGACACTATATTCTTTTCCTTTATTCTGACAAAAATTAGATTCACAATACTTATCTTTAATACTGCCACTATTTTCTTTTCCTTTATTCTTACTCTTGATAATATTATTATTACTGTTATTATTTCTATCACTGAAATTGAGTAATACCCCAAGTATAATCACCTAACCAGTCTGTAGAGGCCATTTTTAGATCACAAATTTCTAGGCTCTGCCACTTACATGCTAGGCTGGAGGATCTCTAAATAGGATTGCTTAAATATAAATCTTTGCTAACTAAAACTCATAGTTTACTCAAATCCAATTCCAAATAGATTAATTAGTTGTTTATATTGTCTTGAGAAAAGATCACAAGTAAGGTTTCAACCTGCTAAGTCTATTTCAATCAATGCTTTTTTAATTCTCGAGATTTTGAGTTAAAAAAGAGATTTATAGTAAGAAATGTTGTGCATATAGTTAATAGAAGAAAATATTGTTACATAAACACACAATATCATAAATGAACTGTCTGATGGCATGAAATTCTCACAATAACTGGGCCTTATAATAACTTAAGTGACAGAAGAAGGAAAAGAATAACAAAGATTTTTATTGGAAACAGTACTTACTCTTTATGCACTAATGTCCTATCATACAAGGCATCTGAAACTCTTGATTGAGCACTGCTTATTTATTATTTATAGTTGATCTTCATATTTAAAGGATATTTCACTAGCCTCCATCAGTAATCTTAGCACAGTAACTCATTATCAGCAATGTATTTATATAAAAATATTACTATCAAATGAATGATTATAGACAAGTAGTATTCATGGACTGAATTATAGAAATATGTATATGCCATGTGATATTTATATATACATTTTGATTTTTAATATTTTATACTTTGTGTATAAAATTTTAAAGAATCCCAGTTGGAAATTTCAAGATTGATGCAGGCCCTGGAAGTAATCCTGATCACAAGGTTGAATAATGTGAACAGTCTTTATAAAATTTTCAAAGTATGATCAATTTTCCAATGAAATTGCTTGGAATGCCAAGGCAATGTTCATATTGAATGGGACACTTAAAAATAAAGTTTATGCTATGAAGACATCAAATATTACTAAATTACAGCAAGGTATTTATGCAGAATGTTGTAGTAATGTGAACATATATTTTAGATGAACTCAATACTTCTATTTCATGATGTAACATATCAGTTGGTAAGTTGTGTGACACTTAAACACTGAAAGTGTCAGTATTGGGTTGCATCCATGGATCTTTAATTTTCAAATATGTCAATCTACCACTACACTAAAACATATAGTCTGTACTGGATGTTAATGGAAGAAAATGTGAACACTTTATTAAAGATTATTTTATAATATCATTATTTTAAACAATTATAAAAATAAATTAACCATAGGGAATTTGAACACAGACTTTCAAGCTCCCTTCAGCTATCCACTCTATCTCATACAACCAATACACATGACCACACACATGTGAAAAAGATAATTTTCAATATACATATTTTATGCTGAACCAGCATTCATCAATTGGTCCAGTTCATCATCTCCCACACACACATATAATCAGTGCTTAGTTTATCTTAAGAGCAATTCTTCAAACTTTAATGGATAGGTTTTAATCTATTATACCTTCCAACTCTTCAGCCATCCATACCATTGAAAATCTGATGATAGAATGCCCAAATCCCTTGTTGATGCCAATATTATTGTCATGCCCAAGTTGACTTTAAGTCACTGTGACCCTTCATGTATAGGACCTTGTCCATTTAAATATATAAAAGATGGATGGGTAGAGTACAGATTGATTCTATATTTGAATGCAAGTATAATTTTATACTTGGACTTTAGATTATTTATAGGGGATTTGAACAGAGACTTCCAAGTTTTCTTCTTGAAAGTCTGGGTTCAAATTGCCTATAATTACATCTAAACTCTAAATATATAAATTATACTTGCATTCAAATATTAAAAGTAAGCTAATCAAATTAAATCTAGAAGTTATTAAAAACAAAAGTAAGATGTATGTAGAAATAAGTAAAAAATTTTAAAATAAAAAATATAAACACATATTTTGGATTCTTCCATGTATACACTTGCTTAATACACTATACTAATATCTGAGCTGCATCCTATCAGCTATCACTTACATAGTAAAGATTATTAAAAAAAGTTATAAAATTCTATGATTTTTAGATATCCATGAATTATATTTTGCTGAAAGTTTGTGATCATGGATACTATTTTAGTTGTAATTATAAGTTAGAGTATTTCCATTATTATACAATAATTGTTAAATGGCATTAGAAAAATTCATACTTTTCAAATACAATCAACTGCTAGTATTAACAAACAGGTTAGTATATTACATTTTGAGTGGTATTATTCTTCTCACTGTATTAGGTGTTTCTATTCTGACCAATGCCATTATTAGCATGGGATTTAAGCCTGGACTTTTAGATTTGTGAATATTGAATTTACAGTAGCAGTCAATCAAAGGCAACAGTTGGTAAAACTTTTATATAATTATCTATAAAAATCATCCTTATTTATTAACATACTGCATAACCACAACATATTTTCAACACAATACAGAATTCTTCCAACAAAATCAAAAATGGCTATGGGCTCACCTCTATCATATTTGATTAGCACTTGAAACTACAGCCATAAATACTACTCCATATCGATCTGAAGTATGCATTGCTATGTTAATGATCCATTAAGTATATAGCCAGATAGTGAAAACTATTACAAATATTCTAAACACACATCAATAACACATCTCCTTTAATTGCATTCACAATAAAATCAAACGAGCAAAAATTGACATTCTTATATGATCTAGTTCAAGATTTCCTAAGTTGCAAAAACAAAATTACACTTTATAGAAAATCCCCCCAAACAGGAAAATACTTAATATATATATATAATCATGACAAAAACACATAACATGAAGTTATAGTAATACTATGGAATAGAATAAAAGAATTTCATTCAAAAATCAGTGGTTTAAAAAAAGAAAAGATCTAAATAAAACAAACTCTCATGAACAATGGTTATTTATCAGTTGTCATTAAGAAAAACCTTTCACAGATAACAAAAAGAAATATATATAAAAAAGTTAATTATTATTATTATTTTTTTAAAAGTAATATTCTTTATTAAAACCAATGAAATTTACGTAATTACTAAGATTATATTAAGTTTCTCTAACAACATTTCTTCAACTACTGTCATAATACTCGGGGTATTTTCCTCAGTGATTTACATGTCGTCTTTCTTTACCTTACTAATACATTATTAGACTGGAAATGATGTTCACCTACCATATTTCACATACCAGACATGGCAGACAACTAAAGAAAATGTGCAAGCACTAAAATATCAGAACAGCTTTTCAAAAATCATAGCACATCACAAGGAATTCAATCCTCTTTAAAATCTAAATTTGAAATGCACAGAAGCTAAACTCTTCATACAGTAGTATCACCAGTGCAAGCCAGAGTAATCAATGGATGCCAGAAGGTTTGTACATAAAATCCCTATCTAGTGCCTACTCATCCAATATCCCCAGACTAGTTTCTATCTTATGGCTTTCATCAGCGAATAGGCACTAGATAGGAATTTTATGCACAAACCTTCTGGCATCCATTGATTACTCTGGCTAGCACTGATGCTGCTGCTGCTGTATGGAGAGTTTAGCCTCTCTGTAAACAGCTTGGGTACACATAAAAATGGTGATCATGTGATGTTTAGTGAAGTAATCTTGAAATGTTGAAAACAAAAAAAGCATCTATAAAATACTGTGAATATAGAAGTATATATAACAGTGAAATCAGCGACTTCTTTGAAAAGAAATTGAAAGAGCAAAAACTGATAAATAGAAAAGAATAACCAGAATATATCTAAAAATAATAGTGTATGTACCAGTAATTATATGTTCAAATGGGAAAACACAAAAATATAAAACAGAAGGAAAAAAAATACAAAGAAAAAAATTCAAAGAAACTGATCACATGACAATGCCAAATAACTCTATATGTCAACTTAGTATAATAACTCACAACATTTGGAAGCTATCCATTAAACTTGCCCCTAAGAAATATGACAAAAACAGATAGAGCTCCATAAAATGCATTTTAAATATTTTACCTAAGTAAAGAGTTCATGCTTGCATTGGTGGCCACTTATGGGTGATGATTTTGATGAGGCAGGATGGGCAACTATCTTCTTACAGGTTGAGACTTAGTTCTGGGCAGAGTTCTAGGTTTACTGGACATCAATAAAGGATTGGGGTTGAAGCTTGTACATTCTCCCATTCTTTTGCAGCAGCATCACGGAATTGACAGGTTCTCTCCACACTGAAAATGCACTCTCTTCCCCTGGAGATCATCCGACAGGAAAGGCTAACTCTGCTACTACTCACAAGCCATTTTAATAATATGTGACACTAGCATGAAGTCTTTTACACCCAGTAGTTCAGAAAAAATACAAAATATTACCCAGTATTTATATGTCTATCCTAATCAAATTTTCCCAGCAAACCACTGAATATTACATTAATTTACAAGCTTTTGGGTACATTTAATTTCCCAGATTGTTCTTTTTTTTATTTAGAATTTATCTTTGTTGGAAAAGAAAATACACTTAGGTTGACTAATTCTTAATTCACACTCCTTTAACAAACCCTATTATCACGATCATGTCAGAGGATTTAACTGCTTCTAAAGACAAGAAGTCATTTGCATCTTTATGAAAATGTGCTTCTACAGAGTTCTGTCAAAGACTTTCAGAATTCCAGACTTTAGCTAAATGTCTAGCAACACTGTGCGTGAAATGTTTTAATTACCAAATGACTCACCTTATTTTTCTATTTCTTTAGAAAAATATACAAAAAATGTATTTCCTTTTTCAAATATATAAATAAAAGGCATTTCCATGTTAACAATATATGTACTACAATTTAACCATATACACATCTGCATATACATATTGTTTTTTTTTTTAATAATGAGGATGAAGCATTACCTATTAGATCTATCACCCTAGGTTCATCTTATTACATTGAAATAAATATCATGAAGCTCTGTGTGTGCATACACACAGACTGCTTCAATATCAATCGGATTTAAAAATATTTACAAATAAATACATAATTGATTAAAAATTGATCTATTTGAGCAAAGCAATCATTTAGATATATGAAGGAAAAACAAGGTAAAGAGATATCTCTTCTGCTTTTGAAAATGTATTGTCATGTGCTGAAACTAGAGAACAATGTTATTATATTTAAACAGTTATAATAAGTTAATCTCAAAACCTTGCTAATAAATAATCCAATCAAATGGTTTTCTTGTTTGGGAGTTTGTAAAAAGTTCAAGCATCAGGAGTGCCAGAACTGAAATTGATTCAAGTATCTTATGCTCCTGAGTACAGCACTCTACCATTGTACCAAACCATGTATGCCATGCGTGTTTTACATATGATTTGTAAATACTTTTAAAATATAATGTTAGATATTCTTACCCTTATCATTTTATTAAAAATTGATGTTTAAAATTAAATGCTGTAAAAATCTGTGTAGAATAAACAATGTAAACAATATTTTTAATTAGAATAATTTACATTAATATTATTTATTGATTAATGTCTATAATTTTTAAAATAAAACAAATAAATAAAATCATTTACATACATCACCATCATCACTTATCTATCAAAAAAAACAGGTTCATAAAATCAGAACACATTTTCCAAGCCTTTCTCTCTTTCACTTTTCAAATATTCATAGCTATTGTTTTTTGAAAATCATCAAACTGCCTTTCTTTTCTTTAAATTTTCTGAAGTTGCTTTAATATATTTTCCATAATTTCTCTAAATATATTTCCAATCAACAAAAAATTTTTTCTTTCATTTACACGTTTTACATTTCTATAACACAAGTTTATCATTTCAATCTATCTTTTCCATAATTATAAATATTTCTAAGGGCTCTAATTTTTTCTCCTCACTTTCCCTAATTGTGCATTTTATATATCATTTATAAAATTGTAATCGAAACAAACATTTATTATGTCTCTCTTTAGATTTAAATAAAAACATGTACAGAATAACCTCTTATTCTTCCGAATATCTTGTTTCATCATTTAATTTTCATTCTAATTTATTTATCACTATTTCCATTATCAGTTATTCAATTTCCCAAACATTTTCTGTAAATTCCTGCCTAATATTTATTTGTTCTTTATCCTTTTTCTCTTCTCTAAATTTTATTACTTTAGTTTTAATAACATTTATTTTATTCTAAATATTCTCCTATATTTTTTACACAATATTTTATTAAACTTACCTTCAATAATTGCACATCCTCCATATCATCTAAAAATTATCTTTCCTATCTATAATTTTAATTTATCCTCATCAAAACAACATTCACTTAACAACTGCAATATATATATATTAAATTAAACAGGATTTAAACAATCTTGCTACATATGTTTTCCAGATCTATCTTTTAATCAGAAGATCATTTGATTTACATATAACTTCTAATTTTTATACAAGTTTTTCAACAAAGGGCTTGTTTCCTTCTACTTAATGTCTTTGAATCTACTTTAGTCAATGCCTTTTTAAGATTAATAAAACATAAATATATATCTTTCTTTTTTTGATATATTTGCAATACTTTTCAATGTATACTTTTTAAAAAATATATATTTCTAACAAAATAATCCTATTCATTTTAAGTGACTTTCTGTCTCTATATATATTCAAATTATTCTTCAATTAAGAACACGAGTAGTACATTTAAAATTAATCTCTTCACAATAGCATTATAGCTGTATAAAAGATAAGCCTAATTGTTCTAAAATCCTCATAATTTAATGAGTTAGCCTCTCACCCCCCATATCTCTTGGAAGAAAATCTGGCCACCATATCAACCAATACACTCAAACCTTTTCCACTCTAGCCTTCATTTCGTACATGCACCTGTAATTATAACCGCAGTACCTTTGCATTTGCTTGATAATATTTTGTCAAAAGTGTTTCTAAGCAAACTTCAGTTTTATTATTAATTAAAAAATAAAGAATACGCTAACCTTTCAACTTTCGCTATAATTTCATCTTTTATTTTTTTCTCGTTTTACTCACTCACGCAATCAAATTTATAAGCATAATCTATAGTGTTATATATATTTATCCATCTTAGACAGAATACACACACACACACGCACACACGTGTAATATTACATTCGTTAAGTTTTCAAATTTTTCTCTTATTTATCCATAAATAAAAATGCAGGTGTTTTCTCTAATGTTTGTTCTTGAATAACCCGACGGAGATCGGCATAAGAAGCGGCTTTTCTTTTACTGCTGCTTGTTTAGGCTGTAGAGTAACTGCTGTTATACAAACACATATAAATCACAATGACGGGTTGAACGGAATATGTAGAGCGGAGAGCGATCATCTGCGGAGTTGTGTATTTCAGCGGAGATTTCAACATCCCCGACTGTCAGTTAAATTTGGTTTATGATTAATGCGCAACATGAATGTTAATTCACACGGAGAGGGGGATTACTTTATTTCACCCTTCTTTTTCTTTCCTTTTTATTTTCTAAATCTTCATCTCTTTGAAACCAGCTCGTCATCGGATGCTAAACCTTCAAATAACGCCAGATGGTTTTTTCATCTGCCAAAATGTTCTTTTAGCTAAAGTTTTTGAGATGTATATACAAGTTGAGGGTATCGAATATACTTGTTTCTTACTGACTGTCCTACTAACAGTAAAAATTAATGAGGTTGATATATTTTATTTTGATTGCTAATTTTAATCCAATGTTGTATTTTTCAAAGATTGCTTTAAAATATTAAAGACTAGTTGGTAAAACAAATGAAAAACCATAAGGTGATTTGATTAGGCTCTTTATTTACAATGCGTCATAACAAAGTAAAAACAATAAACAAACAAATCTGAAGATAGGCTTTTAACGTAATAATTTGCTAGCTTAGATTTCAAAATTCTCCAGATCGGCAAAAAAAAATCAAAAACTTAGCACCTAAATTTGGATTGAATATATAAATAAAGTTGGCTTTTATTTATATTTAAAAAACTTTGTAAAATGATAACAAAATGGAATTATATTGCCGGTTGTCAAAGCTTGACTAAAAAAGATATTTTTCTAAATTACTACAATTTTAAATTCCGTAATTTTACTTTTTACAAAAAAGAGCGAAAATATGGATATCCGCCATTTATTAACTAATTTAACATTTTCTTAATCATAATGTGCATAAAATATTAATAATTGAACCAGAATTTTGAAGCATATGAATATAATATACACGTTTACAGGAATCTATATTTGGCAAAATTATGGTAAAATGTGGTTACTCTTTCAACAGTAGGCATCGAAATATAAGAATAAATGTCACTGGATGCGTAGTACCATAAAAAGGAGTATCATTTTGGCTAAGAACGGCAACTAGTCAGAAATGTTTTGAAGTTTAACTTTAATATTTCCATGTGTCTATTCATTTTTTACATTTCGGGGAGTTTTGAATTAAAAAAAAAATGTTGCCACTGTCTAAAAAATTGATCTGGCTTTTAAATGATATTTAATACAAGGGATGCATATTAATCGTATATATAAATAATAGTTGTGCTAAAGAAATGAACATATTTTACCAAGAATATTACAAATTTATATATACTCACTCATCTCAAATTTCATTATACTGCAACTATTCATCATCATCAGTGTCAAAAGTCCAAAGCCCTTCTTTATATACATATAAATCATAAAAAATCTTTGCTCATCAAATGAGTTAGTAAATAGAAACACATTGATCTCCACATCATTAGTGATCTTTTCTTTTGATTTTTATATGTACCATAAAACGCAACCTGTTCGATTTTAAAGCGTTCACCTGTCTATAATTAAATTCACATGTCTACTAAGACTATTGAAAATATAAATAAGCCTATAGCTAACCTGCTGAATGAAGGTTATTTATGAAATATATGTGAAATGAGAAAGGGTAATCTGAAATGTTTACATTAGTGAATAATTGCAATGTAATGGAATTTGTGATAAGTGCATTGTTTTTAAATAGAAAATATAATTGGTTAAATACATTCATTTCTTTAATGCAATCAATAATAATAATAATAATAATAATAATAATAATAATAATAATAATAATAATAATAATAATAATAATAATAATAATAATAATAATAATAATAATAATTCAATTCAATTCTTTATTTAATGTACATATCAACAGCATTTAGCCAATTATAGATTGCACAGTAATTTCATTATCATATACAAATCTAAATAAGCATTAAAAATAATAATAATAATAATAATAATAATAATAATAATAATAATAATAATAATAATAATAATAATAATAATAATAATAATAATAATAATAATAATAATAATAATAATAATAATAAAATATAAAAACAATAAAATGCACAAATAATTAAAAAGGCAATATATCAAATGAAATTAAGGATAATATTTTTTTATGAGGACTTTAGTGAATTGTTTAAAATCCAGATTAAAAACATCATCATTACCAAAATCTTTGTTATAAGTTCTAGGTAAACGAAATAAAGGGGAAAATCTTAATACATCAGATTTTCAAATTTTCAGTTCAAAAATATTGTGAGTACGAGTATTATAATTCTGTTTCTTAATACCTAAATTAGAAAGCAAATTAGATACAGAAATATTCTGGGAAATAAATTTATGAAAAAGCTTGAGATCTCTTGTTTTTCATCTCAGCAGTAAATCAATATAATGTTCATTACCTAAACTATTCAATTTTGCAAATTTGTCAAAAACAGACTGAATTCTTATGATATCTGTCCTGTTATGAGGACTCCATATAATTGAACCATACTCCAAAATGGGAAGAACTAAGGATATAAAAAGTTTAATCTTTGTAAATTTATTAAATGCTTTTCCATATCTGTAAATAGCTCCTACAATTTTAAGAGATTTATTCACCATAAAATTAATGTGATTATGAAAAGACCCATTATTGGAAAATATTATTCCTAGATCTTTTTGATGATCATTTGTTATAATTTTAGAATCACCAATATAGTAGGAAAACCTTAAAATTTCAGATTTTCTAGAGTAAAAGACAATGGAGCACTTATCCATATTTATATCTATATAATTACATTCACACCAATTCAAGAAATTATATATATCACTTTGAAGTAAAAAAACAGTCATTAGTAGAATAAATATGCCTAAAAATTTTACAATCATCTGCATAACATAGAAGATGTGAAAATTTAATGCATGTTTTTAGGTCATCAATGTATACATTAAATAATAAAGGTGCAAGAACACTGCCTTGAGGCACCCCAGTGAAGCAATAATATGGTAATGACAATTTATTATTAAACCTCACACAAGACATTCTATTCTTAAGAAAAGAGTCAAACCAATTAATTAATAATTTGGAAAAACCTAACCTACAAAGCTTCTGAAGAAGAATTTTATGATTAACTCTATCAAAAGCCTTGGACATATCAAAATAAACAACATCTAAGCTAGATTGATTCTCAATTGAGTTTGAAATGTGATCAAAAATAGTTAGCAAATTTGTTTCAATGGACCTATTAGGCAAAAATCCATGCTGCTCTGGTGCCAAAACCTTAGAGACATCCAAGATAATTCTATTATATAAACATCTTTCAAATATTTGAGCAATAGTGTGTAGAATTGAAATAGGCCTGTAGTCACTTACCAAATCTCTAGATCCTTTCTTAAAAATAGGAACAACTTTAGCAATTTTAAGAGATGCAGGAAAAGTACCATTTGCTAAAGAGCAATTAAAAATATGCAAAAGAGGAGAAGCAATGTATTCAGCACATCCTTTATAAATGAAAGCTGGAATGTTGTCAAGGCCCACACTAGAATGTAATTTAAGCTGCTTAATAGCAAAAACAACATCAGATTCAATAAATGAATCACTTGTTATTCTTTCTTCAACTAGATCATTATTTGCAGTTAAATTAGTAAAAGACTGAGATTGTTTAAAAAAGCTCTGAGAAATAATGAGAAAAATCATCTGCGGCTAGATTAGAATTATTACTCTGTAATTTTTTTTTTGTAATACCTAAATCCTTAACCAGAGACCAAAATTGCAAAGGATTATCAGAAATATGACTTTCAGTGTTTTGTATAAATTTTTGAAAATCTCTGTGATATATAACCTTTGACAATCTTCTATAATTAATAAAATTGTTATAATAATTTAAGTTCTTAGTTTTCCAATATTTACGATGATGAAATGATTTCCTTTTAATAATTTCTTTAAGAGAAACTGAAAACCAGAGAGGAAAATGGTTAGTTAAAAATTTTTCCTTAGGAATGTATTTATCAATTAGTTCACTAAATGATTGTTCAAAAAACTTTATACAGAAATCTACATCAGATGAAGAATACAAATTTTTCCAGTTAAAATTAGATAATTGTAAACAAAGACCCAAATAATTTCCTTTTTTGTAGTTTCTTTTCATAATTTTAAAAGGACAAAGTCTATTAAATTTAATATTAATATAAAATTCTAAGGGAGGATGATGCAAATCAATGGAAAAAGGAAGAGAAGTAGTAGTTAAACATTCAATTGTAGGAAAATTACTAAGGATATAATCCAATGTGTGATCATTAAAATTGGTGTATGGATTAAATTGCTTTAAATTTAACAAATTGCAAAAACAAATCATATTCAATGCTTTAGGTGAAAAAGAGACTGAATCTATGATAGTAGTACCTAAATATAAATCAGGAATATTAAAATCACCAGTAATAAGTATATATGATTCATATTTGATTAAAAAATCTTCAAGAATAGAAAGAAACTCATTAAACTCTAAAAAGGATAATGTTGGCTTTATGTAGATAGTACCCAAAAGAACCTTGACACTATTTTTCAAACATATTTCACACCATGTAGCTTTACAAGATGATGATGAAATAGGAATATACTTACGTATAAAATTACATTTAAAAGCAATGAGCGTACCTCCACCTTTGGAAGCAACATCAGAAGATCTATCTGTTCGAAGTATTTTATATCTATTGTCCATAAAAATATCATCTGAAATGTGTTGAGTAAGCCAAGTTTCTGAAATAAAAACAATATCAAAATTTTCAGAACTGAAGAATTGCTTAATTTTTGCAGTCTTAGTTCTCATCCCACGAATGTTTATATAAAAACAATAAATTCCAAACATAATATCAAAAAATATATAAAAACAAACAATAATCAAGAGAAAAAAAAAGTTAATAAAGGATGATATGGGCAAAAGAAATTAATCAGAAAGTATTATTAATGAATTAGCCAAAGAGCCATAAAAAATTTTAATGTAGTACCACAAGGCCATAAATGATTCGAAATAAACTCCAAATGCTTATGTTTAGGAATTGAAATAATAATAATAATAATAATAATAATAATAATAATAATAATAATAATAATAATAATAATAATAATAATAATAATAATAATAATAATAATAATAATAATAATAATAATAATAATAATAATAATAATAATAATAATAATAATAATAATAATAATAATAATAATAATAATAATAATAATAATAATAATAATAATAATAATAATAATAATAATAATAATAATAATAATAATAATAATAATAATAATAATAATAATTCAATTCATTTATTTACCGTACAAAACTACAGCATAAAGCCAATTACAGTATTGCACCATAATAAATATATAAATACATAAATGAGTTTAAATGACAAATTATTAATATAATTATGTGCCATATTTCAATAAAAGATAATTAACATATTTAAAAATCTAAAGTAAAATTAAATATCAGCATATAAACAATTATTATTAAGACATTAATAGTAACAAATAAATAAAAGGGATAAATATAAAGCACATAACAAAATATATAAAAAAAACAATTTAATATATATATAAACAAAATTAAGTTAAACCAATCAAATCTGACATTTAAATTTAATAACATTACAAAATTGATTATAATCTAAATTAAAGTAATTAATATTGCTACAAATCCAATTATATAAAGATGGTAGCCTAAACAAAGGAGAAAATCTAAGAACATTGGAATGACAAGTTTTAATGTAACAAACAGAAGCAGACCGAGTATCATGCACATGAGATCTAATTATAACAGTAGAAATTGTATTAGATAAAAGAACTATTTTATTAACAAGTTTATAAAGATATTTAATATCTCTATATTGTCTTCTAGAAGAAAAATGAACAACAGTTTTATTTCCCAAAGAAACATATTTAGAAAACTTATTATACACTGATTGTAATAAATTACATTCCTGTTTAGAGCTAGGATTCCAAATGACTGAACAATATTCAATGATGGGAAGAACCAATGATAAAAATAATTTAAATTTTGTATCACCACTGAAATGATAACCAAACCTTAGAATAGTACCTATAATTTTTAAAGCCTTACCAATAATCATTTCCAAATGAGGAAGAAAGGATCCATTACTAGAAAATATAACTCCCAAATCTTTTTGGGATTCAACAGAAATAATTTTGTGAGAATTAATAAAATAAGAAAAATGCAAAACTTCAGATTTTTTAGAATACGAGACTAAGGAACATTTACTGAAATTAATTATTTAGATCACACCAAGCACTAAAATTATCTATATCATTTTGAAGAAGAGTGCAATCAAACACAGATGTGATTCTTCTAAAGATTTTACAGTCATCTGCATAGCACAAAAGATAAGAAGATTTTAAGCAATCCTTAAGGTCATTCATATAAATGTTAAAAAGCATAGGTGCTAAAATACTACCCTGAGGAACCCCCAAATTACATTTAAAATTAGATGAAATAGTATTATTAAATTTTATGTATGCAGTATGACCATGAAGAAAGGATTGAAACCAATAAACAAGCTTAGTAGAAAAACCCATTTGATATAATTTGTGAAGAAGAATACTGTGGTCTACTTTATCAAAAGCTCTTGATAAATCAAAATAAACAACATCAAGTCTCTGCTGGTCTTCAATTGCATGAGCTATATGATCATAAATTGTTAACAAATTAGTTTCTACAGATCTATTAGGTATAAAACCATGCTGTGAAGAAGAAATGAGTTTACTAACATCTAAAATAATTTTATTATAAACACACCTCTCAAAAATTCTAGCAATAGTATGTAAAACAGAAATAGGTCTATAGTTATTAATACAATCACGTGATCCATTCTTAAAAATTGGGACCATTTTGGCACACTTAAACACATTAGGAAAAACACAAGAGTTAAGTGATAAATTAAAAATAAATGCAAGAGGTACTGCAATAAATTCAGCTAGCCCTTTGTAAATAAATGAAGGAATATTATCATTTCCCAAACTAGAATGAATTTAAAGTCGCTTAATAGCCATAACAACATCATCCTTAGAAATATGGTCAATCATACAATGAACAGTTGAAGAATTACAAAATAATGTAATATTTGAAGATATTGTATCATGTGATGAACATGATGAATATACATCAGCAAAATGTTTTGAAAAGTCATTTGCACTTAAAGTGAAACCATGAGTAGCTTGAACCCTTTTCTTACCCAAAACCAGACTTATTAATGAAATCCCAAAATAATAATAATAATAATAATAATAATAATAATAATAATAATAATAATAATAATAATAATAATAATAATAATAATAATAATAATAATAATAATAATAATAATAATAATAATAATAATAATAATAATAATAATAATAATAATAATAATAATAATAATAATAATAATAATAATAATAATAATACAGAGCAAAACTCTCCATACAGTATTGCCACCTGTGCTAAACAGAGTAATCAATGGCAATACTGTATGGAGAGTTTTGCTCTGTTTATCAACAATTAATGTGCTAGTATAGGAAATGTGATCATGTGTGAATAATAATAATAATAATAATAATAATAATAATAATAATAATAATAATAATAATAATAATAATAATAATAATAATAATAATAATAATAATAATAATAATAATAATAACAACAACAACAACAATAATAATAATAGAAATTATTATTATTGTGGTGCAATATTTACTGTTTTATAAGATATTTTAAGGTGGACAGAAATTATTTCTATTTTGTGTAAAAGATGGATGATCTATTGGAAATTTGAACCTTGTTTGGCTATATATTTATATATTGAAACCATAAGAAAGAGCGATTGATTTCAGTTGAGTTGTAAGGCAGAGAATTGCGATCATCCCTAACTTAATTCAACTATAATATATACAAATTTTATATTTCCGCATAAAGTAAATCTATTCTATACATTAATAATCGATTCTAATTTAATAAAATAATAAATAAATTTCTCAGGGTTATTCAATAATATGTGTACTCTTATTATATTTTGATGAAAATATTTTGCAAATAGAGTGTTTTTTACTATAAGAAATAATCAGGAATAATCTGTATTTTGAAACTAAGGCTAGCAGTTTTAAATGTATAAAGTTGATTAATGATTTATCTCAGGGTTATATAAAATAAAATAAAAACATGGATATAAAATATGTTATGCATTTTAAGATACAATAATGTAAAATGGTTTTTTGTGTACACATCATCTTATCCAATACCTTTGTATTTCAGATTGTATAAGACAATAATGACGTGTTTAATCAAAATAGATTTTATCTGCAATCTAAATTCTTAAATATGACCTTTATATCCGAAATACACAGTGACGATGTTTTTTTTAATGATGACAAAAGAAAAATATTAAAACTTAACAATTACTTTATTACACAATATAAAATAAATGATGAAAACAAACAATAACTATAAAAAAATTATATAAAATGTCTAATAAATATTATTTGTTTCCTAAATCTAATTTTAAACTTGGAATGTAAAAGGTGTATATTATACAGTGTTGTGAAGATACTAACATTAAATAGGAATAGCTTATTCTTTCAAAGTAATTCTCAATTCAAATACTGGAGAATAATAATCATCATCACAATGATAAATGATAAATGCTCTATCTGGTCCTTAATTAGTTTATTTCACTTGATAATGTTGGAGAAGATTTGTAATAATTAATAAAGCAAGTCATATATAATTGTTTTAAAAGAAGCAAGTGCAATTATTGCTTAGCATGCCTAAATAATATTTATGGCATAGGGGCTATTTATTTAGCCATAAGACTATTTACTGGATTTATTTCCAGGCTTAATAGTTAGAGTAATACTCTAGTAACAAAATACAACTAGATCATTAGGATGTTTTATTACGTACTATATAACATTTAAAATATTAATACTAACATATAAGAGTGATGCATAAAATATTTCTTAGGAGATCTACTCATCTAAATAAAGATGATTAATTCCATTTAACTTTGAGGTTGAAATTTAAGAACCATAAACATTATAATTGCAATGCAGCACAGTTTTATGTAAGTTTAATAATTACTTACATTTATACAATCTAAACCTAAGGTAAATCCCATTTAATCCCATTCAGTATCACCAATAATAATATTAAATAAAATATTAACTGTATAATATCGTAGTAATATCTGAGGAAACATTATTATTATTATTATTATTATTATTATTATTATTATTATTATTATTATTATTATTATTATTATTATTATTATTATTATTATTATTATTATTATTATTATTATTATTATTATTATTATTATTATTATTATTATTATTATTATTATTATTATTATTATTATTATTATTATTATTATTATTATTATTATTATTATTATTATTATTTCTTATAAATCAAATATTCTTTCACTTAATATTACTATTTGTAATAAGCATTTTTAGTGTCTTAATAGCACTTGTACTTGTGCTAACATTTCATTTGTTGATAATATTTGCTATCTAGGTGTTTTTATTAACTCTAGATTATCCTGATCAAAGCATATTGATGTTATCATTTATTAAATTATGTTTTTCTATTTATCTATTTTTTTTCCTTGGTCAACTTTGATTATTTTATATATTTCTTGTTATCAAAGTTTATTATGTTATATCAGTTTGGGAAAACTGTTCTACTTTTGCAATGACTATTTATTTTATCTGTTTTACAGAATTATACAATGCATATCATTTTTCAATTTTGTTAGATCACATACCACATCTGTTAGAGATATTTATGGAACTTATAATGCACTAGTTGTTATTCATTTATATTAGTATAGAGTAATTCTTGATATTTATTGTAGGAAAACTTGCTTGGATACTACATCTTCTATTGTAAATACTCATTTAGCTATTAAATATCTACTGGCTTTACATAATTTTCTTAAGACTTCTAGTAGGAAACAATTTAGTTATAATGGTTTCAAATTATTTAATTTGTTTATACAAGATTGTCCTGTGAATTTAATGAACACCAGTTATTAGATCTTTAAAAAACATTTAAGGCATTGTTTATGTTATACTAAACATTAGTTTTTATTTGTTGTTTATATTGTTTGTTATGTTGTAGTTATTTACTACTGTGGTTGAATTGCCAAGTGTAATATCTGTAAGACTTTAATATTTTATGTTATATTCATACTTTATATATTTTATTAGTGCTTTTAGCTGTTATATTTAAATTCCTCACTCAAGATTTTTCTTGTATAAAATTTATATCATTATATTATACATTTATTGTTTGTTTCATAGTAAATAAATAAATCTGACAGTAATAATTCCTGCAACACACATTATAAAGAAATACAAAAAAAGAGTTATAAATCTATAGAAATAATATTGAGGAACGGTAAAAACTTTTCCATAGAAACAAAAATTATATTATTTAAAGCCCTAGAACTGTTAATGATACATTTTGGATCCAAAATATAGAATAGAAACAGTATAGCAATGATAAACATGCTATAGAAAATATTTAAGAATTTTATAAAGTATATTACCTTTCACTGGTAAAACAGAAACAATTAAAAGATCTAATATTATTATATAATATTATACATGAGAACGTATGCTTATCAAATTGTATAACTAAAATTAAATTTAAAGAATTAATAAGAAACAAGAGGTATCATGAGAAAATAGAAATATCAACTACTAAAATTTATATTTAGAACACTCTACTTTACAAAGAATAATAGACATTTTATCTATAGATAAAGATAAATTTATAAATATAATGAAATCTATATTATAGGAAATACTAATTTCTTGTTTATTATATTATTTTTACATTGTCTGTCATTTTAGCTTGACTGTATATGATGTGAAATACAGGCATTCTTCATGAACCTGGAGCTTAATTGTAAAAACATGGGGAATTTGAACACAGACTTTCAAGTAGCCTTCAATTATCCACATTATCTCATAACACTGATACATGACCACACATATGTAGAAAAGATAAATAATCACCAATATATGTATTATGTGCTGAACCAGCACTCATCAGTTGATCCAGATTATCATCTTCCACACACATATATAATCAGTGCTCAGTTTATATTAAGATAGCAAATCTTCAAACTTTAATGAACAGGCTTCAATCTACTCTAACCTCCAACTTTTCAGGACATCCATACCATTAAAAATCTGATGATAGAAAGTCCAAATTCCATGCTGATATCAATATTATTGTCATGCCCATGTTGACCTCAAGTCACTCTGACCCCTCATGCATAGGACCATATCCATTTAAATACATATGTGGGAGATGATAATTTGGACCAACTGATGAGTACTGCTTCAACACGAAATATGTATATTAGTGATTATTTGTCTTTTCTACATGTGTGTGTTCCTGTGTATCAGTGGGATGAGATAGTGTCAATAGTTGAAGGGTGCTTGGAAGTCTGTGTTCAAATCCCCTATATCTTGATTGTATATATTTATTATATTTAGATTATCTGCCTATAAATGGTTTGTATATTTCAAACTGTATGGAAGATGGAAATAAATTATTATTATTATTATTATTATTATTATTATTATTATTATTATTATTATTATTATTATTATTATTATTATCATCATCATCATCATTATTATTATTAACTAAGAAGGAAGCAATTATGAAAAAGTGCATTAAATAATATCTGTCTGAGTTATTGCACTATAAATTTCATTTTGTAATATAATCTCTTTTCTGGAACACAATATCATTTAGCGTATTTGTTAATTCAAGGTAAGTTATATTTAAAACATTAATGCGTTTTAAGAACTATTTTTAAATTCGACGTTTACCATATTGAATATTTGCTTTGATAATCTATAATTCATTTAATGGTATTTAAATATTAAGCATTGAGTTCAAAAATGCTTTTTTTCAAGCACTGGAGACAAAGGCAATTTAATCCATTTGAAAAGATATTACCATTTTATTCAGTACTTCTTTCATTTGAAATAGATAATTAATCCATTCATTTATAAATCTTTAATCCATGTTGCTAAGTGTTTTGATGTATATCTGCTCAAGCAAATAATTTCTAATCCATATCAAAGTGAAGTTCATTCATTTTTGAATTAAACTTCAGCATTTTCCTAAGTGGGAAGTTTATGGAGGCATAATTGAGTTGAAAAATTATTATTTAAAATTTCCCCCTTTCATAATTAAAGACAAAATTCACAATATTAAAACATAATATGCACATTTTCTTAAAGTGAAGAAAACAATTATTTTACAATATTTTGAGAATAAATATAAGTAATTGAAGTTAATAAATATAATTTTCTAAATATATCAGCTATTTTACTATTACTTTCAATTGAAAAAGTTCAGTGATTTATTTTTGAAATTGTGAGACAGCATTCTATAAGTCAATTTATCTATTTTCCATTAACAATTGATTGCAATAAATGAGATTCTGGAAATAAAGAATTACTTAATTAATCATGATAGTTCTGGTTTATTTGTTGTTGTACATCTTTTTCATACAAAGATGAGAAGTTATTTTAACCAGTAAAGACAAAATGCCTAGTTGTTTAGCCTGGCCGATTATCATGTACATGGCGAACAAAATAGCTATTTAAAAATTTGAACTTGCTTAGGTTCTGACTGCAATAAGAATTTGTGAAGACTGGTTTTTCCAAAATTCAGCTTTTATATCTGTTTGATCAGCTGATGTCTGATTCAATTTACAGTATTCCCATTATGCATTGGGGTTATTTCTTTTTTTAAGGAAAACTTGAAAGAGGTTGGCATGGTTATTACCGGGCAAATGTTAGACTTAAGATTTTTTTTAATCAGCGCGGTAAAACTTTATGAACAACATTTAAAAATGAAGAAAAAATAACAATTTCTATTTTTCTAAATTGGTTTACTTTTATTTCCAGGTTTTAAAATAATTCTATAAGCATTTATTTAAAATAAATAAAATATAAACTTTAGTAGTTCTCAGATATTTATTTCAAATAAATTGAAATTGACCTTTTAATAAATAATATTGTTTAATGAATATTCTAGAAAACTAAATCAATCGTTGCTAAATCTAAATCTGAACAAGTAAGCTTTTGCAAACACACGCACACAAAATATAAAATGTAATAACTGTTTGTTCTTCACCTAAATAAAAATGTAATCTGAAATACTACTGTTTTACTTAAAATATTTTAGTGTTGTAATGTTAAACTTATAATTCTATTCTGTATTTCTATATTAAATTATTTGTTTTATGTGTGTGAGCACTTCTATTTATTTGTATAATTCAACAGCTTTATTTCTTAATAAGAATAATGTCAAAAATATAAGCAAACATATTTTAATATAAGTATCGATCATATAACCTGTTTGGGAAGTCATCCCAAAATGCTTTATAAAATTATATTTCCTCTTACGCATTAATATGAGAGACGTTCAACTTGATATTAATCATATTCTATGCTGTATAATTAATGACAGCGATGAATATATTTGTTTAACCGTAAAAATTAAAGCCAATAAAATTTTTACAGATGTAAATTTACGATAGCCAATTTACAGAAGCATCTGAAACTATATATATTGCTGCAGTGTTATTGCTTATTATTAGATTTTTTTGTCTTCTAGTGAGTTATAAAGTGGATAGAAATTATCCTCATCTCAGTGGAGAGTGCTAGTGTGCCATATTAAAGACAAATAGTGATAATTTAGTGGAGTGCAAAGTAGAGGAGTTCACGGTATGAGTGCTAAGAAAATTGAAAAATCTGATTGAATATGTTTTATTTTGAAACCTTTAATTACATGTATATTGTGAGATATTTGAAAATTACAGAGTACCAGAAGTTTTCATTTAAAAAGGCAAAAGTGGCAGGTATGATGATCATCATTACTTGATTAGCAGGCTATGAATTGGGATAATAATTAGGCTTTATAGTGACCAGAGTCATATAAGTTTGCACAAATTACAAAGGTGATTATTAGTAAAATGCTATCACACACATGCATTTTTCATGATTAAGCATTATATTGTAATAGAAACCATATTTGTATATTTGCTTCATTTAATATATATTAATCAGGCTATTACAGCAATACAAACTTCAAAGCATCACTGTAGAAATTTACTTTAGAATCAGACAGTTATTTAAAATATAATCTAGAATAAGAAGTAGATGAATGACCATTTTTTATGCAAATGCCACGCGATTGTTTCCCATTACTGAATAGCAAATCACATCATATGTGATTGTTATAATCTTGTAAATAACTACTTTGTGCACTTTTATAATTGTGTTTGAAAAACAACGTAATACTTTAGAAAATATTTGCAATTGCTATAACCTAAAAGAAATATTTTAAAAACTATGCATGACGTTGCTAACTCAGTAATAGAGCATTGGATTAAAGAGATAAAAGTTTCTAGACCGATTTACAGCTGAATAAATAAATAAATAAAATACTATTTGATTATTTAAATGAAACTGTGTGTTTAATCTGTTATATGGACGCTTGAAATTAGATATAAAAAACTAATTTTTGATTGTAATTATTGACTATCTGTTTAAACTAAAATGACTTTGTTATTTTATTTTAAACATTCCTTGTTAAGTTCACATATTGAAATATATTATTATATTGGATTTAATATTGTAACATTTAAAATGTTTATTTTATTGCCAAAGAAATAGAATATATTTTTTATAAATATTAAAACATTATTTGTTAATAGAATATATTATTTATTGGTTAAGATAAAGAAAGAAAAAAAAACTAAATTTCTCAAACAACCCAGTATTCAAACTGATATATCATTATTAAACAAAATTGTTTTGTAGAGTGAAAACTGAAGATGTCCACTTAAATAGTCAAAATATATTTAGTAATAATAAAATTTATTTATTTTTTAATGGAAAATTAAAGCATATGATATCAAATGATATGTTTTATGTATTCATCTACTAGTAGCTTTGCTGCGATTCTCTGCTAAGATTTTAGGGATCATATATTATTTTCTCCTATATAGCTTTTTGCCTATCTATTTTTTTCGTAATCTTACATTTGATTTTATGCTTTGTGGATGTGCCCAATCCTACATATTTTGCCATTCTAATAAAAACTGCCTCTTGCATTGCAATTTTAATTTTTTTTATTTTGGCAATCAATAATGACATTAATTAATCTACGTTTTACATTTTTAGATCTATTCTACCTTTTTGTGTGATTTTATGATTATATACAATGGTGTAATAGATTAATTAAACACTAATTATATATATATATACTCTTCTTAGTGCCAGATATTTAGGTTCAGATGTACCATAAAATCATCATCATTTTGTAACAACTATTTTGATTTAAACTGATTATTCACTATAATAATCATAAAAAAAATTCTATTTTTTTTAAAAGATTATCATTTTGTAATATTGATTATGTCATGTGATAGTGACTTTATATATCATCTGAAAGAAAACTGGTGATATTCATGCTAAAAATATACAAAGCAGAGTTTATTCATTATACAAAATACAGTATACAATATTACAGTAAATAATATTTTGATTACAAAATTAAAGTATGATTAATGTATAATACTTTATTTTATTTTCATTTAGTTTCCTTGCAAGACAATTAATACATTCATTAATGGCATATCCAAAATAAAGTCTAATGACTATAGAAGTAAAAAAAGTGCATATCATGTCTATTTTGATGATGTACACAACTAAATGTATTAATATTATATTTTAGAATGTGTACATTAGCTTAAAAATGGTATATTCAGTCACTTTTATGGATTAAAATTCTTATTAATGATATTTTGCTTGTGTCAAAAATTACAATGACTATAATTATAAAATTTAGTTAATATATTTGTAAGTTATTTTGAGGGGGAAAATGATTGTGTCCATTATGCAACTAACAATCAACTTTACCTGATCAAAGTTACTAAATATAAGTGTTAAATATCATTTACTGTATAGTATTTGCTTAACTTTAAATAAAAATATTGTATTTTTTTCAGACATATTCATTTACTGCAAATGTAAAAAAGATACACTGCTAAAAAAAGAAATATAAATTGCATTCAGCACAAAACTAAAAATATTTTTATATATATACTATACTATTAATAATTAATTTTTAATTTTATACTATATTAGCTGAAGCATTTATTGAATTAATTTTGAATTAAATCTTTTAAGTCAAATTAAAACTGCTATCATCCAAAGTATTATCTATGAAAGATAATGAAACAATTTCATGAATTATACAATTAATAATCAACTTTATATGATCAAACATTACTAAATTTAAATTAAAAATATTTATTTACTGGATTAAAAATCATAATCTCATAATTTATTACAGACATATTCAAAAGACAAACTTGAAAAATTATAATACAAAAAAAAAAAATACAAATTTTATTCAGCATAAAACTAAAAATAAATTTTAGTCATATATTATTATTTTTAAATTATATACTATATATGTATTAGCTAAAATATTCAGACAAGCAATTTTAAATTAAAATCTTTATGAATGTTAATTTCAGTCAAATCAAAACTGCCATTATCATAAGTGTATTTTTGGCATAAAAAACAATTGAGGGAGTAATGCTATGAATTATGCATTTATTAATAAATTTTGTATAATGAAAATGCAATACAAAAAAGTTGAAGAAGTTTTATACTTTTAATTTTTATTTAAATGACATGTATTTCTGCCATTACAACACACTATATTATTCAAAAAAGCTAAGTTATTTCAAGAAAATGGCTACTGTTTATAATAAACAGTGACATCTCAAGTTATAAAAAAGACTATAGTTAGCATATTTCAATATAAAGTGTTTATTTAATCTGCATAGTACATACTGTAAAAAAAGTCTTAAGTATTGATTACAATATGCAAAAACAAAAGTTATTAGATTTTTTTTCTAATTTATTACATTCAAATTTTTATTTTTAAAGTTAACAGTGTAATTAGGCTTTGGTAATGTCAGTTCTATATACATTATTAGTGCTTAAGATTTGCCCATACTTAAGTGTTTGGGTTGAAAGAATAGGTGGATTCATTCTATTCTTTCATAAAGACTTTATCTTGTGTTGGAAGTGAAAGTATTCATTTATTATTAAGATTCATAAAGCGCATGTGAATTAGCTTGAAAAGCTGATCTTTAGTTTATTATAATTCATAAACATCACGCTATATAAAATAAATGTCTCATTTACATATTATTATTATTATTATCATCATCATTGTTCTTACATTATTGATAAATAACAAGTGTTCATGGTCACAACAATACAGTTAAGTGAGATATTATTAAAAATTGCTCTTTAAATTCTAAAAATTTGTCATAATATAAGATTATGAATTTTAAGAAAATGAAATTTCCATATGAGTTTTTTTCAGTCAATGATTAACAGTTTAGCCAAAGAACATACATAAAAAAAATGTTAACTGTGAGCTTACTCACCTTTTCTCTGTACATTTTTCTGTACATTTGCATAGTGAAACCACACATTTTTTCCTAGTGATATTAAATTTTTTCTTTTTAAAAGTTTACAGCAACTTATATATTCAACTAGAATTATAGCAGAATAAATACTAATGAACACCACATCACTTCTTCAACTTATGGATCAAAGAATCATTATAATTTTTAAAATGTACTAACTTCAACAACTAATATAGTATTTTTTTTTTTTTTCATATGTCATAGCATCTGCCGGGACGCGAACCCACACCCGTCTGCAACCAACTACTTGCTTGCATGGCGGCTGCGATACCTCTCGGCTAACAATATTTTGTTGACACTTTATATAAAGATTCTGATAAAAAATTAGTGATGACAACATTAAAAAGCTTTTGCAATCATACATGGACATATTAATTAAAGAGAAATTAATGTAACTGGATGAAGAAGAAAAACCTGAAGGAACTGATTTTGAGTCAGAAGCCATGAATAGCATTTTCAAAGAATTGACCCCAACTTATAATATATTAGATGAAAAGAAAGTTAAAATAACAAGTAACCAATCATTCTAAATTTTTTTTTAAAAGTCTTCAATCATCAACAACTGTCCAAGAAACTCAAGATCATCAAAAGATTTAAAAGATGATGATAGACCCTTACAAAGAGCAATGTTGCCCCAAAAAACTGAATGATGGTGAGTGCTGAATGGATGAATTATAAAAAAGAATAACTTTAAGCAAAGTTTTTCCATTTTTTATATAGATTTAAGTTGCACTATTTTGCATACAATTTAAATGCATATCTGCATAATACACACATAACATAGTCTACACATATATATATTGTACATTAGGGTTTTTAAAAATTACTATGTATATTAGGTTATGTAGTTTATTAATACAATATTCAAATTTAATGTATAATTTTCATTTATAGAAATGAGCTAATTTTTTCCCATAGAAAACCATTATAATCCTTTGCTTTTTATATAATCATTTTGCTTTATGATGAGTATACGTTAAAATAAATGTTTTCATGAGCAAAAGATGTTTTATAAATCAGTTTTTGTAACCAACTGTGTTTATTAAAATGAAATTTAAGTAAAATAAGTAGTATTTTAATTTTATTTTATTAAATATTGTTGTTTCTGAAAATATGATTTATAATATATATTCAATTACTTCAAAAAAGTTCCTGTTCCATATCATATTTCCACAATACCTTAAATTCTTTTTACAAGATAAAATGTTTTATAAACTTATCTAAAATGTATTTTCAATTTTTACTTAACAAAACATTTCTAGCCACACAATTTAAACTCAATTTTTGATACTGGTGTGTGCCAAGAATAATGCCTTATTTCTTTTATTTAAAAACTTGCTTTTCAATAAAATAAAGATTACAGATCTTCTGCTATCAACTGATAATCTTAAAAGTAGATCAATTTTTAACTTGTTACCTTCAATTCTTGACTATAGTATGACCTCCCAGGCAACTAAACATTCAATCATTTTGTATCATTTTAAATCATGTGATGTTTTAGTGGTTTAAATCACTATCTACTTAAACATGAAATTTAGCAGAGCACACAATACTACCATTCATTTATACTCTAAAAACTATGTGTAGTTAAAGATGTTTGATATGTATTTGACCTAACAAACTGGTATTAAACTATTTATCATCAAATTAAAATATATTTTTACTGATATTATGTGAAAAAGTTTTCTTCATATCTATTTTCTTATACATATGCTATATGGTAAATAAAACTAGGCCTTACTTTATATTATTCAGTATGAATTATTGAATGCTAAACCAAATAAGACTAATTACTTATGGTATGGGAAAATCATATTAGATTACTATGTCCAAGATCCAAGTTTGAACCCCATTCAAGTAAAAATTAAAATGTTTTCCACTTATAATTAAATTTAGGATTTTATTTCAGTGTAGATAGTCCTCCAACACTGATCAATATAAAAATATTCACTTAATATTGCAAACAAAAATGGAAAACTATCCAAATCATTATGTCACAATTGTTAAACCCAATGAATCATTTTTCTCTTTCACTGTTTCCTTATAAATTAAAAGAAATTTATTGAAAAAGCTTTTTACTTGCAATCACCTCTATAGTGAGCAACTGCAACCTTGCTGAGAACTATCTTTATCGCGACAGTTACAGATTTGATTTCCACGTATATTTTTTTCATTGTTGCATTAATATTTGCTATTTGTAATCAAAATTATATTTTTCTCTCCCTGTAAATAATATAAATTTTATACCTAATTGCCCTTAATCTTTCACATAAAGTTAAATAAAGGTTTACTTTAATAAACAAAGCCAATACATAAACAAATAAAAAGTACTCTAATTGTTATTCTACCCACATCTGCTTCGAGAAGAGATCTAAATGTACATACATATGTAAGTATATTTATCTAGCATTTCTAAACTTCATATACTCTATGTGTATTATTTTTCACAAAATATTTATTAATATAATTTTTTTTTATTTTGTAACCATCATTTACGTAATAATTTATTATTTTTAACCTTCTCTTGCAGATGTAAAAAAATTATTTTCTTCTAACAATTATGTTCTTTTTGTACGAGCTATGTTTGTTTTCATATTCGCGCCCATTAATTATAATATCTTATGACATTACTTCTTTATCTTCATAATCTCATGGAAGCTTTCTAAGCCAATATTGTTCAATATTACACAGAACCATTTCTCAATTACATCTCCGACAGTTTGAAAACTCATTAAAAAAAATTAAATAACAGCTTTACAAGAAGATCTTATTGCTTCAGGTTATAAATTAAAACGTGGAACTTCTTAAGTTAACAAATTAATTAAATATTTCTGCAATATTACACGTTATAACGCCACTGGGGGTCGCTATTTAACCAAATTCTATTTCTTTATTAAACTTTTGTTGCCCTAAAAGACATTAATAATAAAAAGTAAAACATGATATAATTAAAAATAATTGAATTTTTATACTCTAGTAATATCGGAAGGCAATAATAACAAAGAAAAGAAAATGTGTTTTAGACGACTCTGATTATAAACATCTTAAAATAAATTTGAATGCTAAGTAAAGAATTTGAATCAAATATTTTTTAATTTTATGAAAATAATATTCAGACAGAAGTCAATTGATATGAAATTAACATTTTTTTTTAACAAAAAAAGATATTAATTGTAATTTTGTAAAAATCTAAATATGAGCGGTTTTTAAAAATGGTTTTATATTTACATACCATGCATATTTTAAGAAAGACGTTTTATCATCTAGACTAAATAAGAACCTTAATGCTGCGAAAGCTGACGATTTATTATTATGTATATTTTTAGGAATTGATATATTTATTGAACGATTTGCTATTTGACAAGTAAAACGATATCCAAACACTAAAGTGAGAAACAGTGCACAAATGATTCTTTTAATTAGCTGGATAGAGTTTATCCCCCCCCCCCTAAATGGCAATTGATTCAAGAACATTTTTGCTCTCAGATAACCAATATTAGTAATAGGTCAACTATCCAGGCAAAAAAATAAAATAAATATCTAAATTCATATGACTTTTTAGATCCTTTGATCATGATATGTTTCTTCTTTAGCTGTGAGCACACACACATATATATACTGTATATACAAATTTATGAACTATAAAACCCTCATATGTGAAAATCTCCTACAATGCATTTTGAGACAAATAAAAAACTTACTACTACAAATACAAACCATTATATTTTTTTTGAATAGAAATTTTTTACAATAACAATGTTTCATCCAAACATTATGGTCTTTAGAATTAACCATTAATTATTAATTAAGTTATCATGCCATTGTATGATAAATTTTATATTTTAATACAAGTATAATTATAAAGATTATATTAAAATGGCTTGATGATTTAATAATCAAAAAAGCAAGTCATATATAACATGACATTACTTTTATAAGCTTGTATTTACAAAAATGTAATACAGAGAGCATACCAATAGCTCAAACAAGCTCTTAATTGATAAATGCGGAATGAGAAAATTTTTATAATCTCTATTCAAAACCTTCCCATCTCCAGACCAACTGGTTTTGAGCTTATGGCTCACATCAGTGGAGAGCTAGAATATTCAGACACTAGATCCAAAATATCAACTCAAAACCCAGCACTTATTTTATATATAATATTTAAGTAGAAACTCTGAGATTTTTGGACATGATTTAATTAATAAGTAATAGCTAATTTTGAAGATAAACAAAGGTATTTGGCACAAATATTAATTGTTATTGTGAGAATAAATGTATCCATTCAAAAAAAAATTATATTTATAGTTTATGATTACACCTGGGTCTCGTTATATATGGATTATTTTAATGCGATTTTGAAGTTATGCGATTCATGTTTCTTCTGAATATCTTTTATATTTCACTATATTTATTAGATATTAAGAAATTTAAATTATGAATAACTTAATTTTACTTGAAATACTTTTTCCCCCCAAAAATATAACATTATATTAGCAGTTAACATGAATATGGCCTGAAGCAGTATTTAGATTTTTAGCTTCTATGTAAATAACCTATTTATACTAATGAATAAATAATAATAATAGATTTATACTTACATATAAAAATATCGCAATAAATATTCAAAAAATTTAAAGTTTTAAAACGTACTTTGTTATATATAACAGAAATAAATAATCTTTTAGATTTTTAAAATAAAAAATGAAGATTTTATAAACTGAAAATAATCTTTCTAATGATAATGTATAATATTTTGTTTTGATTGTGATTTCATTTTTTTAATATAGAAACAGAAAACCATTAACACAGCACAAGACTGAAAATGGTGCTAGTTGTACATCACATCACAAATAAAAATAAAATGGCTAACAGGTTTCTTTGGGCATAATTGCTGAGAGATTCTTGACTTCGTTTAAGGAGAAGCTACAATACATCACATCACATCGAGTCTGATTTCCTATTAGTTTACAAACGAATGCTAGTGGTAATGATTAAAATATGTATGAAAAATGTAAAATTAAATACTGTAGTAATAAAAAAAGTAAAAAAAAGTTTGTCTTGTATTAATTTTTTTCAAATATTTAAATTTTTTTATTAGTTATACTTTAATTGCTTATTTTTTTAATGTGAACATTAAAGTAATTCTTCCTTGTTGCTTTGCTTTTATGTGAATTCTGAAAATTACAGCACCTATCCCCCATTTTTCAAGGTAAGTCAAGTCTATTTTTGTATGATTTTTTTTAATGCGGATTTTCTGTGGAACCTATCTACCGCATAAAATGAGACCCAGGTGTATATATATTTCATAGAAAACCTCACAGTGTTAAAGCCCAAATCATTTGCAACAAAAGGGGCACTTCTTTTGCTAATGACCAATGTGGTTATATAGGAGCAAATTCAGGTAGTAATAAACTGTGAGTATAAAATTATATCAATTGCAATTATGAACAATGATCAAACAAATTTGTTTTTATTTCATTTTTTCAATGCAGAGCCACCTATTACATATTTTTAGTAACTTTAAACAAGATGAAATTAATGATAATATATAAGTATTACAAATATATATATATATTGTATAATGCAATAAAATAAATGGATGAGGAAATATAAAAGCCACCTCAATGTCTAATGATCATATAGCATCGTTCTGAATTTTTTTATGTCCAATGCACAATTTTATTTTACAAATTTGTATGTGTCTTATATATAACTATAAATGTTTCAGTAATAACTTGAAAGATTAGTAATCATATTTTATTATGATAAAAATATTTCATTTAATCTTAGCAGTGATTTATATCAACACTTGTCCTATATGAAATATTATTAAGATATAATATTAAATATGTTAATGATAAAACTGTGAAAATAATAAGAAAAAAATATTAAGCTTAATTTGCTTAAAATATTTTAATAAATAATCAATTTACCCAACAAAAAATTATCAAATAATCTACAATTAACAAATATTGTTTTAATTTGAACACTAATTAATTATTACAACTTAGCAATACAATCCTCTTTAAATAAAAATAAAAAATTTAAATTAATAACTAACAAATTATATATTGTTTAAAAATGGATTAGTTTTCTTTGCTCCAATTCATATTTTTTAAAAACAATTTTACTTTTGATATTTTCGCTCATAAATAAAATTTACCTACTAATAATAATGAAACAAAATATTAATAATTCCTATTTTTTATATTAATACAACTGCAAATAGAATTACTTAATATAATATAAAATACTGCTAGTATGCATTTGTAGTTAAATACGGTTTTCTCAAAATAAAATGTTCATTAAAGGCCGAATTTTTACTTTGGATATAATATTATTATAATAATTACTTTCACAGAGATTATTTTGTAATCCTTTTTTGGTAAGAATTCTATATTAATATCCTATCTAATGTGTGAAGGCATAATTTATTTTCTAATTAAAAAAATGTGTAATAATTTAATTAAATTTATTCTTTTTGTTAAATTGATAATTATGAAGTTTACTATTACTGTTTTTTTGTATAAAAATATACATTTTATAGATGGATTTTTATACTGATTCCTTAAAAATAATATATATATATTATTAGTTATGAAGAGTACCAGTATAGTGAGCTATTATATTCAATTTTCCTTTTTGTTTCTGTTTTTAAACTCTGTGCAGAGCTATAGAGCTCATACTGGGATAACACACTGATAAATTGAATATTTGTTGGGGGATGGGGGGGGGAGATCGGATTCTTGTAAAGGACATCATACTAAAGTACAAAATAATTGTAATATATATATATATTGGTGATATTTTTATTAATTATAAATGATGAACTTTTTTTTTTAATTTTTTTATTCAAAAAGTCAAGCGTTGGTGGTCGAGTGTCAGCACAGCTGCCTTACAAGCAATTGTCCCAGGTTCGCGGGTTTGCTTCCCAACAGATGTTTTAACACATGAAGAAAAAAAATGAAATTTTCTTTTTATTTGTTTTTCAAAGTATACAAAAAAAATAAAAAAAAATAAATAAAGGTCAACTGTAAATAGTGACTTTTATTTTAAAAAAATATATTAATAAGGATTTAATCCTTAGTAAATGGCAAAAGAAAATGTTACTTAATCAAAACAAAAAGAAATGTAAAACAGCTAATTAACCTATACATTCAGTATACAGAATGTTTTTTATATAATTAAATAGAAGAATTTGAACTTAGGATTTTTCAGTCTATATTCATCCTCCACTCCATCTCAAACAACCAACCCAGATGACCACATATATGCAAAAAAGATAATCCCAATATATGTATTTCATGCAGAATCAGCACTCATCAGTTGGGCCAGATCATAATTTCCCATACATATATACAATCACTGCTTAGATTATATTAAAATAATGATTGCTTAAACTTTAATGGACAGGCTTCAACCTTCTCACCCTTCCAACTATTCAACCATTTATTTCTTTAAAAAACCAATGATGAAGTGTTTTAAAACCTTGATAAATTTGATACTCATTACCTATGTAGACATTATGTCAATTTAAAACCTAGCAATAAACATAGCAAATGTCCCAAAGAAAGATTAGAAAAAATGTGTTTATTGCCATCAAAGCATATGTGATCCAGATAAGACGGCAATAGTTCAAGGGATGTGGGGCAGTCATTTTTTTCAGAATTCGGTTTCATCTCATAAACACATGGTTATTTAATCCAGTCACTGGATCAACTGAATACTTTTAATTGTTACCAGTGGTTTAGTTAATATCTCATAATGGGAAAATGTTTCTTTTAGTGGCACATGTAAATGTTCAATAAATCAAATATTTTATTAATGTATAAGTATAACCACAAATTTTTATTTTGAGATTATTTTGAAAAATTTTAAAACAAAACAGTTTTACATTATAGTAAAATGTTTAATTTTTCAATAATGAACTGCATAGAATAGCTATTCAATTTTTGTAAAGTATTTATATATTTAGATTATTTTATAAAAAAATATAAAAGTAGGTCAAAGTAAAGAAGGGATTCTCTCTTTTCTTCATAGCGTAAGCATGTGTTTTAAAGACCTACAGAGGTCCCTAGTGACAATTTTTTCAGATGCTCATTGCTAAGGTTTACAGCCTTGTTAAAACTATTACTGAAATAATAGTGAGCGTTTAATAAAATTTATAATTACAACTTTAAATTATCGTAATATATTTCTTACTATAAGATCTTTTCATTAACTCGTAGTAAATCATAAGATTTCGCGAGTATTAATGTATTATAAGAATTGTGGACTTAATTAGTGAAGTATTTAATAGCTTCACACTCTTAGATCAAAACACTTCTGCTTCACCTATTTATATATAAAAGTAGGTCGAAGTAAAGAAGGGATTCTCTCTTTTCTTCATAGCGTAAGCATGTGTTTTAAAGACCTACAGAGGTCCCTAGTGACGATTTTTTCAGACGCTCATTGCTAAGGTTTACAGCCTTGTTAAAACTATTACTGAAATAATAGTGAGCGTTTAATAAAATTTATAATTACAACTTTAAATTATCGTAATATATTTCTTACTATAAGATCTTTTCATTAACTCGTAGTAAATCGTAAGATTTCGCGAGTATTAATGTATTATAAGAATTGTGGACTTAATTAGTGAAGTATTTAATAGCTTCACACTCTTAGATCAAAACACTTCTGCTTCACCTATTTATATATAAAAGTAGGTCGAAGTAAAGAAGGGATTCTCTCTTTTCTTCATAGCGTAAGCATGTGTTTTAAAGACCTACAGAGGTCCCTAGTGACGATTTTTTCAGACGCTCATTGCTAAGGTTTACAGCCTTGTTAAAACTATTACTGAAATAATAGTGAGCGTTTAATAAAATTTATAATTACAACTTTAAATTATCGTAATATATTTCTTACTATAAGATCTTTTCATTAACTCGTAGTAAATCGTAAGATTTCACGAGTATTAATGTATTATAAGAATTGTGGACTTAATTAGTGAAGTATTTAATAGCTTCACACTCTTAGATCAAAACACTTCTGCTTCACCTATTTATATATAAAAGTAGGTCGAAGTAAAGAAGGGATTCTCTCTTTTCTTCATAGCGTAAGCATGTGTTTTAAAGACCTACAGAGGTCCCTAGTGACGATTTTTTCAGACGCTCATTGCTAAGGTTTACAGCCTTGTTAAAACTATTACTGAAATAATAGTGAGCGTTTAATAAAATTTATAATTACAACTTTAAATTATCGTAATATATTTCTTACTATAAGATCTTTTCATTAACTCGTAGTAAATCGTAAGATTTCGCGAGTATTAATGTATTATAAGAATTGTGGACTTAATTAGTGAAGTATTTAATAGCTTCACACTCTTAGATCAAAACACTTCTGCTTCACCTATTTATATATAAAAGTAGGTCGAAGTAAAGAAGGGATTCTCTCTTTTCTTCATAGCGTAAGCATGTGTTTTAAAGACCTACAGAGGTCCCTAGTGACGATTTTTTCAGACGCTCATTGCTAAGGTTTACAGCCTTGTTAAAACTATTACTGAAATAATAGTGAGCGTTTAATAAAATTTATAATTACAACTTTAAATTATCGTAATATATTTCTTACTATAAGATCTTTTCATTAACTCGTAGTAAATCGTAAGATTTCGCGAGTATTAATGTATTATAAGAATTGTGGACTTAATTAGTGAAGTATTTAATAGCTTCACACTCTTAGATCAAAACACTTCTGCTTCACCTATTTATATATAAAAGTAGGTCGAAGTAAAGAAGGGATTCTCTCTTTTCTTCATAGCGTAAGCATGTGTTTTAAAGACCTACAGAGGTCCCTAGTGACGATTTTTTCAGACGCTCATTGCTAAGGTTTACAGCCTTGTTAAAACTATTACTGAAATAATAGTGAGCGTTTAATAAAATTTATAATTACAACTTTAAAAAAATATTATAAAAACTACTACTGTTTTATGTAAATACAGATAAGTGTTGTAAATAATATACAAATCTATGATCCACTCTTGATGTATTTATTTTCAGATTAATTTACATAAAAAATAGCTTCCATTATTTGTTTCTTTAAATATGCACCAATGACAAAGGCATGATGAATCTTCGGTTTATCAATTAGTTATCCCACTATGGCTTTACAATCTTCATGCTGTGTTTAAAATTAGAAACTAAACAGAAAATGGAATGTAGTACGCTGACTGTATCAGTACCAAAATGAAGACTGATGTTCCTTGAAATCTCCTTAATGCATATTGATAGTTTTTAATATCACAAATATATATTCTGATTTTATATTTCAGAAAGTTTCAACTAATATTTTAGTCAAAACTGTTTTGTTATTCAATTTTTTTTAGAATTCTATTGCTATTACTATTATTTAAATGCAGTATCTACATCCATCCATACAAGAATTGCACAACATATAATATATGCATACAATAAGGCTTTGACTGACCCATCTATTTTTGTGTAGTACGCAGCTTCTATGGGACACCAGTGCAGGCCAGACAGGCCTCGTGTGGTGTGCAGAGAGCAGCACGAGTTGCGAAGGAGAGTTAAAGAGGCATGGTATATCATCTCTGACACCCTTACCATGAGTAAAAATGAAACATTTTATGCCATATCCAGAAAGAGGCAAATCTAGGTCAATAAAAATCTAGTCCACCCTTATTTGCATATCTAGTCCACCTTAATTTGCATATTTTATTCCAGCTACTTCTTGAAAATGAAGGCTTAGACCTTTGAAAGCGCTCGAGTAAATTGATAAAATTTGTCATTCATTTGAGACGGTGATTATATATATTATAGTTTATATTTAATTTATACGTGTGTATTTATATTAACACAAATATAGAGTTTACAATTATAAAGAATACAAATGTTTAATAAGAAAAAACTGTAACATATTTCTTTTAAACAATTAATTGTTTTCTTTTTATTAAACCAAGCTATATTAAGATTTGAACTTGTTTTTTTCCTTGTAATATTATAAATAACTAGATATTTATAATACAATTACTTAAACTTGTATTTATATGTACAAATGCAATTTTCAACTGTTTTTACATGTATATATAAAGAGCATTCTTATTTTTGTTCAAGATTAAAAAATATTAACTTTAAATCAGAAATCATAAAGTGTTAATAAAGTAAAAAAATTATTGTACATACATACTTGATTTTTATCCACTCTTGAGTACATTTTTTAATAGAGTTATTTATAGTCTCATCTTGACAGGTAGGTAACTCATCACAATATATAAATGGCTTGTCAGATTTGCCATTGTAAAATCCAAAGACATATACTTTAATATTGTAGACAGAAACCAACTCTGGTCATGTCAGATATTGCAAACTTATTAAATTAAAGTAAATTTAGAATGGGGAAATTATGATAAAATTTATTTTTCTCATGTTTTTTATATTACCAAGCAGTAACTAACTTAAAGATTTTCATGCCTTAAATGATAATATGAGAATACCAAACATATTTATTAAAGTAATAATGTGAATAATAATGCCTATGTGTTTGAAAAGGAAGGTTTTTAGCAAATGTGTTTTACCAGTTCTTACTTAAGGATCTGAGACTTGAACCCTCAATAGAAGAGCAATACAGAGACTTCAAACCACTCAAAGAAGTATAGAGAGATGTATGTTGGGAGTAACAAAAAGAGATCGAAAACGCAATGTATGGGTAAGAGAACAAACAGGTGTTATTGACCTCATTGAAAAAATTAAAATATTGAAGTGGAGTTGGGCTGGACATATTGCTAGAAGAGATGATAATAGATGGACAATTAAAATTTTAAACTGGATTCCAAGAGATTGTAAAAGACCCAGAAAGAGACCACATGTGAGATGGATGGATGAAATAAGACAGTGTGCAGGGATGATGTGGAGAAGAGAAGCTAAAGATCGAAGAGATGGATTAAACTTGGAGAAACCTTCATCCTGCAGTGGATTGATAATGGTTGATAATGAATAATGTGAATTCTTATAATTTAGTAAAAATAGCTGAAAAAAGAGAGAAGAGTATAAAATAAGTTAAATAATTTTTTTATTCTCTCTTCAGTAATTTTATCTACCAGTTTTAATTTTTTTGAAAAGTAGCAAGACGATTAATTTAACTTTTATAAAAAATAACAAGAGAAATAAATAAGTAAAATTTTATATACTCTTTATGAGATTTTTTTTTTTAAAAAAAAATAAAAAAATGTTAAGGTTTTAACATTTTTGATAAGAAATTTTGTTTTAATTTCTAATTATTATTTTTACTTTTCTCTATCCCTCTAAAACAAAAAGTAATACTGTTCAAATTAAAGCGTAATTAAAGTTTATCATGTTTTTGGCAATTAAGAGGAAAAATAACTATAGAGAAATTGTTTATATGATATAATGGGAAGAATTTCCAAAACTGCTTGTTATTGACATTACTAGCTTTGGGTACTCATATCCAAACTTGATCCCCCACCAGAAATGTATATGGATTGGTATTTTCTCAGCAGTCCCTGAGCTTTGCCATTTTCACCAACCACAGGTGGGTCCTATCTTGATCCTTTTCTTTGTTGATGCTTCCCTAGTCCACTGGCACTAGTATCTTAACTAAGGTGTGACAGTGACTTAAAGTGGAGTTGCAGTGGTGTGAACTCTGTAGACTCATTTACTGTGTCATTGATAAAGTGGACCACTTTCTGATACTGATTTACCCATCCCTTATGATTATTGGGTATATGGGTCCTATATAAGCGGTTTATCTCATTTATAATTCTATCACAAGGGTTGGAATAAGGGTTCCTAATTGATGTGCGAATATGTTTAAGACCCTGTCATGATATCCATGCTTTCCACTCTCTAGAGATAAAGGTGGATTTGTGGTCTGACAAAATGACCATGGGTTTTCCCACCTCCTTAAATTGTCTATTCGGTAAGACAGATAAGGTTCTGGGAATCAGCTCTTCATACAGGATAAGTGCATATGTGCTTGGAAAACACATTATATGTTACCAATAGACATTGTTAATGCTTAAACAACAGCAATGACCTATAGTGATCAATGGCTAACATCTCATTTGGTTTAAATGGGATAATAGAGTATTACAACTTCCATATGACCTGTTTAGTGATTTTTTCTCACATACATAGAACATTTCTGAGGAATGGTGAGCACATGAATGTACAGACTGGTCTAGTAAAATTTCTGGCTTAAAGCTTCTTCATCTCTATGTGGACCATAGTGCCTAATAAAATAATGCATATGGTCAATTAGGCACATCCAAAAATTTTGGAGCACCAGGATTTTCCATCACTATTGGGATCTTTTGTATGGATTTGTAAAACCCCATTTGGAGGTTATTAATTATCTTTCTGTATTGGAGCTCCTTGCTCTGCCAATATGGTAATCTCATTAATTCAGCCTCCATGTCATCACTTGCAGAATTTAGCATTATAATTATTGGCTATTTTCAAATCAATGAGTGTTTCCAAATCAATGAGTTATTGGAATGCATCTCGATGGGTGGTGACTTCCAAGATGTCTGCAATGATGTTTTTAGGTCCAGGGCAATAGATAACCTTGTACTGGAACTTCTGTAGGGACAAGCTCCATCAAATCAGATACTCATTTGTTAAGAAACTGTGGTTAAGAAATTCCAGGAATTTATGATCCATGATGATGATTTCAGATCCCAGTAATATTTGTTTGAACTTATTACAGGTCCAGAAAATTGCTAAAGTTTACTGTTCCATGATGGTATAGGTAACTTCTGCTCCTCTAAAAGTTCAACTATGGAAGCTCAGCACTTGGTGCTTTCCTTGTCCATCAATTTGAAATACGACCACCCCTAATCTTTTTTGCTACTGTACGTCTGGACATAAAAGAGGCTGGTAAAGTCTGGGTAGTGTAACATGATAGTATTTAAGACATTTTTCTTAATAGTCTTAAATTCTTGATCATGTTCACTGGTCTCTGCCTACTTTTGGCCTTTCCATAATAAATTTAATAACTGGGAGATATCTTGTGCAAACCCAGGATAGAATTTTGTGATAATCAATTCCAGAAAGGACTAAAGGTGTTTACAAGTGGTAGGCCTGGAAAATTTCTGATGGCTTTCATTTTATCTAGATGTTTTTTTACACCCTTCATTAACAGTGTGCCACCAAATGATATATCCATGAGAGTGAAGTAACTTTTCTTAAGGTTCACTGTAATAGTTTTGTGCTACAATCTTGAAAAAATTTGCATAAATATATGAGATGCTCCTTTGGGTCTTTTAATGCAATGACCACATCATCCACATAGCAGATGTGTTTTTTAATTTCTTTTTACAAGGCTTTGTTGAGTCACTTTGTCAGTCCTGCCCTACATTGCACAAAGCCTTGGAGAAAAAATAATCTGTACTGGTCAAAATTGTGTGTTTATTCAACAAGACATGTATATAAAATAAAAAAAAACATGGTATATTCTATTGGACAACCAACTAAACTTGAAACCTATGATGGTAACACAGGGCTTCAATTTTAAACTAATTAATTCCAAACAGAATAGAATTTGTGGTTGTAAAACAAGATATTACAACAAAACAAATAAATTTTATACTTATTGCTGTAAAATAATTTCTAAATTTAAATAATTAATCCCAAACAAAATTTTAAATTTACATTTGTAAAATATGGTGTTACAATTAAAACAAATCAATTTTATACTTCTGGCTGTAAAATAATTTCTAAAGTCAAATAATTAATTCTAAACAAACTTTTATAATTAATTTCAAACAAAATTTCAAATTTACAGATGTAAAACAAGGCCTCAAATTTTAAAATAGTTAAAACAAAAAAAATTTTTTACTCTATGGCTTTCAACCTATCATTGTGCACAAAATTTCCAAATTTTATTTAATTAGTCTATCAACATTTAAATCTATGGTTGGAAAACAAGGTCTTTATTTTTTAAACCATTAATGTTACGACCAAAAGCTTAGCTATGGTAGAAAACAAGATACTTGTTTTTAAATAATCAATATAAAAATTTTAATCACTTTTAAAATTATGCTAAATAGATTAAGTAAGTTTCTCATCAAATTAACATTAAAGAAAATTTTGCTAAAATTGGCATTCTAAGTTCAGGAGAAGAAATTATAAGTTATTACATATCAATGTGCATTCAGTTCAGGGCCATGGGCAGTAATTTAAATCCCCATGATTGGGCATCCAAACCTGGGAGAAAAAAATGTACCAGTCAAAATTGTGTGTTCATTCAACAAGACAGCCATCTAGCATGTGTGAGATACCTAGGTCTAGAGCAATACTAGACATTAACCTATTTACCTGTGTTCCAAGGTCTATGACTATGTGAGCAACATTTTTGATGATACTAACAAGCTTTTCATTACTCTAGTCCTGGAAATAAAAACAGGAAGAGCAAAGAGACTTAAAATCAATGATGCTAAAATGATAGACTACAATCACAACATGAAATAAAGAGTTTAATTGATAAAATTTGGGAGAGTACATTAATGAAAAGGGTACAATATAAATAAATCAATGAATTAATGCTAGAGATTCAAACTTTGAATATCAACATACCACAACAGATAAATAATAGAACATACATTTATTAAACAATTAATACAATAGTTGATGATTATAAATGAAACAAATATATGTGTGAACATCTATACAATCATTACGACAAGTTACATAACTGGATATAAATACTGTGTTTAATATATAAATGAATGGTTAGTACATATTGGTGTGGCTAATATGCCAAGGTTAGAATAATTTAATCAAATAAACAATAAATTATAGTTTAACCATCATCAAAATATCATGAATTTACATATAACAGATTTTATATATATATATATATAAGCAATAATTGATGATGTGTGGTTTTAAGAGCACGGTGATTACATTTCACTAGATTTGAGAGATCACCCCAAATGGTTGGGAGCAAGATGATTAATTACATAATTGGACCTAATACTTAAAAAAGAATGGTTGGCAAAAGACATATAGTTATGTCTTACAGATAGCATTGCAGGTTTATCAATAAAATAATAAAGTAATAATAACCAAGACAGTATTATGTTATAATTTAAATTATGTACATGAATGATGTCATTTAAGACACTTTGGTTGACTTTGTTATATTTTCACAAGAGTTAGAATATGCCTGTGTAATGGCTAATATATATATATATATATATATATATGGCTAATATATATATATATATATATATTTGAAGAATAGCGGCACAGAGTAGCATGTTGGGATGGTTTATCCATATTTCCCATACACTTATTCATTAGGAGTGCCTGAAATGTATTCCCAGTAGGAAAAGCATCTACTTTGTGAGGTTAATGAGGAGTGGGATTAGACATTCTGAAGATCCCAAGGTACATGGCAAAGCAAGAAAATCAATGCATTAAATGATTGTAAAAGATACTTTTATAACATGTATAACATGTGGATAGTTCATGTCACTAATGACTGTGATAAACTAATTAATACCTATTTAAAATAATCTGCTATTAAATGCAATGGAATGTATAAACCCAAACCCTCCAGGCAGTTAACCAATGCCAGGTAAATATGAAATGGGTAAGAATCTAAAACTAAGTGGATAAATTGCTCTTTCCCACATTTCTAAAATATCTCCATACATTTCAATAATGAGTAATACAAGTCAATTTGAGATATGAATTATGAAAATAAATTTACAGATCACACACATGCTGATAACACCTTGAATATTAAACTCATTTCTGGAAGATTCTACTTAATAATTTTGCAAAACATATTTCAATAATAATGTAAGGATTTAAATTATAGTTAGCAAGGATAACTAAGTACAGGTATTAAAGCTTCAGGGTCATTTAAATAGTAAACAATAGTATAGAAAGAATTGGTATAAAACAAAGCGAGTTTTTGGGATAATTGACTTTTTTTTTCAATAATAGATAATTGATTTGCAAGTAACATTTATGTCTTCAACAATTTAATAGGAAAAAACTATGAATGGTAGAGAGAAACTACTCACTGTGTTGGATACCAACTTGGCATATTAAAAATAGATTAGATAACACTAAAATAAAAATAAATTTCAATCTAAATTGTCACACCAAAGTTAAAGTGAAATTAATACAGCTATAAATCAGATTGTATAGACATTAGAGAATATTTACAAAATAACTTTGAGGAAATAAGAACAGAAAGCTTACAAATATAGTTTTAAATTAAAAAGTTAAATTAATAAAGGTTCACTAGTTGGTAGCAATGCAGACATTTATCTTGGCCAACTTGTTGGTGTGAACAGGTCATTAGTGGATCATGATCATGTACTGGATTTGCTGGAAACAGGCATCAGTTGATAATTAACATTCAAATTCAGGCAATCATTCTCCTTGAATGCTTCACTTAATTGTGCCCAGTTGTTTTGGGTTTTGGTATCAGATTCCCAGGGGTATAGGGAAGCAAAAAGTCATTTCCTTTACCTTGACATAATTTTATTTCACCACTTAACTTAGTGTGGACTATGTTAGCACTCTAATAGAAAATCAAAGAAAATTCTTCCTTTGATAGCCAAAATTTCAGCTATTTATACATAATGATCCTTTGTTTCCCTTACATTTTTGTTTATATGCTAAATCTGATTAAACTTTTTCCAGCCATTGTCTCAAAATCAGAATATTTGGTCATATCTTAAACTGACCCACATTTTCATATATGGTAATGAAAAGCTGATCACTTAGCCAAGTAAAATTTGAATAGATTTTGTCCCTATAAAATTTTATACATTCTTTATACACCTTTACCCTGCTTAGCAATGGCAATTGGTTCTCCAAAACTCATTGTTAAGCAAGAATATTGTATACAGAATACATAATTATAATGGGGTTCTATGGAAAAAAATTGGTCTGTTCCAGTTGACGTAAAATATCCACATTGGTTTCCAAGCTCAAAGATTTTCTTGATTTTTTCATGACAATGATGACTAAATACGGTATCTAAAAAGAAAAGTTTTATATCACTAGGAAAAAAAATGCATATTTTCACTTTAAAAAGTACAGAACAGCAAAAAGAAAGAGAAAGTGAAACTAAATTTGAATTTAAAAGTTTTTATATTTTTCCGCAGAAGTTTTTCATCGTAAATGAAAAAAAAATCCATACTGAAGTGGTTTTTTTTTAAAATTTGTATTACAGTATATATTACTGTACATTTATGTTTATTATTTATGTGAAATTACCCAAATTAAAAAACAATGTTTAATTATTAATTATTTAATTGAACATAAAGACTTATTACTGTACTCCACAGTAACAAGATGCTTAATGCTTATCGTAAAGCAGTCAACTTTAGAAAAAAAAAATCAACTTATTTTAAAAGTAAAAAATCTAACTTCTAATTTTCTAAAACATAGCTAGGTTTATTTTTCTTACTGTATATTTTTAGTAATGTAATAGTGCCCCCCCCCCCGTTCGAGTAGAAAGATTATTAATTAAATGCAATCTGTTTTTCTTTTTAAACTTTTCTAATTCGACATTTGCATTTTAAAATGTTGTTTTTCTTTTGATTTGAAACAACTTGAGTGTAAACAACATGTTTATTAATGAAGTTACACAATCAATAACTATTTTTACATAATTATCCAGGTGTTCTAAAAATAATATATCATAAGTAAGAAACACACCCACGCAGTTTAATATTCATATTTAGTGTTTTCCTGAAAGTTTGTGATGATGGTATTTTAGTTGTCCTGTACTGTATTTATATATTGGAGTATTTCATCATCTAATATGTGTTGAATGTCTTTAGAAAAATTAAACTTCATTTAAATAATCCAAGTACTGTACATTATATTTAAATAAAGTTTAATTTTTCTAAAGACATTCAACACTTATATGTATACAGTATTATCAACAAATTAAAAATCCTTCTCCTTTTTTTTTCAAAAACTTTATTTTCTTATCTCAATACTAAACATATATATATATATACTGTATATACAGTATTTATATAATACAAAACTCCGTTTCAACTGTTTATCTTCATACAGTCATTTTCAAGGATATCTCTCTCCCACTGCTATATTTTATTACTCTTTCTTTTACATTATTTAATTACAAATCAACATTGAAATGGAGTTTTGTATTATATAAATATATATACTGTATATGTTCAGTATTGAGATAAGAAAATAAAGTTTTTGAAAAGAAAAAGAAGGATTTTTAATTTGTTGATATTATTGTAGAACATATATATTTTAAAGGAAAAAGTGAGTGAACATTTGCTGTGTTATTATATATGATGTATACAGTATTATAGATTCAGTAATTATAGATATTTTAAGTGTTTTATGAATAAAATATTGTATGTGTATACAATTACAGCAAAGTCATTACCTGTATACATATTACAATAATATACTTTTGCTTTTGGGTAAAATGAATTTAATATACCTATTCTCTGATGTCATCAGTGACGCAAAATTCAAGATGGCTGCCAAAAAAAAATTATTTTTATTTTTTCCCGATCATTTAAGTGAAAAATCGATTGTAAATCGAAGTAGTGGGTACAAATTGATGATGATCGCTATTGTGAAATATCGCTAAATAGTCAATCACTAAGCGGTGTAAAGGTGTATTTCCATATATGGTAATACAGAAACTGAGCAATTAGCCAAGTAAACTTTTAATTAAATAATTTTTGTTCCTTTTAATTTTTCTACATTTTTTTAAAAATAAGACAATGGCTGCCAAAATCATCAGATTTAATGATTACATTATGACTTGCAAAAATTATTAGTAAAATTATTTGAAATATACAAAATATTATAAATTTGTTTGTTTTATATAAATTATTAGTAAAATTATTTAAAATACCTAAGCTTATTGATTTTTCATATGCACATATGCATATGTGAGTTGAATGGGTAGAAAAACTAAATGTTCTTGATAATTTATCAAAATAAATATCTATTTAATTTACCATACATTTAAATTTTGGTAGAGATCCATTTAGAGTTGTGTAGCCTTACATCTATATACCTGCAACTGCCTATTGCTCAAGACAGGTGTCAATTACATATATAAGCTGGATTCAAACCTGTGCTAGTGCTTATATACTTGGCACTAGGTGAAGCATGAATATGTACAACAATATTTTATTACAAAATTTAAGCCAATGAATTGTCACTTTATATTGGCAGAAAGATATCTGATGCAGCATGAGACACTGTTATTTTATAGTTGTAATGTATCTATTTTTTAAAAAACTTTATTTAACATGCATAATATATCCTTCACCCAATGCCTAATTAATGCCCTCCACTTATATGAGCTTTACCATTAAGTGCAATGCAGTAACTAACATGCAAGATGTCTTTGTTGCACATTCATTTTTAGTTTTACCAATGTAATCATTTAAAGGTTAGATTTTTTAAAACAAATCATGCTTTTTCTGCAATCACTGCCTTTTATTTCTAAGTGCCTTCAAAAATTAGCTAGTATTTTATTACCTAAAGCACAATGCATCAAAAGCATCTGTATTACCAATACACATAAATTGCCAAATTAAATAACTTTTCCTTTTTGGTATGTTTATAGCCGACATCTGCTGTTTAATATTAAATTTTGTAGAAAGCACTTTGTTCTCCAATCATAGATATATCAGAAGAAATATTTGTCTCTCATTGTTTTAAAATTCCCCTCTTTAACCACAAAAAATGCATCACATAAAAATAAGTGTGAAAAAAGGTATCAAAAAGTGTCAATGATGTAAAAACAATTGTAATAAAAATGATTTGATAAAATATTTTATAATAAAAATTAAAGATTGAAAAATATATGAGTGTAATAAAAATTAAATGTAATATAGTTGAAAACTGTAATGCTGAAATAAATACTCAATGTAATTATATTAAAATAATATTTTATAATTATTAAGAGAGAAAAATTATAAAAATAATAAATAATAGAGATAATTTTTTTAAATATTAAATGCTTTTATTGACTGTGCACTAAAAAGAAAAAAATAATTGTTTTTTCAACCACAATTAAGAATTTTAGATTTAACTTGAAATAAAAGCATGGGGGATTCAGAGATCAATTAAATCAATTCCTTATTATAAAAGTTAGGGATTGATGTAATTATTTTCAGAGATTGATTTAATTAATTTCTGGACCCTTCTTATATTTTTATTTCAAGTTAAATCTAAAACCCCCACTTGTGGTTGAAGAAACAATTATTTTATTTTAGTCCACAATCCATAAAAGCATTTAATATAAAAGATAAAATTATCTCTATTATGTTTGGCACAGTAAATGAAAATATAAAACTATATCATACTTTAAATTGACTAAACACTTATAGATTATATATATATATATATATATATATAATCTATAAGTGTTTATCTATAATTATCTAGACATATATATATATATATATATATATATGTCTAGATAATTCTGCTATAAGTTAAAATGTATACACTTTATGTATATCATGTTTAGTATGTTCACATAATAATATATGTGTATACAAGTGATTCAAAACATGAAATATACTTTTAAGTGAAAAGTGTTTGACATTTTTGCTTTGGTTTGAAAGTTTTATTTTTTTTAAAAAAAAGCCTACCAAAACTATGAACTTCACTTAATACATATAGTTTTATTTTAAATCAATTTCACATATATATTATATGTACCATTAGATGTTGCTGCAGTAAGTTAATATGTATCCTCTTTATGTAAATATATCATATAGTGTGTATACATAATTATATGTGTATAAGAAATCAGTAAGTAACTTTTCTGTTTAAAATTGTTGACATTTTTTTCTTTTTATTTGAAAATTTCTTTTTTAAAAAATAAGCTCAACAAATCTATATTATAACAACTTTTTTATTACTTAAATAAAGCTTACAACTGCAACAAAGAAAACTCTTGAGCATTATTTAAAACACACACCCCACTCCCCCATATCTAAGAACCTAAGTCATTAATTTAAAATATTAACATATCCTCTCACTTTCATAGAGATTTTAAAAATATATACAAAATTTCAATAAATTATCTTAAACTTAAATTTATTAAATATCAATTTTGAAATGTTATAAAAAATGTTATTAAATTAAAAGAAAAAATTCATACAGCCCTACACAAGCCCTATTTAGATTAAATGAAAGTTCTAAGCATTTTTAAATTTGATAACTTATAAACCTACTGAAAAGATTAGTATCACAATTGGATTAGCCTGGTATTAATTACTTATATACCAAATTTCAAGCAATTCTATTGAATTTAAAATTTCATTTTAACTTTAAAAAATCAAAAGTTTATAAACAAATCTGCCAGCAAACAAACTGATATTTCAACTTCAATAAATACATTTAAAAGTATTTAGTCATTAGTCTTTAGTAATAAAACAGTCACAAAAGTTAATAATGGCTAATAATAATAGTAATAATGATAATAATAATAATAATAATAATAATAATAATAATAATAATAATAATAATAATAATAATGATAATAATAATAATAATAATAATAATAATAATGATAATAATAATAATAATAATAATAATAATAATAATAATAATAATAATAATAATAATAATGATAATAATAATAATAATAATAATAATTTATTTATTCATTCAATATACTGAATATTTACTTTAGAAAATAGAGAGATTTGAACTTAAGATTTTTAGTCTACATTCATTCTCCACTCCATTTCAAACAACAGATATACATGACCACATTTTGTGCTCTACACTCATCAGTTGGACCAAGTCATATTTTTCCACACATATACATATAATCAATGCTGGTTCATCATAAAGTATATATATATTGGTGATCATTTATCTTTTTCACATGTGTGTGGTCATGTATATTGGTTGTTTGAGAAAGATTGAAAATCCTAAGTTCAAATCCTTCTATTTAATAATAGCATAGTAGTAATAATAATATCTAATAAAATTATATATTTAAAAAAAAAATAACTATCCAATGTTCACTTGCTTTGACAGCTATTGATTGTACAATAAACATTGAGCACACACAGATAGCTTCACTAACATGTTTCAACATGTTCAAATATGTTTAAATTTAGCACAGCATTTAAAATCATAGAAGGCTTATATTAATTTTCATAATTTTGTATAGAATACTTATTGATTTTTCCATGAACCTTCCATGAAACATAGTTGGGGAAAGACTTGTAACTTATGTTTTTATGAAATTTGTCTTAAATATAAAGATTTGATGAATATTTTATTCTTAAATATATTTTTCTAATTTGAAAACTGATATAAAGTATTTTGTTTTGCTTGACTATTTCTGTTTATTGCCTTTGTATTTGCAAGATTGGTAATTTTTTAACAATTAATTTCATATTTTTGAACTTATACTTTAACAAAATTTGTCAAAACACAAAGATAAAGTAGAGAATAGATTTTTTTCTTTTAAAAATATGATTGCTTAGGAATTCATTAAAATTTGAGACAGAGCTGAGTCGTGAATGATGTATCTTGATGAGAAACTTATTATTTTATTTATGAAAAAGACATATAACTTTCTTGCTAACATTCTATTATATCAGTAGCCTTAAATCATGGCCACCATTAAAAAATAAACATGAAAAAATATTAATATTTTTGAAAGATCATCAGTTGTAGATAATTGTTTGTTTTTTTAAATAGTAAATACAAATTGATAATGATTGCTATGACAAATTTAAATATAAAAAGTTCTCATACAAGAAGATAGGAATATATTCAATTTTTAATTTTATCAGTGCATCTCTCATTTATCCCTATTATATAACAATTACACATCAGTACAGAGATTCAGACTAATGGTAACATCTACCAAAAAAATTTAATTATATTAATCTGAAGACAAACTATGCTGGAGAGAAATATATAATCAATCAAATTAAGTCACAGCATTTCTGATTTCAATCTTATAATACTGTAAACTATTGTTAGTGGAAAAGATTTTAAGTTGATTTCTCTTACATTTCTTGGACAATCTCTAATCATCAATGTCCTAAAGGCAATTTCTGGTGAGAAATTTAGGTGTTTTAAGTCTTTAAATTCTCCAAGAAATATATGTACATTAAGAGAGATCAGTATAACCTCTTTTCACTGGTTAATTAATAGCTTACAATATTAACAAGTTCAAATTAGGAACTCTGTGAATTAATTTGAAAGTTTATATGTAAAGTCTTCATAAATTGTTCAGATTAAATTTACATATATAGGTTGACAAATTTTTGAAATTATAAGCTATACAAATTTAAGGCTCAATGGATCAGTTTTGGGGGATTTTTTTTTCAGAAATGATAACGTTTCCAATTCTATTAAATAAACACAAAACCTACTAGAAATATTTATATATAAAATAAACTTAGATTTGTTTTTAGGGTGAAGATTTAACTGCCTATATCCATTCAATATACTATAATCAGAATTGTTTTACATATTCAAGTACAATAATCTGTGAATTTTTTTTCAAAAACATAAAAACTTCTTATTGCTTTACAAAATTAATAAACAACATTGAGATTTGAATTCTTTCAAAATTGGGGTTTTGAGTTTTTCAAATGCACACGTGTACTACACATTGTTTTGTATAAAACCATTACAAAACAAAAAGAAAGAAAATTCTTGAAATAATTGGTTTTTTTTTTAAGTATTCTCAGCAGGTCAAGTGATGTTTGATCGTCCAAGTGATAAGCTGAGCATAACAATTTCACTCAATTGACCATATTGGAGATTTTTTACTTAAATGAGAACAATCTAAGAATATTTAGTTTTTAAGTATACCACTTTACCACTGTAGTAAACTTCATATAACAGTTTAATAAAGACATTATTCACTAATATTCATGTAATCTCTCAATAATTTGTCTTAGCTGTATAAATTGCCAACATAAATTTTTAGAGATTACAAGGTTCGTTTTACTAAAGTAACTTTAACAAATGTAGCGCTTAACCATCTTAATTTATGTCACTTGAAAATTTAAGTATACGCTAAAAAATAAATATTAGTGCCATCTTTCACAAAAAATAAAAACTAGTGTAAAATTATAAGTGTGCTAACGGCAAATGTAAAAACAAATTTGATATGCTTGTGCGATCATTTATATATATACTGCATCCACATAACACTCTAAATCAAAATTCTAATAGTAGTAATGAATACTGTCTTTTATTTTATTAGTTTAAAATTTAATTATAAAGCCAGAAGCATTAAATTATCACCACCCCAAGGGGACGGACAAACTTTTCTTTGGTTTGTCTATTTAAGCTGCATCTTCGAAATGAATATTATTTAGAAAAGATAAGTGAGACGGAAGGAGGATGTTAGGCAATGGTTAACAGAATAAACATGTTATTTACTTAATTTTATTTTTATTATTATTACTTTTTGTCTATATGTAGGCGGGACAGGTGGTTTATGATAGCTGTCAGAATTATTATTTACAATTAAGAAATAAAAACAAAATGAGAGGAAGGGAAGTGATGAAAGAAAACAAATTTAAAAATTGCTTTTCTTGCTTTTTTTTTTTATCTTCTTGATAAACATCTTATATGTGGTTACAAGAACGGAAATATAAATATAGGTTTACAACGTGCATACACACACAAGAGAATATCATAATAGAAGGATCGTTGCTATATAAAGAATTTCTAATACTAGATGCTTCTTTACTTTTTTGTTACAGTTAGAGATAAAGCGCTGGCAAAATGCCACTAGCTTATAATCAAATGCTCGTTGCTTTATACAATATTCATTGCCAAGAGACTTTCTGGAATTGACAAACTTGCTTTCCAACAAAACATTTAAAGCGCACAGAAATATTTAAGATGAAAGCTTTTAAACCACAATATATATATTATTCTATGTTATCTAAATGAGTATTAGAAGATGATTTTAAAAATTCTTCAATTTTAAAAACCACCACAAAACAAATTTTCATCATTTATTAGTTTGGATAGCACAATCTTAGTCATCATGCCAAAAACGCTTTGTATAGCTGAGTTTAATCGCCTGTACATATACAAAAAACTAAAACTAAAAAAAACAAAGCCTCAATATCCATGAGTTTATGAATACCTGAAATGACCTTGAAATAGCTACTAATGCATTATACTACCCTCATTAGTAATATGAATTATAGCATGATTTTGCTTTTATCTTTTATATCTTATAAGTCTATAATACAGATTTTTTTATTTGTATCATCATCATCATCATTATCAACCATTATCAATCCACTGCAGGATGAAGGTCTCTCCAAGTTTAATCCGTCTTCTCCGATCTTTAGCTTCTCTTCTCCACATCACCCCTGCACACTTTCTTATTTCATCCATCCATCTCACATGTGGTCTCTTTCTGGGTCTTTTACAATCTCTTGGAATCCAGTTTAAAATTTCAATTGTCCATCTATTATCATCTCTTCTAACAATATGTCCAGCCCAACTCCACTTCAATCTTTTAATTTTTTCAATGAGGTCAGTAACACCTGTTTGTTCTCTTACCCATACATTGCGTTTACGATCTCTTCTTGTTACTCCCAACATACATCTCTCCATACTCCTTTGAGTGGTCTGAAGTCTCTGAATTGCTCTTCTATTAAGTGTCCAAGTCTCAGATCCATAAGTAAGAACTGGTAAAACACATTTGTTAAAAACCTTCCTTTTCAAACACATAGGCATATTTCCTTTTAGTATCAAGTTATTTCTACCAAAAGCACTCCAACCAAGTTTAATTCTATGATTAATTTCCTCCATTATGTTTCCATCTGTATTAATAATCTGACCAAGGTATTTATAACTGTTAACTTCTTCTAATTCATCATAATCAATCTTTATTTTCATATTTTGAGCAAATCGATTAAACATTACTTTAGTCTTTTTAACATTTATCTTTAGTCCTACTTTCCTACTTTCATCTGATAATTCCTGCAACATTTCCTGCAGATCTGAAGCATTATTTGCAAAAACAACTACATCATCTGCGAAATCTAAATGACTTAAATAATCACCATTTACTTTCACTCCTTTAGTTTCCCATTTTAATCCACAAAATACTTCATGCAGCACTGCTGTAAAAAGTTTTGGAGATATGGAGTCACCTTGTCTTACACCTTTCTCAATGTTGACTTTCCCAGTGTCATTATGTAATCTAATTGTTGCTGTTGCATTTTTATAAATATTCTTTAAAATATGACAATATCCTGGATCTATACCTTGATGATCCAATGCTTTAATCACTGAAGAAATGTTTATAGAATCAAATGCCTTTTCATAATCTACAAATCCTAAGCATAATGGCAACTCATATTCATTTGTCCTTTCTATAACTTCTCTCAATACCTGGATATGATCTACTGTACTAAAACCACTTTTAAATCCAGCTTGTTCTCTTGGTTGGTGGAAATCCAATGTTCTCAGTAGACGAGTAGTAATTATCTTGGTAAAAATTTTATATAAAACTGATAAAAGGCTGATAGGTCTGTAATTTCTAATATCTTCTTTATCATCTTTTTTAAATATTAATATTATTACTGCATTCTTCCAATCATCCGGAACGTCTTTATCATTTAGACATTTGGTATATAACTTTGCTAAAAAAATTTCTATTTCTTCACCTGCTTCTTTTAATATATCAATTATAATTCCATCATTACCTGGAGCCTTTCCTTTCTTCATACATTTAATTGCATGTCTCACTTCTTCATTTAAAATTCTGGGCAATTTGGAAGATGTAATAGATATAGGAGGTACTTGTTCTTTATTACTATATAATTCTTGATAAAAATCTTCTACCAATTTCATGATGTCATCTCTCCTTTTAGTAATAATTCCATCTTTTTTTCTTATTGCAGATATAAATTTCCTACCAATACCAAAATGTTGTTTTACATTCTTAAGACTTTTATTTTCTTCTACAGCTTTCCTTGCTAGTTCACAGTTATACTTTCTGAATATCATTTTCAACTCTTTTCCGCACCATTTTACAAAATTCGAGATATTCAATTCTTTTTAATGCATCATTTTTGTATATCTTCATATTCCTTCTTTTCTTCATAAATTCTCTAGTCTCAGTAGAAATTTTATTGGTCAATTGCTGTTTCTTTCTACCAGCTATCTTTGTTGCAGTTTTCAAAAGTGTATCAGTTATTTTCATATTAATTTTATTCAAATCTGAATCATGTTCAAAATCTACTAATACTTGAAACCAATTTGTAAGTTCTAATTTAAATTCATTAGAATGTTTCTGAAGATTAGGAATATCAACTGTAAATATTGTTTTTCTTAATAATTTTTGTCTCTCTAGTTTTACATTAACACGTATCTTACACCTTACTAATCGATGATCACTTCCTGTGTTAAATTTATTAAGAACATTACAATCTTGAAATATGTATTTCCTGTTAGTCAAAATATAATCCAATTCTGCTGTACCTTCATTTGGATGCTTCCATGTCCATTTCCCTTTAACATTTTTCTCAAAAAAAGAATTCATAATATAAAGTTTTTCTTTTTCTGCAAACTCCACAAGTCTATGTCCTCTCTCATTTCTATTACCATAACCAAAATTACCCACAGCACTTTCATCTTTCATTTTTTTACCAATTCTAGCATTAAAGTCTCCCATAACAATTTTAAAATGGTGTTTACTCTGATCAAAAGCCTTTTGTACATCCATATAAAAATCTTCTACTACTTCATCACTATGAGAACTTGTTGGGGCATAAACTTGAATTATCTGCATTTGGTATCTGCTATTAAGTTGTATAACTAATCTTGCCACTCTGTCCGATACACCATCAATCTCCACAATATTGTTCTTCCACTTTTTATTTATAATGAATCCTACTCCACTTGTATTTCCAATATTTGTGCCTTTATAATAGAGTATATGTCCACTTTTTAATTCAATTGTCTCTTCACCTTTTCTTCTAACTTCACAAAGTCCAATAATGTCCCATTTAATATAAGAGAGTTCTTCTTCTAATTCTTGCAATCTTCCTTCACTTGAAAGTGATCTGCAGTTGTAAGTACCTAAATAAAAAGTCGTCATCAAATGGCAGCCTGGGTCCGCAATCAGGGGATTCTTAGCACCCTCCACCTTTGGCCACCAACCGCTGCCTTGGTTGGTGATTTTACAGCCTCCTAGGAATAAGGGCCATGCTTTATTTTTGTCTGTCATAATTATATATATATATATATATGTATTGGGAAAATATTTATCATTTACACAAACATTCATTCTGCCTTATCAGGCACTGAGAAGAAAGACCATGGTGTTTCTTGATCTTAAACTCAGAGGTAAAAAGCCAATAAACTCACCATGCTGGCTAATGCATGTTGGTGAGCAGCCCATCCATGTTTGTATACTATATGAATAATCACATAGTAATAACAGCTGCAACGACAAGAACGTATGGAGTGGACATTAGGAATTTGCCCTGCTCGGTTCCTTTAAGGCCTCCAAGAGGAATCAAAGGGTCTCCTTTCAGTTAATAGCAAAACTATCCATAATCGTAGATTGAATCTGGTAGAAAAAATTCATTTCTTTTGACTTATGTCAATTATTGATATACACCATTCTTAGGCAAAAAATAAAGCAATTAAAAAATAAAAATCGTAAAACTGTTACAAAGTTATAATTATATTGATATGCAGTTTTTTCACTTCACTGTTTCTTTATATGGATTTCTGAATAGGTCTCTGATTTACACTAGAATATTTTAGGTAATTACTTTCTTACATGTATAAGAGCACCCTACAATCAATGAATGTTTCAATAATTATAGAAATAAGCATTAATTATCTGATATATAACCAAATAATTTTAAACGAATCCAAGGTAAGTTTTTTTTGTTGTTGTTATTTGGATACTAAAATGGCACTTTTGATATATACATGATTATCATAAAAGTTTTAGACAACTTTGTGATTGACTTACATTTTCTAAAATGAGTATTGCATATGCTCATAGAAAGTAATAATAATAAACACTTTTACTTAACATTATAACAGTTGTATCTTTGATAAGTGTGTATGTAAAGAAGGGAGTAAATCTGAAATATAGCTATTTCTTTAATAGAATTTACAAACCTGCATAATTTGAGACTAATAAATAATCACCCTTTAGCAGTTTCCATTATTAATAATACCATCTGCAAATGGGTACTAGAAAAATTGGATAATAATAAAAAGTTAGATTTGACATTTAAAATGTTTATAAGTTTTCAGATAAAATAATGCATATTCTATAGAGAGAAAAAGATTATAATAGCATCTCAGAGGTTTTACTTATGATGGGGCAATTATAGAATAAAATACTGTTAACCTTTATATTTGCATATCTCTATGCAATTATAATTATGTTTCTTACAAAGAGAAAATATTCAAAATTTTAAATATAAACTTAATGCATTTTTACTTTGGAAAATCCTTTTCAAGGTAATTGTTTATTCAAGATAAAAAACATTTACCTTTGCAAGCACTAAAAATATCTTATGATTATATTTAATATTCCTTTAAAAAATTCACTATAAAAAGTCAAAATAAGAGTCATAGATCACATGACCCTATCTCTTAAGCTTGTAAGTTATAAACAATGAGGATTGCCAATTCCTTAATAAGCTTTGTGATAAATGCTTAGCCAGAGCCAGCATTTAAAATATCTCTGTCAGAACCCCCCCCCAAACCCCTGACCATGGTTTCATGCCTTGGCACTCCTCAGAGAGGAGTTTATTTTATTTCAGTGATGGAATTTTCAGACTTAAATATTCCTGCAATATATTCAGTGGAGAGATGAAAATAATTGTAACTTCTTTAAAAATAAACTTCAGAGTTATAATTTTTATTAAAAATTTGTTAATATTTTTTATGATTAAACTATACAAAATATTATTAAATTATTCTCTCTCCAGAAAAATAAGACTTGCAATTTTTGAAAAATATCATTAATGGTTGATGATATTTTACCTGTTGTGCAAATATTTCCCATTTGATCATCATATTTCTCAAATCAGTATTAGTTTGTGTAATCTGTATAAATCAAAGTATCATCTTGGAAGATGTTAGTAGTTATATAAAAATAGTATCTTAACAATAAGATGATTCTGGTCTTTCAAAATATTCAATTAGTTTGCTGCTATGATGTTTTAATGCTGTGTAATTAAAGCCTGAGAGAATACTATGATAGATTCTGCAAATTACAATATTTCTATTGCCATTTTAAAAAAAACACAGCTAACTTATCTTTTAGTAAATTACTTAATAGGATTTTTTGTGGTGATAACCAGTATAAATGATGATTTATCTAATCATAATTTATGCTTCTAAAATCTATAGTCTAGTTTAGGAGACACTCGTGTTTCTCTATTTTATTAATCTTCTAAGAAGCCAATTATTTTATAATGTAAGTTTGGTCATACATTTTTACTTATAAAGTTCACTGTAAATTGTTTTAGTATTTATTAGGGTATTCTGACATATTTTAATTTTTGTAGCATTGTTCTGTCTTTTGAATATTTTAGCTACAATCCTTTGCAATGTCTATCAGTCCATTTTAATAAGTATTGATATGACCATACTTGGGACTGTAAATCTTGAAATGTAGAACAGTTTAGTGATTTTGGACATTGACATCCTAATTAATGAGTATCAATATTTTGGGCCATTTTTAAAGGCAGAATAAATTTTCTATCAAATCATTTCCTTGTTATACTTACTGCAAAAATAAGAAAATAAGTGCATATATAAATTCTATGTCGCTTGATGTAAAATATGCAGCTAACATATCTTCCAATTATTTTATTCAGCAACTGTATGCATTAACTTTGGCTTACACATGGATTGACTATATTTATCTCTGTAAAATATAGAAAAAATTTTTTAACAATGTCAATAAAAAAAATACTAATTCAACGATTTAATTTAATCTACTAAATGTTTAAACTGCATTGTTTCTGATCGAATCGTATAATTTAATTATCCGTAATATTTTACCCATCTCCCCTCTAACCACGCTCAAATTAACCCTGCGTTTTCATCAGTCAAAAAAAAAAAGAATATATATTATTTTTATGGTAAACTTTGTAATTGATATGTACTTTTTTTTTTTAAATAAGAAATAGCGTAACTGATATTTTTAACAAGTTTCACTTTTCTTCTTTGATGTAAAGATATCTAAAACTACTTTAAGAAATTTAAAAATAAACAAAATTAAAAGTATTCTTTAAATATCAGATCTAATGGAGTATTTATTTTCTATTTCCGTTAAATAAACTCAAGTGACATAACGTTTATGGTAATAATAAATGTAATTATTACCTTAAAAACTTATGGTAGAACTATTCTTTTTCTTTCTTTAAAAACTATTTTGTGTAGCATATACAAAAAAGACTACTTACAATTTCAATAAAATTGTGCCGCTATGCAGCAGCAGTTGAATAAAGAAAACCAAAGTTATAGATTCCTATTTCAACTACTTTTAGTGCCTAAGCACCCCACCATCTTTCTAGCAAACTAACCAATCATTCAGTTATTATGATAATTTGTAATATAACAGCATGGCAGCAAATTTGGAGAAAAGACTTTTTTTTCTTTTCAAAAAACGATAGGGACTATTATTTTAGGGTTGAGTGCAAAATTTCTAAACATGCAGAATATCTATAGTTATAATATTGTAAACGTCAGTTCAATATCAGTAAATTTTATCTTAAGGTATTTATTATGGTTAACGTTTTAGAATTGTTTCTGACCCATGTTCTAAGCTAATATCAATACTGCACCATAATAAACTATTAAAAATATTTTCAATAAAGAATATTTAGATTAAAATCAAATCAAAATTAGCACTTGCTGAAATTAACAGTTTAGGTGCAAAGTGTGAAAGTTTTTCTTGATTTTCTGTCAGACTTTGATGAAGTTCTATTAGGATACAGAAGAAGGGTAAAGTTTAATCGCAATTCATGTGTTTTGCTGTCAGGGCTGTCAACTTTATTTAGTAAAACAAGACTAAATGAGAAAGAAGCACTATATACAATACCTGTAATATACATATTAATGGAAGCATTTTATAAAAGACCAAACTAAAAAAGTGAATTCCAAATAGAGCAATCAGTATTGTATTTGTTAACATTTTAAAATGACTAGATAACGTAAGAGAAAGAAAAAAATACTATTGGATAAAAATTTTCATAATCTGAACTAGATACTACACTTCTGATTCTAAGTTTCTATCTATATGAAACATTTTTAGGTAATTCATTTTTTTAAAAAAACCTAGGATTCCTCCTCTCTTTTATATCATCAGTTGGTCATCTAATAAGATATTCTATGCTAATCTGGTTTGATAAGATAATATGACAATGAGGAAACAAAAATAAAATTGTAATATGATGCAATATTTGTGAGGAAGGTATCATTTATCTTTATAAAAATGAGAAAAAGAAGTCAAGAGAGGAAAATGATTATCTTTAGATGGAGTAGAAATTAATGAAGCAAGTTCAAAAAAATGATGACAAAAATAATTATCAAAAAATATTACAAATATACTGAAAGAAAGAAAGAAAGAAAAAAGAGGTTTTGAATTGCTGATAAAAAAAAGAGTAGAAGAACTTGGTGCTTTTTCACTAAGAATTCACTTTAATCTTTCAACATGGTAACTAAATCACTCAAAAAAATTTCTTTATTTATTGTATTAAATTATGTTCATGTAATTTAGTAAATTCAGAATTATCATTACAGATTGTCTATTCATAAACAAATTATACATATTGATATAGACAGACTTTTTCAAGCTTGCCTAATTTGAACTTACCATTATGACTGTTGACTGATATTGTGGAGCTGCCGACCATTATGTAATATGTTATAAAAAAGTCTGTTAAACATTTTTACTGTATGTATTGGATTAGGAATTTATAAAATTTTCTTATATATATAATTTAAACAATATTTGTCTGAAGGTTTGTAATGATGTTATATTATAAGATGTGATATGTTGGACTATTTCCATCATTTATGAGTGAATGTCGAATGTATAAAAAATTTTAAACTTTATTTAAACTTTCCAAATACAAATAACTTGTTAGTAATAACACACAAATAGACAATACAGGTTAGTAATTACACAACCTTTCGAGTAGTATTAATCTCCACTCTTAGGACCTAATGCAACCCTCCAGCAGCCACATTTTATCTCTACTTAACTACAAAACTATGAGAATAAAATTGACAACACAATAATATTTTTAATCTAAGCTCAATAGCTTATATAGTCATATGGGTCTGAACCCAGTTCAGTACCCATATATTTTGGTGTCTTTGTCTCTTTAACAACCATAGCCACCACTATCCTATTAAGCGGGATTGGTGTTAAACCACTAAATATCACATGATCACTATTTCTTAAACTAGCACACAACTGTTATTAAAACAGGCAAAATTCTCCATACAGTGGTGCCACTCACTGACGAAGGCCACAAGCCAGAAACTAGTCTGGGGATATTGGATGAGTAGGCAGGCACTAGATGGGGATTAATGCACAAGCCTTCTGGTATCTATTGATTACTCTGGTTGGCACTAAGTGGCACTACTGTATGGAGAGTTTTGCCTGTTTTAATAACAGTTATGTGCTAGCATAAGAAATAGTGATCATGTGATGTTTAGTGGTTTTCTATATAACCTTGTAAAATCTCAAACTGATGCCAGATCAATCTTCTACAAGCATGAATCCAACACTGGCCTTACCTTTAAATCTACATCTGCCAGTGTTATCTGTTATGAATGTAACAATACCAAGTGGGAGGTGAAAGAGGCCTGGCACATTACTAGAAATAAACATGCAATTAACTAAAAATATTCCTGCATCTCTTTTTCAAAAAAAATGGCCACTATATGTAACTTATTTGCCATTCAAATATGCAAATTTCTTTATTGTGTTTCATTTCTTTAATAAATGCCATAATTTTATTTTCACCATCAATGCCATGATTATGATTATTATGATTAAGTAGATGAAAGTGCACTAGGTCTATTTTGCTAATTTTACAGTATAAAGCTTATCTCTAATACAGTTATACATATATTTTGTCTGTTACATTTACTGAAATATAGTCCACTAAATTTTTGAGGTTACATTTTAATAATACATAAGGGATATCTATCATATAAGATACTTCACAAACTCTAAAAGCCAACCTGTGTATTACACAAAAGAATAAAATCCTTGAAAATTGTTTGGCTCAAAAAAATCTTTCCCAAATCACTGCCAAATTTACCTATCTAAGGCTATTTTTAACTGTGAGATCATCTTCCTGCAAAATCTGTTTTGCTAAAAAAACATTATCAAGGGTTGTAAGAAACCTATGAGGACTAAAAAATATACTACCTAAGATTATTGATAAATGCAAAGTATTAGTTCTTAAGTTCTTAATTTATTGGCAAAATACTCCAGGAAAATATGTTTTATCACTACCAAACCGGATGTAAAGATAGCTCCCCTCATTGCTCATAACTTTTTTAATCTGAAAAAACATGACCCATCTAATAATATTAAAGGATTTAAAATTATGTCCCATGATTCATTTGCAAAATTTGGAAATATACAATAAGGGAGCTGCAATGATTTATAATAACAGCCAACAAAGGAAAGCTGTTATTGGTTATGTTGTGCAGAATATATTGCATAAACAATTCAAGGGGCATAACAAGGCATGATTTAAATATAGAGATTATACAACAGAGTTTGTATAAAAAAGGATAATGAAAACTGGTTTATTTCATTATCCAATCAGAAATTTGCTATGAAAATTTCTCACAAAAATTAATAAATTAAGATTTAAAGTAATACTCTAATATAACTTAAATAGATGTTTTTGCAAATTTTTGTAAGAAAGCATTTTTGAAATACAAATACTTTAACATCTACCAGCCTGTTGCAACTCTGCCCAGACTATTTTCTAATATAAAATTACATAAAGTTGAATGGCCCTATGTCTAAAGATCAACTTTAGTGGTGCATATTATTATAAGGCTTCCAAAATGATTGGACAATGGCTCATAGATCAATTCAAGTTTTGATAGATATACACTTAAGTCTTCATTCGAAAGTGTTGATAGAATTAATAATATTTGATTCAATAAATAAGACTGTTTAACATCATTGGACATCACTGAACTTTACAGCTCCATATCATGTATATAATCCATCCAAATTATCAGAGAGGTTCTGGAGAATGCTGAGTATAATGCGCATAGAACTGAATTTATCTTGAAATGCTTAGACTGGATCCACAACAAGATTATTGCTTTATCTAACCTTTACTACAAAATGGACAATGAGTGATCTATGGGATTTTTCATAAGCAGGATAATCTCAGGTATAGTGCTCAACAATTTCAAGAAAGAGTTCTTACCTAAATATCTCAAGTTCACACCCTCCTTGCTATATATACATTGTGTCAATGACATCCTTATTTGTTCCCTTGATATGCAAGTCTATAAAATATAGACTGACTTTTGAGCCTCTTCATTAAGATGTACATAAGAGAATGAGGACAACCTGCAAGGCATCATGTTTCTGAACTTGCATCTTCAGAGTGAAACCCCCACCTTAACTATAAAATGCTTGTAAAAATTATTCACATTCATGGTACCATATGCCCTGAGTCCATCTGACTAAAGTCTCACAAACTAGCCAGTTTCGAGGCATTTTTTTATAGGAACTCATGTCTGCATAAATTTGAGTCTAATAAGAAAAATAACCTTGATTCTTATATCACAGATTTACCCAATATTGGATATAAAAACACAACTCTTATTCAAACAGTTAAAAATTTAAATTCCAAAATTAAACACTCACCAATAACAATTCCCAGTGCTATCCATTGCAATATTAAAACCCATGTTTTAACTCATTAAATCATCCATCACACATCTCCCACACTTAATCAACTAATAAACAGCACCAAAAACATTCTGCCCTTAGATCAAAAATATCAAACAATGTACGAAATTGCATGCAGCTATACTAACTGCCATGCTGTTTATTATGCAAATCATGTGTCAATCTATCCACCCAAATTGGACAACATTGATATTTATATAACCATGCCAAGTCAATCTTCTATACGAATCCAACCAAACCTACATCTGCCAGTGTTGTCTGTTTTGAATGTAATGGTGTCAAACAGAAGGTTAAAGAGGTCTGGCACATTGCCAGAGATAAACACTCAATTAATAAAAAAGATTCCTGTAATGGCCAATAAAATTTATTTTCCATTTAAGTATGCAAATTCTCTATTGTGTTTAGTTTTTTTAATAAATGCCACTTTTTTTTTTTTTACCATCAATGCCATGAATATGACTACTATAATTAAATAGTCAAAAACACACTAGGCATACTTTGTTCATTTTACAGTATAAAGCTTATCTCTAATACAGTTATATGCATATTTTGTTTGTTAAAATTATTAATATTAATCAAGTCAAGTCTTAATTACTTGATCTACTTATTAAGTTCATATTGAATAATATAAATAAATGATGTCATTAAAAAGAATTTTAGATAGATATTCATTTTTATTTTTTTATATTGAAAATAAGTTAAATTCATTGTGCAGAGTCAGCTCCTCTTATAATTTCATTTCGGGGTATTCCCCCACAGTGTTTCCTATGCTGTCTAAGAACACATCTCATAAAAGACTGCCCTGCTAGAATTTGCATTAAATGCAAGGGAAGAAACAGCAAATTCCATAACTGTGATAGGTCTTCAAATCAAAATATACTTGCTACATTACAATCACCTTCAGAATTATTCATACAGCCTCAAGCTCATGAAGTTCTGATGCCTATATTTCCTGTAAAGAACCATATTGTAGAAGAACAAAGTCATGAAGTTCTGATGCCTGTACTTCCTGTAAAGAACCATATTGTAGAAGAACAATCTGACATGCAAATGATTATAGATAACAAGTCACACTTAATGGACTCTGATTCGGATGGAATTATGACAACAAATTATTCTTATACTCTTCAAAAATCCAAAAGAAAGGCAGGAGGAGGTAATAGGAATTTTATTGAAAAATCACATTAAATGACTTCTGAGGATTTGTCAGACTCAAATAAAAGTTCTTCTGGAAATGAATTGTGCAAAACAAATGTCAAGAGCAAAAAACTTAAAGCTGACAATCTGAAATTAACATTAATTAAATCTCAGATGTCTGACATCACTTCTAAAGGGAATTCAAACATGGACAAGATTTCTACAAAAAAAGTCACTCCTCAAAAACTTATGGATATTGAACATAATATTAATATTACAGATAACCTTGATAAAAAACATGATAAGATTGAAGAATCGTCACTCATACTCTAAATGGTTTTTTTTTAAGATACAAAATATCTAGACTCAAGCTAATTCTTTAAATTTTTTTTCTTTATATATATTGAATGAAATTAAAAATATCTGGCTTAAATGTCCGTGGGCTTAACTCTGATAAAAGAGTTGATGCTCTTGCTCACTGGACAAAGAAGTTTTTGCCTCATTTAGTTTGTTTGGGAGAGACAAAATTACATATTAATTCAAATCAAAAGATAATTGACAAATTGCACAGATTAGGCTACTTTCATTATTCTACATCTAATAGCCCATCAGCTGGGGTTGCTCTTCTTATTCCTTTCCAATCTCTGATACAAAATTTCAGAATTAGCTTTTTAAACTCTAATTTAATCTTTATAACCATTTGTATAAACTCTTTCAAATTCAATGTAGTTTTTCTCTACTTAAACAAAGATATTGGGCTCATTCATAATCAAATACATCTCATTAATTTAGGACTTATCTCAAATCCTTTTCCTACAATTCTTCTTGGAGACTTCAACTCTACTTATGACTGTTTCAATTCAAAATTTTTACACCTTCTAAATTCTCATTTCATGTGTGCACAGAGTTTTTCCCCACATGATGCATGTTCATTTTATACAAAGAAATTTTCTTCTTTTATAGACCTATTATATTACTCTCCAGAACTGCACTTCTTCATCAATCCATCTTTACAACCATTACCTTTCTCTGATCATCATGCTATTATGCTTGATCTGACATTAGACTTACCCAATCAAACCTATGTCCACCTTAAATCTACAATAAGAATTTTGCTAAAATCTGCTACACCAGAGGCGATTATCTCTGAAGCTTATATTTTTTTCAAGAAAATAGTCATCCTAGCTCTTCCACCAGCTGAATCTTGGTTTGCTTTTATAAATATTCTTAGTTCTTTGATTTCTCATTACACAAGAAAGAATAAAGGGCAGATTGGGTTACTTAAGAAAGCAGATAGCTTAATTAAAACATTGAAAGATATACCTCCAACACCAGCATCTGTACAGGTTATTATTGATCTGAAGCAACAATATGTAGAGACACACCAAATCCTAATAGACTATCTGGCTACTAAAAAGGACGCACCAAATCCTAATAGACTATCTGGCTACTAAAAAGGCAAGGTTTTACCTCTCTAAACCTGATAACTTCTCAAGGGGATATATAAGGTGGGCTATGGGTTTTCAAAGTAAGTCTAAAATTCCATCAGCAATCACAGTGAATAATATAATTTTCTCGGGTAATAGCATGATTTTACAAATTTTAAATCATTATAAATGCAAGCTAGTAGATGTTTCACAGAATTTGGTGCTTGATACATCTATATATTCTTGTGAGATAATTCATGGTATAAGTAATGATGATGATAGAGCTAAACTCTCATCCATGCCTGATAGAATACACCCTGGAATCCATGGAATACCAAAATTCATGTTCAAACATCTTGAAGCCTTCACAGTACCAATAGTGAGTAGAATGATTGATCTACTTGCCTCAGGTCCCCTTACAATTGATCAACTCTATCCCATTGCGATGGTCCCATTTCTTAAGAGTGCTATTATTCCATCGTCTCTGGAGAACCTTAGACCAATCTCGATGACTCCATTGATTATTAAACTGATTGAAGCAATTATCAAAGATAAAATTCAAAATCTCATTCTGCCTTTTATCTCTAGTTTTCAATTTGCAAAGAAAGGTAGTTCCACAGCTGAGGCACTCTGCCTATTCAGGTTAATTATGGATTATACAAGAAAAAATAAAAAGTCAAAGCCAATAGTTGTCCAACTTGATATTTCAGCTGCTTTTGACTCAGTCAGAATTCCTCAACTAATACATCTTCTAAGTGGTCTGAACATTCCCACAGGTATAATGAACATCATTACTAACCTTCTATTAAACAGACATATTGCAATTTCATTAAATGGAAAAATTTCAAACTCATTCACACCTACCAAGTCGATTCCACAGGGTTCTCCTCTTAGTCCCTTACTCTTCATTCTATATATAAATCCATTCCTTAAATCTTTAAAGATGAATCTTCCTGGATTGTATATTCCTGGTATCAATAAATCTATTCAGCACATATCCTACATGGATGATGTGGAAGTGTTCTTACCATCTAGAAAATTCATACCGAAACTAATTCAAATTATGGACAATTTCCCCATAAAGTCAGGTCTTGCGTTTAACCTTAGAAAATCTGCTGTATGGAGACTTTCATCTGTAAAATCCATTCCATCCCTTTTCACAGCTATGCCACAAAAATTTTTGGGCTTACCAATGAGTCTCTCTCATGCAGCAATGAGGAAATTAATACAAGACACTATCATGAATTCTGCAAGAAAAATAATTGATTCACTTTCAAAAGTTTATACATCATTATTTGCAAAAGCATCCCTACTCAACATGTTACTGTTCCCCAGAATTGCTTACTACATGCCGTTCATTAAATTCTCATCAAAATTTATCCAGAATATAAACTCTCTTTGCTCTAGATTAATGTGGAAGGGTAAAACTGTTGCTATTAACTTAAGAAGAGTGCAGAGACCAACAAGACTTAATGGCTTGTCACTGCATTCACTTCATGTTCTTTGTCTACAGAAATCAAATAACCTCATTACAAGACGTAATGGGATTTTTCCTGATGACTCACCTTTTCTATCTATTCATCCTACAGATACCCCACCTCCAATTAATGATGGTTGGCTGACACAAGTCTTAATTTACATTGCAAAAATTCTCACACCTTTAACTCAAATAAAACCAACAAAACTTCGTTATTGGGATGCCTATCTTCTTTTTTTTTCAAAAATTATCCCAGATCATAGCATTCTCACCTGTACAAACTTTGCCATTATAAAGAAATATAAAAGATGTAATCTAGAGCCAAAATATTTGGACTTTCTTCTAAAGCTAAATCTCAATGCCCTTCCAACAAGCCACTTTCTTGTGATGTATAGAGGTTTTTCATCTTTGGACCCTGTTTGCTCACTCTGCCATAGGGAGGATGATACCATATTTCACATTTTCAACGATTGTTCCTCTCTTCAGGGCTGTAGAATATTGATTAATAAAATTTATGCACCAAAACATCCAATTATCAACACACTCATAAAAGGTTTTGCTTATGGGGATTTTGCAATTATAAGAAGTGCAACTTTCATCACTTTCTGTCTATGGTTTGTCAGATGCTTCCTAATCTTCAAGTCTGTTATACCTGATCCAACATTAATTTTTTTACAAAAATTAAAAGATATCAAAAAAGAGATTTGAAGTTAGCTCCTCACCTAATAGCAAATTATACATGGAATCTTATTAATATTGGACATTAAGTAATTTAATGGTTTATAAATGTATTGCCAAATTTAATGTTATTTTATAATTTTTTCTTTATTGTAAACATAGTTGAATAAACCTGTTTTTGATACTAAGTTAATTTAATGATTATTTTCATGTTATTTATTTGTACTAGCATTTATTACCATGGTCAATATCTTGGTTATTCCTTAATTTCAGTTCCATTTTTTGATGTTTTCTGTAATATTCCTATGATCATAACAATGATGTGCATTGTCCCAAGATGGTATCCAGCTATTTTGTTTTATTAGGTATCAATGTTAATATTTATATTCAAATATTGACTGCTTCTAACTACTCAACATAGTTTTTCCCACATTATAACATTTATTTTTTTGTTATATTTATGTCATTTATTCTTATGGATATTAATTAAGAAGGGCCCATAATCCTCTCCTTTGTAATATCTACTCAAAGTTCATTATGGTTTATACACCAAATTCCTAAAATATTAATAAAAATATGTAAAAAAATATACATATCTCCCAAAAGTAAATTTTTTCTGAGAGTTCTTTTTTGGTTACCAAGCAACAGCATGTTTTTTTTAAAAAATTGGCTCATGAATTGTGAATATCTTTCTTTATAATTATAACAAAGTTTATTATTATTCAATATGATAAAGTTAATATTTTAATTTATATAAGATACACATTCACTTTTGCATTCATTGTGAATTTGAATTTATTTTTACTCAATATAAATATTCAATTTAATTATTTAAATAGAAATATAAATGATTCAATTTAATTATTTTCTTTATTTATGATTTAATAAACATCACATGATCACCATTTCTTATGCTTGCTTGTAACTGCTATTAAAACAGGCAAAACTCTCTATACACATTGCCACACACCAATCCTGCCTAATAGGATATTGGTGGCTATGGTCATTAAAGAACCAAAGACACCAAAATCTCTGGGCACTGAACTGAGTTCAGACCTATATGACTATATAAGCTGATGAGCTTGGATTGAAAATATTAAGGTGTTTTCAATTTAAGACTCATAGTTTTGTAGTTAAGTGGAGATAAAAGGTGGCTGCAGAAGGGTTGCATTACATCCTAAGATCTAGATGCAGTGCTCTCAGATCCAAGGCTTCTCATTGACGAAGGTATAAGCCAGAAACTAGTCTGGAGATATTGGATGAGTAGGCACTAGATGAGATTTTATGCACAAAGTCTTCTGGTATCCATTGATTACTCTAGCTTGCTGTGTGTGGCAATACGTATAATGAGTTTTGCCTGTTTTATCATTTAATATTATAGATGAATGATATATGATGGGTTTGCATGATATAAAAACAAAAAATAATTCAAACAATAATATAAAATCATTTCTAACTTCTTGAGTACATATCTTATTTATAATTTAGGATTAACTAAATTTTACATAACTATAAGAATAAAATCAATCACTATATACAATTATAAATTTTTATTTTAGAAATTAATTAGACATTTTTAAGACATTGACTTATGGTATGGCTTTAATCACATGTTCCTTTAATATCTCTCCTACTTTTCAAAAGAAATGTGTTGTCTCAAAATTTTCTAATTATTTTGTATAAACCTTCATATAATGGAAAAAATTTATTGTAACAAATAATGATTTAAATCAAATTGAAATACCTTCTAATTCATGATGAAACATTGGGTCTCAAACCTTTAGCATTATAGAATTATTTTATGCTAACTAAAATTTTAAATATACAAATATATTTTTCAAATAGATTAAAAATCAATAAGATAAAAATCTTAAAAAATTATATTTATTTGTATTTTTAATTTTTATTCTAACTGGATATTTATTAAAAATTATCTATAATATTATATAGTTTGAATAAATTTGGATTAATACAATCAACTTCTTTTTTTTCTAATAAATATAGACTTCTTAGACTAAATAAATTATACTATAGTCATTACTATAAATTAAACATTTACTATTATACTCATAGTGATTTACACCTTTTATTGTAATCTTGGAATAAACTATATTTTTTAAATTACTATTATCATAAATCAAATACTTAGCATTAGCTTTATTCTGTGAACAAACAAAATTTCTATGTCTCCATTCAAAATACTTATATTCATGACTACATACTTCGTGATAATAAAACCATTTAGATTTTAAAAGCTTTATTTCTAGGGATATATTTTTATATTTATGATAATTATTTAAGCTTATGACAGAATTCCCTTTTAACAAAACCTGGTCATTTACTTTAGACTGTATTATATCTAAATTAATACCATAATTTATGCTCAATTTGAGTTTCTAAGATTTTGATTTCTTTTTCTTATTTATTTTGTACTTTTTTTATCTATTATTTTTTTGCTGATATTTGTTTAAACAGGCAAAACTCTCCATACAGTAGTGCCATCCTCCAAGTTTCTAGGTCTTTATTTTTATTCTAGTCTTCTAATCTATATTTTTCAACCCTAGTTTCCATCTTCTGGATCCAACTTTGTCTTTTTCTACCCTATTTCTAATTTATTGATTTTGACTTGCATTTGATCTTGAAATTCTTTCACCTTGTTTTCTAATTCATTAACTTTAACTTTCAAGTTATGTATTTGTTTTTGTCCTATTTTTTATTTCCTGAACTAATTCTGTATGCACATATTTAATCTCTTGCTTTAATTTATTTTCTAATTCATATTAACACTCTTCTATCTTAATATTTCCTCTCACTGAGCTCTTCCTGCCTTTGTTTCCTTTCTACCCAATTTTTCTTCACATTTTTCATGTTTTCATATTTTGTTTAAGCTCTTTTTGACTTTGTTCCATTTCTTACTTGAGCTCTTTCATTTCACTCATTAAGCTTTTCAACATTGCCGTTATAAACTCATCTTGATTTGCTTTAAAGGTGACAGAACTTTCACTAACTTCTCTCCATTGTCCTAATATTTATATTCTTTCTTATTTTCCATCGTATATTTTATATTTATATTTATTACTTCATTTAAAAGGAAAAAATATGAATTTCCTCCTCAACTCTATATCCTAGACTGAATGAAATAAATAACTTACTTTATTTTTACTATGCCTTATATTTCTATTTTTATAATTTAATTAGATATTTACTTATACTGTTCCAATTTAAGTTACTACAATAACATTATTTCTCAATAATGATTGATTCACCTATTCATAATATTATTATTATTCCAAACTAATATATGTTTTCTTGATTTCAAATTATATCACTTGCAATATAGTGTAAATTTTATAGCTATGTTCAAAAGATTTTGTGTTATGCCATTGTCAATAAATCCAAACAGAAAGTATTAAGTATTTTCCATCAATTTTCTGAAAATAAATAGGAGACAAAACACATTCAATGAAATAATAAATTGACTTCAAATACATTTCACTATTTATTTTGTGATTGTTTCATATAGGAAATTTAATGAATGTTTATTAGTAAGCCCATATTCTTTTTGTTCTATATTAACGTACAGCACATTCTTTGGTGATTTCAAAAGTACAAACAAAAATTACAAATTTTATTATTATTTGACAAGCCCACGTATCACCATTTGGTATTTCATCTTTTTTTTTGCATTTTTCTGACATAGTTATAAAAATATATTACAGGTCTATTACCTATTAATTTGTATATTGTTGCATCCATTTCTAAAAAATAATTCAACAACCAATTCTAAATTTGAACCTTCAACAAACCATAATTGCAAAATTAAAATGATTGAGTTATTAATCAGTTCAATTTAACACTAATACAGATAAAGGTAACTTATATTATTTATAATCATGAAGTAACTATTTTACTCCTATATATTTATCTCTTTATGACTTGAATAATTTTCTCAGGATTTATAAATAAATGATGGTCTTTGTTGGCATCCAAAATGTAACAGGCAAAGGTTTAGCTGTATTATGCCCACAATTTGGGCAAGCTCAAATGTAATAGATAGTGTATGACTCATCAAACCAGTTGAATGACAAAATGTAACTGACAACATCCACAATTGGTCAGCCAAAATGTATCAGACAAATAATAATAAGTAACACAGAAAGTATGCCAAAATGTAACTGATAATGTATCTTATTAAAATTGCGAAATAAAAGCAAAAATGTATGTATCAGCATGTATAGCTCAAGTTGCATGATTTCATTGGTCCTATGATTTTATGGTTCAGTTATCAACAATAAATATTATCACAATAAATCATTAATAACATTAGCTCATGTATTAGTGGCTAAAATATAATGAATAATAATTTAAAACAAAAAATTAAAATGTAATTATGTGTGATTGTATCAAAATTTACAGTCCACCTTACATAACTGTTTTAAATGTAAATTCAATATGTAATACTATAACTTTAATTTTGCTCACAAATGAATTTATAATACTACTACTAATAATAATAATCCAGATCATCATAGACTCATGCATTTATAAGGTGCCAATGATCATATAAATTGATAAATATTTTATTTAATAAATAAATAATTTGACATATAGATGATCTTTGATCTAATGTGTATGTGAATCAATATTTTGTAAATAACACAATTTATGGAATAGGTAAATCAAATGATGCATTGATTAATAATAATATGCAAGTTTATTATGATAATAACAAAAATTAAATTTAACAATTATAAATTTAATAATTAAACAAGGCAAAACTCTCCATATAGTAGTGCCACCCTGTGCCAACCAGAGTAATCAATGGATGCCAGAATGCTTGTGCATAAAATCCCTATCTAGTGACTACTCATCCAATATCCCCAGACTAGTTTCTGGCTTGTAGTCTTCATCAGTGAGGAGCCTTGGATTTGAGAGCACTGCACCTTATAACAATTATGTGCTAGTATAAGAGATGGTGATCATGTGATGTTTAGAAATTTAATAATTCATAGTATTATGATCTATTCTGTATATATTGCAATTACCAATTTGCAACCTACACTTTAAATAATATTTTAATACGTATATTTCACAATCACCACAAAAGGGTTAGTACATATTATCTTTCATGCAATAAAAGTATTTTCTTCAAATATCTTTTAGATCAAGGAAAGCTTTCCATACAATTAATTGCATACAGAAGGTTTGTACACCTGTTGTAGTATATACTTTTGTGTTACATACTTCTTGCAGAAACCCTTCTGCATCAATCTACCAAACAATATCACTGCATAAAGTCATGGGGTCATGTAGCTCATATTTTGCAAAGTGCATTTTGCACATTTGTCAATTTTTTTATAATGACTGAAATGTTCGAACAATATGAAATTCTGTTTTTGTTTACAGAAAACAGCAAGGAAAAAAGTTGTAATGCTTAAACAGATAATAAGCAAACTGATCTTGTAAAAATACAAGTTTATGAGTGGTTTAATTGAAATGTTAAATTTACCATGTCCCTAAAAGTGTTGCAAATGAAGTTCAAAGTCAAAACAGCACTGATTTTTTTTTACAGAAATCACATTTTCCTCTCAAATTTAGATTGTAATGGCCAAGCATTTTATCTACAAGTTTTGAAACATTTATGTGATGTAATAAAATGTAAACATCCTGTTTTGTGGCAAAGAAAAGAGTGCAAGCTCAACCCGAACAAAGTGTCATCTCTCAAAGTCTTGAGTGTGAAACACTTTTTAATTAAATTCAGTATGAGCCGGCTTATCTATCAGCCATATTAACTTGATCTTGCTTTGTGCCATTTTTTTTTAAATCTTTCAAATGAAAAAATGTTTCTTTGGGCGGGGGGGGGAATGAAAGCATTAAATGCATCACTTTGCAAGTATTTCTGGACTACTTCAAAAATAAAAACAGGTTTAGACAACTGCATTGCATTAAATAGACTATACATTTTGAAGTGATTCAATTTGCAACACCTAAAAATAAATATACAATTTTTATTACAAAAATTCCAGTTATTTTTGGATTCACCCCCTTGTATATTAAAAAAAAAAAATTAAATATTAAATACATTCTATAAATTATTTTAATAAAATTATTGACATTAATCGGTTCAAGTCTTAATTACTTGATCTACTTCTTAAGTTCATATTGAATAATATAATGTTATTTTCGATTTAAAAAAAAAAAGAATTTTAAATAGATATTTATATTGCAATTAAAGTAAAAGTTAATTTAATGATAATTTTTATAAGTCATTTATATGAGCATTTGTTATCACGATCAACATCTTTGATATTCTTTAATTATAGTTCCATTATAATAACAGTGATCTGTCAAGCGTTGTTAGCCGAGAGGTCAGCGCAGCCGCCTTGCAAGCAAGCAGTTGGCTGCAGACGGTTGTTGTGAGTTCACCTCCCGGCCGATGCTATGACATATGGGGAAAAAAAATAACAGTGATCTATGTCTCATATACATTGTGCCTAGATGGTATCCAGCTATTTCCTTTTACTAGATATTAATATTTATATCCAGATATCGACTGTTTCTAACTACTCAGCATAGTATTTCCCACATCAGAAAAATTATTTTTTTATTGTTATTATTCATTTATTCTTTTGGATATTAATTAAGAAGGGCTCATGCCTTCTCCTTTGCAATATTTACTCAAAATGCATTATGATTTGTACATCAAATCCATAAAATGTTTAAAGATACCATGTAATATATACCCCCCCCCCACGACGTAAAATTTTTCTGTTTTTTTTTATTGTTACCAAGCAACATGTTCTTTTTTAAATTAGCTCATGAGTTATGATTTCTTTCTTTATAATTATAACAATGTTTATTATTATTCAATACGTTAATGTTAATATTTTATTTTAATTTAAATAAGATACATATTTATTCTTTGCATTCATTCTGAAATTGAATTTATTTTTACTCATTTTTTTATTATTATACAACTTGAACTATTTGGAGTTAGCGCTACTGTGACTTAATTGTCTGGTAATAATTATTCTAACACTTTAAGTTTGTTATTTTTTTAAAGATTGGCAAACTTTATATTTAAAAAATGAGTTTTTGAATTCAACTTAATTTTAAAAAGTTATTATGAATAGTATATAAATAAAATATTTTTTGGATAAAAAAAAAATTAGGAAACAAAAGTAATATTCTATATTCAGTTTATTTAATTCAAGTCTTTTTAAATATAAAATTTTCTAAACCTAAAGTGATATTTCACAAGCAGTGAAAATATATTTGCAAAGTTAAAATAATTATTGTAGGATGATTACATTACAGCAGCGCTAATCCCAAAGTACTTCTTCCTAATTGTTTTTTTTTTTTTTTTAATTTATAAGTTAATAATATATATATGCATGATGAATTTGCATGTCAAGCAAGTTATTAAAAAATTTACATGAACTTGGTAATAAACAAGATTTTATAATAGAGAAACAGATTTAACAAGTTTCTCTAAAGGAAACTCAAGTTGCATTTTATCAATAAAGAGATTTGTAACCGCAGCAACTTTGAAGAAATAGTTCATATAATAAGAATAAATCTAGATAAACTTGAAAACTTTTTTCTTAAAAGGTTTAGAATGATATTATTTGTATTTATTTTTGTGTTTAGATTAATTTATTTAACATTTAAAAAATATTGTTTATTCTTAAAAGAAAATTTGTATAACTGTATAACTAATAATCTAGATAAACTTTAAAAAGCTTTTTTTAAATAGACTTAGTGATATAATTATCAAAATATTGTTCTTTGTATTCATGTTGGGCCAATTTATATAATTCATCACGTCTAATCAATATATTAAAGTAACTCTCATAGGTGAGATTTTGATACTATTTTGCTTTTAAGAAAATCAAAAGGAATGAGCACAGAAACCTAGATGACTAACTTTTGTTATATGTATAATACATGTGTGGAAATTCAATATTTTATTATTATTGATTTATTTAATTGGTATTATTAACATTTTCTTGTGTGAATTAAATTTTTTGTTCCCTCTAAAACGTTTTTTTTTTCTTTGGATGCAGTTACACAAGGGTATAATTAGTAAGAAACCCAGCTTCATGTTTGAGGACTGAGCTTAATGCACAGGGAAACAAACAGTGAAAGCTCTAATTAAGATATTAAATCTCATTGCAAATCCAGTTAACCCAAGAGACTAAATTGTTGTATTCTCAAGGATAATTAGTAGTATCCTTGAATTCTAATAAATCTAATTGTTTTTGGCATTATAAAAAAATGCCTTTATTTTATCATTTCTCAAATGGAGCTTAACGTAATAAATACCTGGCCAATATTCATGCTCCCTGATGTGAAAGCATCAAAAGTATACTCACTACAATAAATATTCTTAAATTTTATATTTAAACTGTACGAGTATTTCCTCACGTTAATATATATATATGTGTGTGTGTGGAAACATAGGAAGTAAATCACATTCTACCATGCTATGATTTAAAAGCATTCTAATTGTTGAACAAATGATCAAGAATAGAATAAATCCACCTATTCTTGGTAGCTCTGATGTTTGCAAGCATACCTTTGTCAACATTGGTAATTCAAAATGAAATTAATTTATCAACAAGATGGAATATGACACTTAAGAGTTATTAAACTCATAATTAATTATAAAAATCTGAAGACATCATCTCATTTTTAACACCTTGATTGTAATAATTAAATACATTTTAATATGTAAACTTTAAATTAAACATAGCTCACTATATATATATATGTGTGTGTGTGTCTGTGTGTGTGTGTGGATTCATTCTATTTTTGATCATTTAGAGTACTTTTAAGTCATAACCTGGGCAAGAGTGATTTACTTCCTCTATGTGAGCTATGTTTAATTTAAAGTTTACATATTAAATGTTGTTTAATTATTATAGTGATGGTATTAAAAGTAAGATGATGTATCCAGCCTAATTTCACTCTGAATTACTTTGACAGATATGCTTCTTAAAATCAGAGCTACCAGCAATAACAGTGAGTTACATCTAATTTAAAGTTTACATATATAATCCATATCTTGCATAAGAATGATCTGTGTAGAAAGTTATCAGATTGTATGAAAACTAATTGTTGATACTTCTATAATACTGTAGATATATTATTTATTAACTAAGTCTTAAAATGCAAAATTTGAGCTAGGGATCATCTCTAGTTTAATAAATTAACAGCAATAATCTTAACAAATTTACTTTTAAGAATATTTATAAAATTCTATTCAGCAACTTAGAGGTTCTCTATATACAAGATCGAATTTATGTGTTAATTTTTTTTTTCTGTAATTAAAAAAGATTTGAACCCAGACTTTCAAGCTTCCTATGGCTATCCACTCCATCTTATACAATCGATACCCATGACCATATACATGTGAAAAAGATAAATGTTATCCAATATACATACTTCTTGCTGAAACAGCACTCATCGGTTAATCCAGGTTACCATCTCCCACACATATATACAATCCACACTCAGTGCTCAGTTTATATTAAGATAGCAAATCTTCAAACTTTAATAGATGGGGCTTCAATTCTCTCTACTCTCTAACTCTTCAGCCATCCGTACCATTGAAAATCCTATGATGGAATGCTCAATGCCCTTGCTAATCCTAAAGTTATTATCATATCCATGTTGATTTCAAATCACTCTGACCCCTCATGTATAGGACTTTAATATGTCAATTTAAATACACAGAAGAGGGATGGTCAGAATACAGGCTAACTATATAATATTTAAATACAAGTATATTATCTGTACTGAACTTAATGTAATTAGAAAGAATTTGAACTCAGACTTTTAATCTTCCTACAGCTATTCCATCTTATACAACCAATACACATGATCACATTCATGTAAAATAGATAAACAATCACCAGTATTTGTATTTTGTGCTGAACCAACACTCATCAGTTGTTCCAGATCACCATCTCGCACATATATATAATCATTGCTCACTTTATATTAAGATAACAAATCTTCAAACTTTAATGAACAGGCTTCAATCTTCTCCACTTTCCAACTCTTCAGTCATCCATATCATTGAAAATCTGATGATAGAATTCTCATGGTTAAATCTTAAATGCTTATATATAGAGTTAATTAATTTACATAAGGTAGCTTGTGTCAAAGTTGTGAGTGCAGAAGATTTGTCACTTATAAATCAAACTGTAGGAAGTTTGCTATTCATAAATATTGAGTAATAATGAAAACATATATGAGACTGTGATCAAGGCTAACTGATGAATACTGTTTCAGCACAAAATGAACATCTTGGAGATCATTTATCTCTTGCACTGATGCATTAAATATACATTGGTCATGTTTAAGATCTTAATATATGATGAACTCTTGCTATGTTACGTGAGAGATTGATGAAGATCTAGAAAGCTGATGAGAATTGTTTGATTCAAAATACATGTATCTTCCAGAGCAATTAGTCAAATTTTTTTATGTGATATGGCAATCTAACAAAAAATGTTTACAAGCTGTGATTGGAAGGCATTTCATTCAATTTTTATATATATGTGCAGTATTTAATGATTAATTAATTAATTTTACAAAGTATTTTTATATCAGTGATGCAAAGTTCTTATTAAAATCCACAAGGCAGTTATAAATTGAGATGTTAGAACAACTTCCGTTAAGAGGGTTGCAAACAATGGCAACTGCTGCAGATGATGATTAATTAATATACCTTGGCCAGATTTGGTTTATTTTTTTAGTTTCGTAATCTTCCTTGGGTAGAGAATTTAACGTACATACATTCATTGCACTATCATTAAACAATAACATTACTATGATCAAATTATGTTGTGCTAATTGTACAATTTGATATATTGCATAACTAGATCAGAAGAATAATAAAGTATTATTTAATTTTGAATATAGTAAAACATATAGAAAGAACAGTTTATGAATATAATATTGAAAGAGAATGTATATGTCTAAATTTACATTGTAAATGGTTGGTTCTTTGATTTGTTAAAATACATTTACAGATATAGTAGTTGTTTGTTTCTTTTTTTATTATTTCACACTTTTATTCTCTCTTAAACTGCGTTGTTTTGGGAAGAATTCGAACATTAACAATTAAGACTGCAAACAGATGGCTGAAAAGTGACATCTTGCGGAAAGTTGTGTTAAATGATGAATATACTAAAGGGCAGTCTAATAGTCAAAGGAGCCGTCAAACATGCTTTATAAACCATAACCTTAAAAGTCAAAAATATAACAAACAGGCATTGTGGTAGGCAAACATTTGGTCTTACCAGAGGTGGAAAAAAATCAATAGAAACTTTTTTTTTTAATAACCTACACACGCTCACAATAAACTACGAACGTGGAAATAAAGCGATAGGAAGGGAAGACAAAACTTTCAATGAATTAATTTAATTATTTGGCATAACGTTCTTTAATAACATTACATTAGCGATTAATAAACTGTAAGATTGTTTTTAACTTGTCTAAAAATAAAAGACTTGGTTATTCAAAAGCAAAAATTTCATCATTGCAGTCTAATATTTCCCACGCTGGACAAATGTATGTTGAACATGGGTTTATAATTAGCAAATATATTAGGTTCACTCAGTTTTTACGAAGTCTAAAAACACAGATAAGCAACATTAACTAAGTAAGCAAGCATGACTTCACACGTATATACAATAGACCATTGAGTTAAATATTTAAATATTTTATATACCTTAATAATGTAAAGGCTAATTACGTTTTTGATGTAGACCTAAACATCAAGCTTAAAATATTTTTAGTAAAATGTAATATCGTTTTTTAATGCTTAATTTAAAAAAAAAAAACAAGATTCAGAAACATTTTTGAAATAGTGGAATATGTCTGCCATGTCCACAATCTGAAGTTTGAATCTGATAAGAAAAAGAAGTATTTGGAACGTGATCCACAATCTGAAGTTTGAATCTGATAGAAAAAGAAGTATTTGGAACGTGATCTATCTTCGTTTTTATATAAAATCTCAAATGTATGATTGGTTATTTTAATATGTAGACTGTTTGCATATTAAGTTTATACTTTTACAATCGACATAACAGAGCATATACTATTTAAAATCATTAACTATCTTGAACTATTCTTGTAATAATAAAGGGTAATTCATCTTTTATCTCCACATGAAAAACTTTAAATAATGAATTTGAAAATTGACTTAGATTTAAAAACAATTTTCATGACCATAAGATATCAATGGATAAATATACAATAAGAAATTTCATTTTTTTCATAATAATAATTCCTAGGAGAATTGCATTATTCACAAAAGAATGTAATATTACAAATTTATATGATAAAACTTTGGATTCAGTAGAAATGTCAGTTTTGGATAAAAGAATAAAATTTGTTGGAGGCCATGTTAAAAACTAATGAATAGAAGTTATGGTGTCCATAGAAAGTGCTTATGAAATGCATGACTATTCATGAGAAAGTGCTATTTAATATATCTTCATTTATCTTTTCTGTTATAAGATAATACTTGTATAAACAGATTACTTTAATTAAAGTATATATATTTAACAATAATATTAAATGCATTAAAGGAATAATAGTAGTTGAAAGATTACCTTTAATGTATAAGGATCAATATAGCTGAAAAACTTTTATCAATAATAATTGAAAAATTAAGAGTTATATTATTGCACATTTTACCACAAGCTAGAAAAAATAAAATAAAGAGATAACATGCTACACCACCAGATATTTTTCCTGCAACTTGGTCACTATTTAAACTAAAATCAGCACTATAGTTAAAAAACAGGAAAAGAAATACAGAATAACACAGCTAAAAAAAAAAAACAACTCACAATACACCAAAACCAGAAGGACACACATGATGGGGTCCATCAACATAGTGTATAAAAAAATTAGACAAGCTGAATTCAGACAACTTTCAGATCTTAAGAAACACAACATAAAGAACTTGAGAAAGCTTCTTTTTTTTTCCTATATATATATGTAAACAATCTTATGCCCAGCAGAACTGTTTAGACCAGTGGTCTTCAACCACCGGGCTGCAGACTGGCACTGGGCTGCGGACTGCACTAGGCTGCGGACTGGCACCGAGCCGCAGAAGTTTTCTGTCGGTCTGCAGCTAGACTAGCAAGAAAGTTTGTAATAACAAAATAATAAGATTTTAAACTTTTAATTAATATGAACAATTTTTATTTATTTTTTCATCGCATTTTTTCCCGATTTAAAAAAAAGAAACAGAACAAAAACAAAATCTAATCAATCATACATAAATTAATTTTGTTTTTCTATTTATCACAGATGTTTATGGGGGGGGGGGTAGAAAAAAGTTTTTTATTATACAAACTCCGGTTGTCTTTTGATAGCCAATCACGGCTGCTTTTCAGCGTTGTTAAAACAATAAAATGTAATGTGACTTTTTTTGATCTCTTAAATTTTTTCTATGGCGATTTTTTTTTTTTGGCTTTAAATCAATTTTTATTACCCTTTTTTTTAAAATAAAAACCAAAAAATAAGTTCTGTCTCTAACTTTTACAAAGTATTTCTCAATACACCACCACCTCCCCAAAATAAAGTACGATCAAAACTTTTGACTTTTTCAAGTTTCGTTTTCTTTTTTTTTTTGTTTAAAAATACGCCCACTTTTTTTTGGCTTTATTTGTATACCGCTAAAATACTAAAACTTTTATTTTTAAAACCAATTTCTGTTACCTTTTTTTAAAAATAAAAACAAACAAAAAATAATTTTGATGTCTATCTTTTGTCTCAGTATTTCTCACCCTCCCCCCCAAATAAAAGTCAAAACTTTTGACTTTTTCAACATTCAGGTGAATAACATTTTATTCTTGCACATTTTAACAATGAAATAATAAACGTAAAATGCAAGCACATTAATGAGAACGATTGTTATTGTATGTTTTCTGTAGCAGTATGACTGCGCAACTCGAGAAAGAGTGCTTAGCATGTGAAGGTAAGTAACACCATTACAATACACAATAACTAGTGTGCTGTTTCTAAGGCTAAGCAGGTTACATCTTTAAGAAAATTTATCTAAACTTCCACCGGTCTGCGAAATCTTATCCTTATTTTTACCGGGCCGCAGATGTGAAAAGGTTGAAGACCACTGGTTTAGACATAGGATCAGACTTATGCTTACTGTGTAAGCCTAATCGTACCGACGTAATCATTGGTTTTTTTAATCAATAAAGTATGCTTTGAAACATATTATTGGATTTTGTGGATAAAATGAGTATAATGTTTATTAATTCTATACTTAAACACTACTTAAATAATTTGCTTAACAGAAAATTGAATTTAAATATTCATCAGCTGCTATTATGTCAAGAATTTTTGAAAAGTAAAAGAAATTTTGTTTGTCAGGTTTGTGTTGGTTTCGGAGGTTATATGTTTATTGTAACAGCCATATCTGTACATTCGCACAACAAAATCCAGAGTTTTAGCAAATCATTCCAAGGCTGATCGAACTGAGGTTGTTGAGACCCTGAATCCAATCTCACCCCAGTTATTTTACCAATGCTCAAAGATTTATTGTCTTACAAATGACATACATGAGGCTATACCAGTATTTCTTTAATTCGCATGCCGCCAGTGACTATGATGTAAATTGGCATAACTAAAGTATAGCTATATAGATATGAACTAACCAATAGACATGACTAAATTTAGACTGTGATTCATAAATATTCAAACAATAACTAAGTACTAGGCAATAATTAACTAATGAATAATGAGCAAAAAATTTAGACACTAAGCAGAGTTATATTTTAAACAAATTTAATAAAAGCCAAAATTTATGTAATAAATTAAAATAAAATAAAACAATTGAATGATTTATCAAGTTACATTTTGTTTAAATTTACAGATTTAAGATTTTATCTCACTCACAGATGATGATGATTTATCAAATTACATTTTTTTAAATTTACAAACTTAGTATTTTCTCTCACTCGCAGATGATGATGATTTATAATTTACCAAGTTACATTTTTTATGAGCTCTTTTATTACAGCATTACAGATTTATTTCAAGTTTAGCTCATGATTATCTATGCCTTATTTATGCTATGTTTTGTGGCTTAGATTTTCTTTAGTTAATCCGCAGAAGTGATCATCATTATTAATTGTAATTAATATTTTTATTTTATCGGTATTCTCTACATAGATTATAAGCTTACAAAACTAGATTCTGTTTCAGATCAAAGTTGAAATATAAATTTTATGGAGGGATAAACTGATGGTGGGTAGTAAGACTTCAGATACTAAGGCATATATAAAATATAATCTGACTCTGCATCTTGAATGCATTCTTGCTGACAGGATTTTTACCATGTAACCGGTTCCTTACCACCATACCCATTACTGTGAAAGAGACCTTTTTAGTCTGGGTGATCGAACAGCTAAGCAATATATCTGGATGCTCATGATCCTGTCTTATGCGGAGGTAATGGGATGGCCCTTAAAACCCAAAGCCCATTGTGAAAAGAGAGCTGTCCGAACTAAATAGATGGAATGGTCATTAAAACCAGAAGTCCATTCAAGAGATAATATACAGCAATAAGTAAATGCATGTATGCGCTTCCTAAGAACATATTTGCCCTGCTGACTAAATCATTATATAATAAAATTGAGATGCAAAACATTAGTTTACTTCTATAGAACCACCATAAATCAGTTCATAAATTAGCATTTATAATTATGCTATTAAAGAAATATAATGAATCTAATTTATTAAGTTATTTTATATAGACATTCATATATATAAGGAGGGCTACAGCATATTTTGGGATAATTATAAGATTTAATTCTAGCTTTATGCTGCATATAGTCACTTCAGCTAAGTATTAACCACATTTTTCATTTAACGCAAACCTATTTTTAATCATTTATAATTGCTTAATTATATATCTAAACCAAGCTTTATTTTAGTCATTTTAGAAGGGAGTTTTGTTTGTGCGCTAATAAACACAAAATTATCTACGTGTGTAGAGTTACTCATTTCAGAAGGGAGTTTTGTTTGTGCACTAATAAACACAAAATTATCTACATGTGAGATCCTCTAATCATTTCTCACTAATTAACTTAAATACGAGTAACCTCCATTCTAAAATAAACACAGCATAAATATACGAACAAATAATTAAAAATAATATTGGCATAGTCTTAACTAAAAGAAAGCATATAAAATTATAAATAAGATTTCACACAAGTGAAATCTAAGATTTGGCTTTACTTTACTTAGTGAAAAGAAATAAAATTAAGATAGATTAAATATCAAATCAAATCAGAATAAATTAATTTAACTCGGCTTGAATCAAATTAAATCAGATAAGATTTACAATATCAAATAATAATATAAAACTTACATTTTAGTTTAAGAATTAATATTTGGAAGTTTAAAGTACATTAGTTTAAATTATATTGGCTATTTATAGTAATTTTAGCTAGCTTTGATAAGTTATGAGATTTAATTTAAATGTTCATTCTAAATTTGGAGAAGTGTTACCACTTTAATTTTTTTTCTCAGGCATGGTTATTCAATGTTAATCTTGAGCATCCTGTTGTTGGTATTAGGCCATTGGTCACCATGTTCCTGCATCTTGTAGACCACCTTCAGGAGCTCGGAAAGCCAGTTTTTTTTGTCTCACTAGCCCATCATCTTTAGTATTAACAACTTTAGTAATAAGATTGATTATGGCTTAATCTTCAGCTTATTAATCCCAAAATGGCTGCAAAAAGCTTTTATACTGATTTCCCCCCCCTCTCTTTTACTTTAACCGCACGTGTTACTTTAACCACACATGTTTTTCTTCATTAACCACATAATAATGTGAAAGCTAAAACCAGATATTTTTTAATCGTTCTTAATTAGTTCTTAATTTCAGATCTGCCTTTCTAATTGCTATAATATTGACAGACCCAGTGACTCCTGCTGCGTTATTGATTGATTTTTTTTACAGGCTTTGGCCAAGTTAATTTCTTCCACCTTATTTTAAAATCTGTTTTTATTTTTAACTTTATAAGTAGGTCAAAATATAGCGAGAGGAATCAATTTTATTAAATTATTTCTTTACGAAAAACAAATCTGAAATCTGTCAAACCGTTATTATATATATGTAACACATTTAAACAGAATTTAACTACATGTGCAGAAATATTATAATTTCAAATATTACATTTGTAAAATTATTTAAATAAAAAAAAACTTATAATGTTTACACCTATCACACTATTTCTTCTCTGCGTATATATAGGTCTTGGTTACATATGTATCAAGATTTACATTGATTTAGCAAACAGCATATATGCGCATATAAGTTGACTTATTATACATATGCTTTTTATATTGTATGCTATAATATATGCACACATACATAACTATGATTATTACTTTTAAAAATTAGTCTGATATATGAGGATTTGGATATATGGGTATGTAATTAAAAGTATTACTGTAGCATATAGTAGGTGAAACAGTAAAATAGACAAATCTGACTGTTTCATATCACTAAAATCATGGGAAAATTTTTAATTTTATTAAATAATTGCCTTTACTTCGGGTGTAAAATATTAATCAAAAATTTCAATGACAGTCTTGACCTATTATCATCACAACGTGCATTACCCTATAAACCTTTACTTCAGGTCTACAATATTAATCAAAATTTCAATGGCAGCCTTATCCCATCATCACCATAACCTGCATTACACTAAACATCCCCTGCTCACTTCAGTTCACTTTCTACATTAGATAAGATCAAATACAACAACCACACTACTAAGTATATCTATATCTAAATACATTAGCTACATTAAAAGAAAATTATAACATCTCAATTAAATAAATAAAACATATCAACGAAATGGATATTTGCAAATTTATATATCTTTAAATGGACTAACACTAAAATTATATATAACACATTAGACTCTCAGTTTATCTGCCCTTTAAACTGGATTAGTACTACTGGATGCAATTCTACATGGTTTTAAACTTTGTGTATTGTACATACCAATGGTCTGTTTATCTGTCCCCAATAGAAAGGCATTATTCACTTGGCATGTTTTGATTTTATAGGGACCTTTGTACAGTGGAAAGAACTTATGGAACTGTTTAAGGGCCTTGTTGCTTGGCTGCCTAGATTTTACCCATACCATGTCACATACCCTAAAAGTATATCCTGGCCCGTGACATCTATTTCTATATCCTGCCATTCTCTGTAGCTTCATCCAAGCCTAGTCCTTATCTCTTTCAGGGCTTATTGACTCATCATTTGCTGGCAAGGGTATGGAAAGGCACACGTTCCCAAAATGAAGCCTTGTTGGTGGAAATTTCATGGACTCATTACTCGTGTTGTTCATATTCCACAGCACTGCATCTGTTTTAACACCCATATGTCCTATGATCAGATCCTACAATAGTCCTGTATAGTTGACATAAGTCCCTCATAACTAGTTCACAGGGGTTGGAATGCGGTTTTCGCATGTATGTTAACATGTGCTTGATTCCCTGTTTTTCCACCCATGCTTTCCAAGTGGTCAAGGTGAATGCCATACCCCAGTCTGAAATTATGGTCTGCGGTTTTCCCACTCTAGAGAACTGCAATCTTTTTAGGACTCCTACAGTTTCTCTTGTACTCACAGTCCTAACTGGGTAGGACTGGACATATTTGAAGAAAACATCATAGGTCACCAACAAGGACCTGTATCTCTTATATGCTGGCAATGGGTCATAATGATCAATAGCTAGTATTTTATTAGGCTCTATAGGAACAATAAAAAACATGGGACCCATATATGACTAATTTGGGAGTTTGTTCCTGGCACAGAGGCTACATTGCCTTAGTCTCTCTAGGACTCTGGTATAGACCTGGACAATAGAACTATTATTGCAGAGCCTCCTCCATTTTCCTTGGCCCACAGTGCCTAATGGCCTCATGTGCATGGTCTACTAGTTGTTCCTCAGCTGGGGTGGGACTAGTGCTCTCCACACTTCTCCACCCCTGCTTATTTTATATTGTAAAACCCCATTCCTGACTTTATATTGCTGATCCATTTGTCTTTTAAAGCAGCCTTTAGCATACCCACCACTCCTGATTTCTCCCATGAGTTTAGCATACTGTGGGAAATTCTCCTGCCAGTAGGGTAGATTTTTCAAATTAACCTCAACTGAACCACTGAGCATCTGCATGTTTATCTCTGAGGATTCTCTGGGTATGGGAGGATTTTTGGCTGTCATAGGCCTTCATAGTGACCAGATTTCGGCTTAACACATCTGCCACTATATTTTCCAAACGTGGGCAATATTTGACCTGATATTGGAATCTCTGGAGGGACAGACTCCACCTAATTAGTCTATCATTTGTCAGGTAGCTTTTATTCAAGAACTCTAGACATTGATGGTCTGTTATGATAATAACCTGCAACCTTAGGAGAAACTGCTTTAATTTTTACAGGCCCATAATATGACTAGAGTTTTTTGTTCTATCACTGCGTAATTGGCCTCAAGTCCCTTTAACTTCCTGCTGGAAAAACCTTTTGTTGTTGTTCTTTGTTGATTTGAAACAGAACTGCCTCCTACGCAAATGACTACAATCTGCGGCACAAAGAATGGTTCCTGGAAATCGGGGTAACTAAACATAACTGGTTCCAGAAAATTTTTTTTCACCTTTTCAAACTCAGCTGGGTTTTGTCACCATTCCCACCTGGCATCCTTTTTAATCAGGTTCACCAATTCTGCAGTATCCTGATCCAAACCCAGGAAAAGCCAATGGTAGTAACAGAGGCCCAGGAAAGATCGCATGTGTTTCTTGGTGGTAGGCATGGGGACATTTTGTATTATGGTCACTTTATCTGGGTGGATGCTGACTCCTCTACCATTCACCAAATGCCCCAAAAATGTAATTTCAGATTGCATGAAATGACTTTTTTGCAAGTTCACCATGGTGTTTTTTTAAGCATTTATCAAAGAAATCTCTCAGGGCTTTCACATGCTTCTCTCTGGATTTGAATGCTACCACTACATCATCCATGTAGCATACTATGTGCTGCTTAATTACCTCTATGTTTGATATTTAAACATCTCATTAGAGTGGCTGCACTGTTGATAAGCCCAAATGGAATGCATTCAAACATAAATGTCCCCCATACCAGAAGACTGTGTACTGGTGATCTCTTGGATCTAGTGACTTCTGCCAGAATCTGAAAGTTAGATCCAAAGCAGAAAATGCATTCGTGCCAGCCAAACGCAAGAAGATTTCTCTGACATTGAGTGGGATGTCTCTCTCAAGAATGATCAGGTCATTTAATTTATGGGCATCGAGATAGATTCTCATGGAATCATCTTTCTTCTTCACCACCATCAATGGGTTTTTATATGGTGAAGCTGGCTTTTTAATAATACTCTAGGTTGTCATTTGCTGGATTGGTTTTTCAACATCAGCCTGGTATTGGAATGGTATAGGGTATGTTTTGGATTGGAAATATTTTTCCCTTTTTCAACCTAATACAGTGGCTGGTTTCTTGGAAAAAATCCTTTGGTGCTCAGTAAATATCTTTCTTAACTTTTCCTTTTTCTCTAATTTATCACACCCTGCCTGTTCTATTTTTTCCTCTATGAATACTGTCTCTTTACCAGTTTCCAAATACATAGCAGAGCTGTGAACTTGTGCCTGTTTCACCTGCATTTCTATGCCTTCCCTATACATTGTGACATCCCCAGCCTCAACATCAGTGACACCCCATGTTGGTTTAAAAAATCTGCCCCTAGTACCATATCTTGCAGCAAATCCTGCATAACTAAGAATGCATGTCTTAACATCAACAATCCCAATGTACTTTCACATCACACCTGAAATCTTTACATGAGGGTTCTCCTGCCATTTGCCAAAAACATTTGCAAATGTTTCATGGGCAATCTCTGGCAGACATTACCCAGTGACTCCATCTTGGTTATCCACTCCTTGGCCATAAAAGGGAGCTGACTACTCATATCCACTAAGGCCATCGTTTGATAATCATCAATAAATACGGTTATCAAGGGGCAGGATCCAGCAGTTACCTTTGCTTCTAGCTCCTCAACTGTCTCCCTGATTGTACCATCATCTTTCCTTTCTTTTTCCTTCCTTTACTTACTATGGGTGTCTGATTTAGGGAATTAGTCATCAGCACTCTCTGTAGTTTAATGGCCTGCCTTTAGGGATTGTTCTAACCTGAGTACTATCTCTGGATGCTACCCCTCTCACAAACCTATTACCCCTTATTATAATAGTTTGACACTGGGGTTCTATTCTCTTCATCTTTTCAGGTGGTTCTTTATGGATGGAAGTGTAATCCATGGCAGTTAAGAATTCAGCCATGTCTTCTCCTGTCTTAATTCTACACCCCACCATCATCTGTTGTACATGCCCTGACATATTTTGTTGGATTATTCAAATTATCTGGGTCTCCATGAAAGGAAATGCATTCAGGGATCTCAGGCAAGCTACCTGGTGCATAAAGAACTAGGTGTGAGTTTCCTTTGTCATGGACCCATACTGCTCCCTTAGTATCCCTTAGTATGTATGGTAGATGCCATCTTGGCATTCCTTGCTCCAAAAAGTCTTAATTAATGCCATTACATACTGCTCAAATGATCTGGGTTTCTCTTTCTAACACTCCCACCATTATTGTGCATATCCATGTAGGTAATGAGTGGCCAATGTTACTTGATCCTGCAGGATGATTTGTTGGAATCTGAACACTTCCCTTAAACTTTGGATATGTGTTCTTGGGCTTTCACCTATTTCTCCCTTGAACATTTTTACTTGGTTGAATTTCAACAGATATATCTGCTGGCTAGTTGCTGATCCTGAGTGAATATTTTATATTTCCCATAGTTGTATTTATACTGTCCATACTAATTTCCCCTATGGATCTAGTGGATTCCAGGCCCTCTTTCTTGTTTACTACCCTCACTAAGTTGGAGACTCTACCTGTATGATCTTGTGGATTCTAGGCCCTCTTTCTTGTTTTCTAGCCTCATTAAGTTGGAGACTCTACCTATAACTTGCCTAACATCCAATTGACATTCCTTTACATTTATCCTTGGTTTCAGTCTTACTCTCTTGACCTATCCCATCTTTGTTCATCTCCCTTCCAGTCATTGGCAATATTTTTTCTATTCTCTCCTGTAGCCCCTGTAGTTTCTCTATTATTTCTGTTTTTCCCTCCAGGGCCTTATTTTCTATGAAATTTGATACTTTCCTTTATTTCATACACTTCCTCTTGTATTGCTAGGCAATACTTGTCCACTTGGCCTATTTCTTTTTCTTGTTCTTTTTTTACTCTCGCCATCACCTAACCTTTTTTGAATCTGTGTTACAGTATTCTGGTATTATACCCTTTGCTTTTCTATCTCTGCCCTTTGTTTTTCCACCTTTTCCTCACTTGCCTATGTCTCTGTTTATTACACGAATGCTTTTTTGTATTTGCCTTTCATGTAAGGCCAGACTTTCTTTACACTCCTCCTGAGCCTTAGCATAATTTCCCTTGCACTCTATGGTTAGTTCTCCCATTTTTTTCCAAAAGGCTGTAACTTATGGTTTATTTTTTCATTTCTACTCTTGAACATTTGCTTCATAGTACTTAGCATTTCTTCCCAGTTCCTTTTCTCTTTTTATTCCCTTTCTTTCTTGTTTTTTTCCTTTTGTTCCTTTAGCCTCTTCTTTCCTTTTTTCCCTCCATATCTCTTCTTTCCTCTTTTTTTCTTATCTCCTTATTTCTTTTTCTTTTCTTCCTGTCTTTTCCATTCCATCCTTCTTATCCTTTGATCCAAAATTTCAAACCCTTTATTAGAATATTCCTGTCTGAGCATCAGTCTTTTCATGTTTTTATCCATCTTAGTATCATCTAAGCCTACCTCTGCTTTCTCTTCTGTGCTACTATGGCTATCCCCAATGATTTCTTCCCCTGATCTTAATGTTTTTCCTTTCATTTTAATCTGTCTCTCTATTCCACCTTCTTTAACCTCTCCTTTTTTCTCTACTATGCTTTTCTCTACATCACTATTCATCATAATATTTAATTTAATTTTATAGTTGACTGACATGCTCTTCTCTCTTTCAGAAATAGTCTACATATCCCTTCAACTGACACCCTACTTTCTATCTCTGCTCAAGATGCCCAACATAATAATATCACAATATAAATAAAATAAAGTAAAATTCAACTTACCATGCTTCAACTTACCATGCTTCTTGGTGCTATCTGCAGAATTTAGTTTTACCATGCATCACATTGCTAGTAGAATTTAGTTTTACCCTGCTTCTTGTTGCTAGTAGAATTTAGTTTTGATTATTATTGCTATTATTATTATTATTATTATTATTATTATTATTATTATTATTATTATTATTATTATTATTATTATTATTATTATTATTATTATTATTATTATTATTATTATTATTATTATTATTATTATTATTATTATTATTATTATTATTATTATTATTATTATTATTATTATTATTATTATTATTATTATTATTATTATTTTTCCATGATTTTACAAACTTTGTTCCCCAAATACTCATATATACTTATCTTGCGTGATTTTTTTTTGCTCATTTTTATTCCTGAATCACATATATTTTATCATTTAAGAAAAATTTTCTCCCTCTAACAACACATAAGAGAATAATTTTAATTTATTTAAATTACCTCAGGTGCCAGTTATCAGCAGGTGAAATATATATATATATTATCTGTATTAACAGGCCACATCTACTCTTGAGTTTTATATATTATTTTGCTATACAGTCACAATGTAAAATTTTTACATATATATATAGCTGTGATATGGAAAATATATCTATGTCAGCACTATATCTCTCAGGTATGTATGTTTGTGAGGAAGCCCCAGTTGGGGGCCATACCTGGGAAAAACAATCTACTGTAATGGTCATAACTATACATTCATGCAACAAAATTCAGAGTTTTAGCAAATCATCCCAAGGCTGATCGAAATTAAGTTGTTGAGACCCCAAATCCAATCTCACCTCAATTCCTCAGTTATTTTACCAATGCTCAAAGATTTACTACCTTACGGATGACATATATGAGGCTACACCAGTATTTCTTTAATTTGCGGGCTGGTAGTGTCTATGATGTAAATTGACATAACTAAAGTATAGCTATATAGATGTGAACCAACCAAAAGACAGGACTAAATTTAGACTGAGATTCATAAATATTCAAACAATAACTAAGTACTAGGCAATAATTAATTAATGAATAATGAGCAAAAAATTTAGACACTATGCAGAGTTATATTTTAAACAAATTTAATAAAAGCCAAAATTTTAGTAATAAAGTAAAATAAAACAATTGAATGACACAAATTTGTTTCACTTGCAGGTGATGATGATTGAATAAGTTACAGGCTGTTTAATTGACGTATTTAGTATTTGGTCTCACTCATAGGTGATGAGGATTTATCAAGTTACATTTTGTTTAAATTTACAGATTTAAGATTTCATTTCACTCGCAAATGATGATGATTTATCAAGTTACATTTTGTTTAATTTACAAACTTAGTATTTTCTCTCACTCACAGGTGATGATGATTTATAATTTACCAAGTTACATTTTTATGAGCTCTATTATTATAACACTACAGATTTATTTCAAGTTTAACCCATGATTATCTATGCCTTATTTATGCTATGTTTGTGGCTTAGATTTGCTTTAGTTAAACCACAGAAGTGATCACGTTAATCATAATTAATATTTTTATTTGATCAGTACACAATTCGCTACATAGATTATAAGCTTACAAAACTAGATTGTTTCAGATCAAAGCTGAAATATAAATTATTATGGAAGGATGAACTGATGGTGAGTAGTAAGAGATCAGATACTAAGGCATATATAAAATATACAATCTGAGTCTGTGCATCTCAAATGCATTCTTGCTCACAGAATTCATTACCATGTAACTGTTTTATTACTACTGTGCCCATTGCTGTGAAAGAGACCTTTTTAGTCCGGGTGATTGTTACAGCTAATCAATATATCTGGATGCTTAGAACCCTTTATTACCTCAGTTGTAACAATTTCCTGATGAGCATATTGTAGGAAGAAACCATCAATTGGATTTTCCCAACACACATGTTACCCCCCACAATTGGCTTTCCCCAATAAACATGTTACCCCCCACAACAATATTTCCTGCTAATCAGAGGATGTAGCACCATAGAGACTGGAAACATCTAAAAATTTCTGTGTTTGGTTTCCCAAATGGCACCACTAGAGTTCCATCTCATTACAACCTGACTTAAACTAGGTCTAGTTATGCCAGACATAGCTCATGAGTCATGAAATTGTTGTGAACAAAAGCAAAAAATGGAACTGAACAACTAAAATTAATTTTAAGCAACAACAGTTTTATTAACGATGATATTGATAAGTCCTTCCAATAAAGTTCATCATTTATTTCAAATGAAGGCTCATTTTAATTTATCTTGTGTGAAGAAGTCAAAAGATCTTTTACAAAGTAGACATCTACCATTAGTGCATGCATATTTTTTAACTATTTGTTCTATATCTGTAGATCCTTTTTATGTAGATAAATAGATAAGATGAGCAATTCCAGATTTGTGAAGCTTTTATAATTCAGTCAAGTATAGATGTGTATTTATACACATAAATTTCATTATTTTATTCAGACACAACCAATATGCATGTAAGCATTTGTAATTCATATAGCATTTCATTATTTTTAAATTTATCACAGGTAGGTAAACAGGTAATATAAGAATTTCTGGATTTGTGGACTATTTATAATCCAGTCACGTATAAATGTGCATTTATATGCATAAGTTTCTTTATTTTATTCAGACACAACCAATATGCATGTAAGCATTTGTAATTCATATAGTACTTTATTATTTCAATATTCATCACAGATAGGTAAACAGCTAATATAAGCAATTCCAGATTTGTGAAGTTTTTATAATTCAGTCAAATATAGATGTGTATTTATATACATAAGTTTCATTATTTTACTTAGAAACAACGAGTATGCATGTAAGCATTTATAATCTTCATTTAATTATTCTAGCATGAATATTTATTATTTGGTCTGCCACAGACATATATTTTTACACATAAGTTTATCAGCAGTTTCATTTATTATCTTAATTTAATTATTCTAGTATATAGCATAAATATTTGTTATTTGGTCAGCCACAGATGTATATTTTTACACATAAATTTATCAGCAGTTTCATTTATAATTTTAATTTAATTATTCTGATATATAACTCAGATATTTATTTTTCAGTTAAGATAGACATATAAGTTTGTTATCAGCATTTCCATGTTGGTAGAGCATTTGTAATTTTGAATATAGAACACAATTAATGTTTTCATATTGCTCCATTAATTTTTTATTATAAACTTTATTATAGAATTGATAATTGAATTATTATTATTTTTAATGCTTACCTTTTGACTTGTTTTCTTTCAATAACAATGGGGGTTTGAGAATGGCACTATAGACTGGGACTAGAGCTTACTTCATAAATGTGGATAGAGAGAAAAAGTGGGTTAACTTCCCATGTTAAATTGTTTCTTCATGGATATGCTTGATTTTTCTCTCTTGCTTTACTTAATAAAACTGATAAAAAACAAACACTCTCCGATAATCTGAATTTTCCAGCCTATTTATACTTTCTCTGCTTAATTTTTCTCTCTTGTTTTATTTAATACAACAGATAAAAAAAAACTATTCTCTCTAACAATCTAAATTTTCCAGCCTATTTATACTCTCTCTCTGCCTCTCTGCCCATCAGAATGGATTCACTTTACATGATCTTTGGTTCAATTTGTTCTGGTGTGTGTTTTCATCCACATTTGTGCCATTTCCCCCAGCTCATTGGCTATTCTTTTTGGTGGTAGAAGACTGTTTTCAATTATCTGGCTATATGTTTTCGACTTTCTAATTAATTTGAAATTTCCTTGCCTGGAGCATTGACTTGACACCTAAGTTATTTTGCCTTACGAATTATTTTTCTGAAATACAAAATAAGCTCATCTTTTTTTAATGTTTAAATATATATATATATTTTTTACTTTATTGATTTTTTTTGGATTGATGAATTTTAATAAAGAAAGATTTATACTTTCTTTAATTGCACATTTAAATGTATTTGTTTTTTTTAATTTGACCAAATTATCTTTTTTTTTCATTGCATCTTTCTTTTTTTAACAACAAATCATGCCAGTCTTTTTAAATGGGGGGGGGGAGATCTTCTGAATATATACGTGAAACAGTATATCTGTTTCAATATATAAGTTATCAAATAATGCATTCTTGCTAAACAAAGTTCACCATAGGATCAAAGTGCTTTTCTCTCAGCCAGTGAAGCATATGTACTTAACTTGCTGATATACTGGATGCCTGTAGAAACATCAAATGTCTCACTGAATATGTTTAAATGGATTTTGACTGTCAAAGGATTCATCATAGTATAATGAAGGAAAGGTATAGACTCCATTTATAAGCGATGTTATCACTATGCTCATTTTAATCAGGATTATTAAGGAAGATATGATTTTTTTATGTTAGAAATTTTATTGTTGGTTGTTTTTTTTTAATATGGGTTTGTAAAACATCATTCTATTTTTCTTTTTACACTTAGAAACTTCATAGTGTCAGGATTAGGAATAATCCAATATGTTTAAAGTAAAGAGGAAGAAGGTTGCTAAGTTAGTTAAAGTTATTATTTTTTATTATGTAAATAAAATCTATGTTAGCTTCCCTCATAGTGACTTTGACATCAGACCATTACTATCAAGTGACTTGGAAATAAGAGTTTATATATATACTTTTCCATAGTAATTTGCAGACACTCTTTAAATAACATAATTATTTATTTATTTACTGTTGAATAACAATTGTTATACTTGTTATTATCTTGTGTGAATGACTAACCTTCTCATGAATGATTCTCTACTATCAATTACTTAGGTAGGGGGAATTGGAGAACAAAATTATATATATAAGTACATATATTCACATAAAATTATAAATATTAATTTAATAATGATTTTTGTTTTATCTTATTTAATTTTTTGTACAAATAGTAAACATTGAGGTATGTAACTCTACCATGGGAAAGGATGGAATAATAAATAAATTTGAATAAGATATGGTAGATTTGCATGCTCAACATGCAGAATCATTCTTTTTGTTACTATTATTAAAGAATTTTAAATTTCAGTTATTATCAATAAAAGCTGTAATTTTGAATTAAATATTAATTGGTCTCTAGTTTATCAACAATCATTCATACATCCATCTATCCATTTATTTGATTGCATAGGTATATACTTTTATTTTCTCCACATAAATATATAATGATTCAATAGTAGGGGTAATTAATATGAGCCAATAGGAACCTATATAAAGATTAGACAATTGTCATCCTGAGTGAAATTCATCCCTTAAGAGAGTCAAAGGCAAATTTCTCCCTGGGTTTGAACCCTAAAATGTAATGGGACATAAAAGTGGGGTGATGTATGGATAACCAGCCTAAGAACCAGCCTAAATTTTATTTTAATATGATAGGTAAATTACAGCTAGCCCATTGAATCAGATAGAATCTTTGGTTAGATACTTCATCATGTCATTCTCTGCATTCTACTGAAGACCCCTAGGTTTGACTGTAGTAACATACATGTGCCCTCTTCTGTGGTATAGTATCTGGTCCATCACAATTCTGTGGCTTAAACATGCACAAATACAGATAGCCTGTTATATATATATATATATATATATATATATTTTTGGTAGGACGCCATCTGTGGATATATATATATATATATATATAAGTTTTGTTTTTATCACTGCATATTTCACCTTAACTCTATCATATGAAAACCTTTATCAGCACAGAAATAGTATCATTCTTTCTCACTGTGGATGCATTTTCAATACCCACTTTATTTTTCAAGTGAATAAGACATATGCCATACATGTTATAATTTAGCTTTATACGTACATTTTTATATAAATTAAATTTAACAGTACTTCTCTATTCTATTATGTCAGCCGCTTGATGGCATTAATGCTAAGCAAAAACACATGCATATAATAATACCGGGCCCACCCTATTCTTAGTGAAAGAATAAGAAATCATATGGGTTAATGTAATTCATTAATTTCCTTAACAACATTTACTGGAACAATTTTACAGAAACATACATTATTATGAAAATATTCTATTCTAGTAGAATTGCCATGGGGCAAAATATTTTTTTACCCCTTCCTACAAACTTTACAACTACATCATGGTGGCCAAAAAATTATGCTGATAATGCTTTAATTACCAAAGTGTCTTTTATGTTTTCAGTTCATTTTTGAAAATAATCAACAATAGCTATCTTTGAAATATAATATGTGTATGGATTTTAATGGCACACCTATTAAGATCGATTAATAATTTCCAACTCGATCAGCTTTTTTTTTTGTTTTTTGGCTTTTTATTACACCTTTTTGGTTGGGTATTTCAAGATTAATTAATCAATGGATTTTGGTATTTGTACAGTTACTTTTGGTTTCTCTGGATAGAACTATGAGAATTTTCATACTCATACATCCTTCTTTTTTTTTGTTTTTGTTTGAAGGCTTAATGTAATTCATTCCAATTTTCTTCATCAATTTCTGCAATTTAGTTGAGACAAATTTGACACTACCAATAAATTTCAAAACCCAATTGAATTCCAAGTTGGCCCAAAAAGTCAAATCTTAGTTCTGCAAAGTAGTCTAGAGGGATATTCTTTTTTCACATCCACAAGAATTAAAACTTTATCAATTGACCTACCTTAGTACAAAGCTTCTATTCCAGTAGAATGAATAAATTCCCACTGTGCAGGCCAGCTTCTATGGATGGCAGTTGGCCTGAATTTGACCTGTCAGCCATTTTATTTATCACAGATGTGTTCTTGTAAAAATGTGACTATTTGCATAAGCTTGTCCAAAATCTTGTTTGGACTTACCTTTTGGGAATTGATTTGAAAGGTTCCATGTTAAGTAGGGAAGTGTGGCCATACACGGACAATTGTTATGAGGTAATATTAGGTCACATGACTTGTAAGCTAATTTCTTTGACATGACTATTTGAAGAAAATGCGGCAGGCTGAAGTCCAGACACCCTCAGACAATGCAGTAGTTAACATTGAACTGTGAGCATTCGGATAAAGTGCATAACACTAAACAGGCTGGCTGCCATTAAACTGCATCTTTTTATAGCATAGAAATTAACACTATCACCTGTGGCTGCCAGCTGCCATGTATTAAACAGCCTCTTTCTGTGCTTTTGGTATAGATATCTAGGCCTAAAAGGCAGCGGCCTTGTGATTGGCATATTTATGTGCTTTTGCATATAAATAGTGCCATCAAATGGCAGACATGATAGAATGAATAAAAAACTACCAATTTAACTTTATATATATATATATATACCTGAAATACATAAGCAAAGACATAAAATAGATATATGACCCTAAAATCAGCATTTCATGCTGAACAAGTACTCATTAGAGTTGGCTGAAATCACAATCTTTTACACAATGAGAAATGTGTATTTTAATATATATATATATATATATATATTGAACTGGGTCAGAAAAAAATGCTCTGATTATATTCATTAAAACTCAATTTTAACTCATGTTGCACTTTTCACTATTGCAACAGACAAGACATTCAAGAAGAGATGTAAAATACTACAGATAGATAGAACATAAATGGTACCTATAACCAGACCGAGGCTACACAAAATATAATCCATGATCACATTTCTAGGCTAAAGCACTTCTTGACTGCTAGATTCAAACTTCTGACATCCAAAGCACTTTATTTGTTTTGAGAATCAACCTCAGTATCTTAGGTGCCTGCTGATCCCAGGTTACATAGTCAGCATGCTCTGCATTACAGATACACAATCCAGCACTTGACATATCCTAATCTATAAACAGAGCAAAACTCTCCATACAGTATTGCCACCTGTGCTAAACAGAGTAATCAATGGATGCCAGAAGGCTTGTGCATAAAATCCCTATCTAGTGCCTACTCATCCAATATCCCCAGACTAGTTTCTGGCTTGTGGCCTTCGTCAGTGAGGAGCTTTGGATCTGAGAGCACTGCATCTAGATCTTAGGATCTAATGCAACCCTCTAGCAACCACCTTTTATCTCTACTTAACTACTAAACTATGAGAATGAAATTGAAAACACAAAAAATATTTTCAATCTAAGCTCAATAGCTTAAATAGTCATATGGGTCTGAACTCAGTTCAGCACCCATACATTTTGGTGTCTTTGGCTCTTTTACAACCATAGCCACCACTATCCTATTAGGCAGGATTGGTGTTAAACCATTAAGCATCACATGATCACATTTCCTATACTAGCACATTAATTGTTGATAAACAGAGCAAAACTCTCCATACAGTATTGCCACCTGTGCTAAACAGAGTAATCAATGGATGCCAGAAGGCTTGTGCATAAAATCCCTATCTAGTGCCTACTCATCCAATATCCCCAGACTATTGAGCTTAGATTGAAAATATTTTTTGTGTTTTCAATTTCATTCTCATAGTTTAGTAGTTAAGTAGAGATAAAAGGTGGTTGCTAGAGGGTTGCATTAGATCCTAAGATCTAGATGCAGTGCTCTCAGATCCAAAGCTCCTCACTGACGAAGGCCACAAGCCAGAAACTAGTCTGGGGATATTGGATGAGTAGGCACTAGATAGGGATTTTATGCACAAGCCTTCTGGCATCCATTGATTACTCTGTTTAGCACAGGTGGCAATACTGTATGGAGAGTTTTGCTTTGTTTATCAACAATTAATGTGCTAGTATAGGAAATGTGATCATGTGATGCTTAATGGTTTAACACCAATCCTGCCTAATAGGATAGTGGTGGCTATGGTTGTAAAAGAGCCAAAGACACCAAAATGTATGGGTGCTGAACTGAGTTCAGACCCATATGACTATTTAAGCTATTGAGCTTAGATTGAAAATATTTTTTGTGTTTTCAATTTCATTCTCATAGTTTAGTAGTTAAGTAGAGATAAAAGGTGGTTGCTAGAGGGTTGCATTAGATCCTAAGATCTAGATGCAGTGCTCTCAGATCCAAAGCTCCTCACTGACGAAGGCCACAAGCCAGAAACTAGTCTGGGGATATTGGATGAGTAGGCACTAGATAGGGATTTTATGCACAAGCCTTCTGGCATCCATTGATTACTCTGTTTAGCACAGGTGGCAATACTGTATGGAGAGTTTTGCTCTGTTTATCAACAATTAATGTGCTAGTATAGGAAATGTGATCATGTGATGCTTAATGGTTTAATATCCTAATCTAGTTTCTTTTTTCAATTGTGAGGGAGAATCTTTGGCACACTTGTCCAACACTTATAATTATTTAAAATTAATCTACTAGTGATGCAGTTCTAAGTGAGAGAATCAATCAAACAACAGTTAAGCAAATAAAAATTTATTTTTACACCCACACTTAATTATAATTATATAATAAAAATTTACATAGGCAGTATTAAAGATTACATTTGTTGCAACCATGAGAATTTATTAGAAGTCCTTTCATTCACATATATGTGTGGATATTTATAAATGGGAGAAAAATAATTATATTTACCTAGGATTTAAAATAATATGCCATGCTTTTATGGATTCAGTTCTGAGAGAATCAATCAAACAACAGTTAAGCAAACAAATATTTATTTTTACACCCACACTTAATTATAATTATATAATAAAAATTTACATAGGCAGTATTAAAGATTACATTTGTTGTAACCATGAGAATTTTTTAAAGGTCCTTTCATTCACATATATGTGTGGATATTTATAAATGAAAGAAAAATAATTATATTTATCTAGGATTTAGAATAATATGTCATGCTTTCATTGATTCAGTTGCTTGCTTGTTTCCTTACTTATTTACAGATCATGAGGCATGCATTGATTCCTGTGGAAAACATCTGATAGTAATGAGAACTTGGGGGTTGAAGACTAGCCAAACACTTCTGGTGTTCTTTAGCACTGCATGTTGCTATGTCAGCCTTCAGTGAAGATAGGTTGATGAACATGCATATTGGAAATGTGGATAGTTTTTCTGGCTGTCTTTTTTTATTTTTTAATATTAATACAGCAGTGTGTCAACAATAATAATAATCTGCCTGAATAAAAATTTGACTGCATCTGAATAACAACCCAACTGGGAATGAATTATATTTTGTCTCTTTGGTCTTTTATATTTCTCTTCCCATTGTTTTCTCTTTATCATCCTCAGATCAAGTTTAATTAATTTTATATTTCTTATCTTACTCCTTCCAGATTCATCTACTCTCATTAGGATTAATTTTTGCATTTTTTGGTTATCTAATCTCATTTTGAGGTTAATCTAATGTAACAGTAGCCAGTTTTAAACCCTGTTACAAGGAAGTGAATAGTATCTACCTACTATGCTAGATAAATGTAAATCCAATAAATTGGCTTCAATGTGTGACTATATATGAGGTGTGGAGATAGATTTTGAATTTTTTTTTAAAAAAAGAAAAAAGGATATAATTATTTGTTTTGGAATATATTTAAAAATATGTTGTTATTAAAAAAATTGAGAAATACAGTTATACACAAATATATATTAATTGTTTCAAATGTACATTTTTGTGTTATTATACCTTACTTTAATGAGGGTAACAAAAAGACTTTGCTATATATACCTTTAGGAAATTCTGTGTTATTTGTTATAGTACTTAACCACTTTAAATTCCAAGAAACTGTAACTAAATGTATCATGGACAAAGATACCAAAAATAAAATGTTAAAAGCATTCCAGAGAAAGAGAGATAGAAATGCTGATAAACTGTCTTTGAGAGATCAAAAGAAAGGAGAGAAATTAATTAAGTAGAAGGTCGGGGCCATAGAGAACAGGAGACATTTTGAGAAAGAAAAGTTATATTCATATTTTTTATATATATTAATTTGTATGGCACATTGATTTAAATGAAATATTGAAATTATCTGAATTAACTAACTCATGTAGAAAATGTGTTTTAGGAGATCAACTTATAAAATGTCAATGCTTGTAATGTCAGGGTAAAAACCAGATACATGTAAGATGATCACCCATGCTACAAGTACATAGCTGTTTCTGCTTACTGCCTGCCATATGTGAACTCTTAGAAACTTATAGATACGCTGCATAAAATAACCTAAAATGGAAGTATTGAACCTAATATGCCAAGCAAGTTTCCATTAAAAGATTTATTAATCGCCATAGTCATTATTTTTTTTGCTTCCAATTAATACCACAAAATGGATGCTCATGCAAGACTTATGCCAATAGCAGATATCTTTCTTTTTTCAACCAAAAAATATAGATTTACTTTGGGTCGTTAACTCCAAACGACATAAACTTACATAAGCAAACTTATTCTTATTAAAATCCCAGGTTCCAGAAAGTAACTATAATTTTTTTTGCATTAAATAAACTTAGAATTGCCTATTGTTACCCTCAAAATGCTTATTCACTGTTAAAATATTAATTTAATCTATAACTGTATTTTATTTATCCTATTCAATATTCATATGATCAATTATATTTAGTAAAATTTGTTTTTTCTTTTATATTAGATTTTAATATGTGAATTATATATTTTTTATCTTATGAATATTTGATTTAATAAACTGATAAGAATAAAATTATATACTTACTTTGAAACTGAAATTATTTATAGATCATTAATGAATGGATTTATCGTTTATATTTGCCTATTTCTTTTCCTGTCAAAATGCCTCACAAAACTAACTAAATATGCCTTATATGAATAGGCATATGTCTTAAATATGTTTTAAACTCAAATGTTAACTTTGATGAAGGAATTTGATCAACTATTAATGTAATGAATGTTTAGAGGTAGGGAATTTAAAGCAGCTAAATTTTAAATTTATATGCAATCAAATTCAAGAGATATAGAAAAAAGGAAAGAGATCATTCAAATATGCAGATTTATTCATTATACCTCTGTTCATCTGATAGGTTTCCTCCCAGCCCTGAGAGCAAGCTAGCTTGGGTTGGGCACCAAATTAGAGATAGTATAAGTAATATCAGTTGGAATTTTAGGAAAAGTATAATTCTTGCTACATTAGTGAGATTGGCGCTTGAAGTCAGTTACCACCTGATGCTCATAAATATACTCTTTCTGGAAAAATTTTGTTTATTTGCCTTACTGAAGAAATAATGGCCACCAGGGAAAATTATTAACTTACATTCTTATTTAAGATCTACACAAGATCAGAAATTTTGATTATAAAATTTCCTAAAAGTAATTGATTCATATTTGAATTCAATTTGGTAGACAGTGGTCAAATACTGCCTACAGGTGTTATGGTAAATAAACAGTCATAGTTTTACATTCACTATCCTGTGTGGTACACTTATCCATTTTTAAAGATCTATTTTAGACAAACACTATAATTGATATGGGGGTTGCCTGTTAAACTACCATTCTTGATAAGATAGTGTACATGAGCTTTTCCTTTTTTTCTTTAATTAGTTCAACTGGGAATAATCTTTTCTTTTGTCAGCCAAATAATCTTTAATGAATTGCAATTTAAAAATTTTATTTTTTACAAATTATATTTTTAGCCTGATTTTATTTTTACATTTATTCGTTATTATTTTCTTTTCTTTTTCTTTTGTCATCCATATTTTTTTTAATTTATAAAAAGGAAGAGCTAGTTTTAACTTTTACTTAAAATTATCCCCCCCACTCACTCTTTAATACTAAATCTTTCTTCTTTTTTTTTTTTTTTAAAGAAAAAGGTGATGCAATACTTTATTTTTGCAAGTTTTGCATTTCTTGGGGAAAAAAACTCTTTAGAAACATATAATTTTTTTTCTATTTTACTATGCTCACTTCTTTTTAAAATCAATTTGATCATTTATTTTTAAATGATTATATATGTAATGCATAATATATGTGCTTTTAACATATATATATTTGCCAGTGGTACAATATATATATAATAAACATTTAACATAAGAATAATAGAGACATCAGACCACTCAATAAAGTATAGAAAAATGCATATTAAAGTAGCAAGATGAGACTGAAAACAGAATATATGGATGAGAGAACAACAAGTATTATTGACATCATTGAAAGAATTAAGAGATTGAAGTGGAGTTGGGTTGAACATATTATTAGAAGAGATGATAATAGATGGAGAATTGAAATCTTAAATTAGATTTAAAGAGATTTAAAAGACCTGGAAAGAGACCCTATGTGAGAGGGATGGATGAAATAACAAAGTATGCTGGGTGATGTGGAGAAGAAAGGCTAGAAATTTGAGAAGTTGGATGGAACTTTGAAAGCCCTTCATCTTGCAGTGAATCAATAATGTTTAAAAATGATGATGATGATGATATTAATCTAATTAATCTAAGATAACACTCCCCCCCACTGTTAAAAATAGTACTTTTCAGTCCCATATGATTTATTGGTATTACAGACAAACAAAAGATATAACGGTATCAGTTAATATTAAAAAGAAGTAATTAATTAGGTTACTGCTTAAATGTTAATAACAAATTTGGAAAATGGAAATATTAGCTGGATCACAAACCCCATCAACTCTCATCTCCAAATTCTGTCACTCTACTTACTGTACCATGTTATGTGGGACATTAATATGATTATCACTTTAAAAAGAAATTGCTACCAAATGGGTTTTTAAGAATTTAAAGAATTATTATTTAGGAAATATCTAAATTAGTGGGTTAATACTTATGTGCCATATTATAGACTGAAGTTATTTTGTCTAGCAAACAATGTTCCTTAACTATCATAGATACCATTCTAAATAAAAACTACAGTGTTCCTCTATTCCACATAAGCCAAATCTTTTTGTAAAAATTTGCTAAAGCAATCATCATTAATTTATACCCACAATTTCAATTAACAACCAATTATTTACTATAATGATCTTTAAAAAAAGAAATTTAATTTTTTAAAAATAGTCATCATTTTTTAAATGGTGTTCGTTTTATAAAAATAATGCTGTCATAGAATATTAGTAACATTATCAGAAGATATTGACATTCATGCATAAAAAATGTACATTACAGGATTTATTCATTATATACAGTAATTAGGTTTTGATTATACAGTACTGATTATGTGATTGAAATAACTAGACGTATTACTACTATGCTTATCTAATTTTTATTCAGTATCTTACAAAATAATCTGTACAATAATTTAGGACACATCTAATTAAGATGAAACTTAACAGTAAAAAAACACATACAAATTTCATTCAGTACTTAATCAAAACAAACTTTGAATAAATATAACAAACAAAATGACGTTCCTTTTATTTGACCGTTTGATTGCCCATGACAACAATTATTGGGAGAAGAGGGTTTTTTGGGGCTATGTTTAAATAAAAATTTTAGTTACTTCTTTTATTTTACATTTGATTGCCAATGACAACAATTATCAGGAGAAGAAGGGCTGTACGTTTAAATAAAAATTGAAGTTACTTCTTTTATTTTTGACATTTGACGAAGGCCATTTGGAATCCTTAAAATAAGCTTGCCTTTACGAAGTGAACATTTCCATCGGCCACAACGAGTCTTACAAATGAAAGTTGGAAGATGTTTTTGGACCCCAAATCTGAATATATTTGCTGCACAATCCAATCTTTTCTTTCAGCAGCAGGATGATTCTTTTTTCTGCTGTAAAAATATTCCAGCACCGGCTTCTGTGTCTGGCAATTCCCATCTTTTCAAGTTGTCTGTTGTTGGAATTAGCCATCTTCTTGGTCTCGGAAAATTTCTCGCTAAAACGTGACTCAAAGTGTGATCATTTAAAAAATTTATGCTACCCCACCCTAATCGAGAATTTAGGAGGCTTATAGCTTTATGAAGAACAATCACGACACTGTTTAAATTGTTAAAAGGTAACAGTACATCAATTTGTCTTTTAAAAAAAGGCCCCAATGAAAATTTAAATACTTTTGACACGATCAAATTAACACACCCTCGTACGATATTGTTACATAAAATGCATAACACAGCATTACGATATAGTGCGTGACACAAGCAACTATGGCATTTTCCTCTGCTTTTAGCATCGGAAAAAGCCACACCGTTAGCCGCTAAGCCGAGTTAACACTCTTTCTAGATTTTATCGTAGAAAGAAGACTTAACTCCAAGTTAACACTCTACCTTTTAGCGTCAAAACAAGACTTAACTCCGAGTTAACAATCTTTCTAGGATTTATTTTAGAAAGAATGCTTAAAGGCTTGGGTGCGGCCATGGAAACGGCATATTTTTAGAAATTTAGCTAGAAATAGCGCCACCCACAGCTGACACGAAGATCAGATGAGAACCATTAATTACAAAAAGAAAAAAGAAACATTATTGACAAAATATAAAATGAATCAAAAACAAAATTTAAGACTATATTGTTAACTTTATTTTTTTTTAATGTTTTTTTTTAATTTAATGAATTTTAATTCAGTAGAATTTCAGTCTCTATAATATAGAGCTCACAAATGACACTCAGGAAATTATTGTTTGTAATAAAAATTATATCAACTGAAATGTTTTTATTTATTACATTTATATTCAAATTTCTACTTTTTTTTAAGCTTTATTTTTTAAAATTAGATTTTAAACATTTTTATATTTGAATTTAGTGTAACAAATTATTATTTATTTTTTTGCCATAGGAAATTATTATACTTTTTATATGAGATTTTTAATTTACCAAATGTTTTGGGAAACCAATTTAACTCACTGCCTGTGACAAAATTGTATATTCACTTTAATGTACAAATTAATTAGTAATAATATATGAACTTTTTAAAAATGAAATATCCTGATTGTACTTTAATTTGGATAATTTAGTGATGAAATTGATATGAATTATCCCCAAATAATCACTGGGTAGCACTATGGCAGCAATCACTTAGCTGTATGTAATGAGAGAAGGTGGTAGGTAGTATCTAGCTTTGTTTGGAATCCTGTTTACTTAAAGACAGGAGAGGCTAAAAAATGGGTAAGTAAATTAAAATTTTGCTAAGTATATAGCAAGCAATAAGTTATAAAATTATATAACATTTTTTTTATTTGCCAAAATATTTGCATCTCTTCAAAGAAATATCTAGGATCATACACTTTTATTTTTTTTTCAAAGCTTTTTTGTGATAATTTGGGTTAGTTTATTTAATTTTCTCATTTTTATTGTTGGAGAGCACAAAATTAAAACTGAAAATAAAATTGAATTATATCTTAATAAAATTATTTAATCACAATATTAAATAACATCCATACTAATTATTTATGTTTAACCATATATTGTTTATCAGTTATTAAGTGAAATAATGTATGTATATGCTAACAATTTAATGAGTATTTGTTTAAACTACGGTGCCATATATATTATCATGCAGTAAAATCTATACAATTGGTCACAAAAAGTGTCTATTATTTTCATTTTGGGGAATGTTTAGGTTGTTTTTATTATTTTATGTTTTTTATTATTCCCAAGAGCAATTCTCTTCATCTTATTTTAGAGATATCGATACTTGTCTTATAGATAAAGATGCCGTTGGATGGCACCGTTTTCACTCTAAAACTATAAAATATGATCATTCCCAGGCTGTTGATTATAATAATTTTGCTGTGCTTTTTTTGTAATGTGAAAATAAAAACAAAACAAAATCGTCTTTTATAAATATTATTTTTTATTAACGTATACAATTTAAATGATAATAATAAATGTAAAATAAAATCAACAAATTACAATTTGATTCGTGTTTTTTTCTATCGTATATTTTTTTACTTGTGTTACGGTTTTTTTTTTTATCAATTTTCTATCGGATATTTTTTTACTTGTGTTACGACTTTTTTTGTTGTTGTTGTTTAACTAAAAAATAATAATTGTAATAAAAAGTAAAATTTCTTAGTGTATTTTTTATTTTTTACAGACAAAGAGATATTACGGCTATTTTTTTACTTCAAATAGAATGAAAATAAAAAGTAAAAGTTGTTACGGTTAGGTTTAGGGTTAGTTTTAGGGTTAGCTTTAGGGTTAGGTTTAGGTTTAGGGTTAGTTTTAGGGTTAGTTTTAGGGTTAGGGTTAGTGTTCTGTTGTTTGTAATGCTAAAATAAAATAATTCAAAATCATAACCGTACTCGGACAAAAGAAAGAAACTCAAACTTTTTTAAGCAACAACAAACACATATAAATGTCTTCTTTACTTATTAAACATGTTTATAATATTTGCTTTTTATGAAATTTACAAAAAATCCTGTATATTTGTACTTTTCTTACTGGATATTTTTTTGGTACCACTTTTTTTTAATTCAAAAATATACACACTGTAGAATCTTCTTTGAATCTTCTTTGTCTCGTGGAATGTTACGAACAGTACATTACTTGATGTGTTACCTAGTTGCAACTCACTAAAAACATAGATATTTAACATTTTCCCAATTAAAACTTCAACAGAGTTCGTTGTAAAAAGTCTTAGAAATATTACTTTAAAACTTCTGAACATTTCAATACTTTAAAATTAAAAAAAATCCAATGAAAACAACATTTCCATCCAATTCAAATACAAACTCTCTCATTAAGTCGTAACTATTTTATAAACTGTGCGAATTCGGAAAATGTATTAGCTGCGATGTGACATACATACTGTACTGCGATGCGACATAGTGGCCTGCATTCTGTAGCACAACAAAAAAGTTGTATTATAGAAAATGCGGGTTCGAACGTGTCGGCCACAGAAACAGCATTTTTATGTGTTTTAGTGCGAAAACCACACCATAGAACGGTGTCTTTAGCTATAAGATGAGCACCGAGATATCTTTTATGAGATTGAGTAATTGTTCAACACAACTGAAATAGTGCTATAACACCCCATCTCTAGACTATTTTCCGGCTTTAGCTTTTATTAGTGAGAAAGCATATATGCATATAGAAAACACATTTTACTTCTTTGTAATCCTAAGATCTTAAACCAAGGCCATGTTGCTTACATAGTTACATAAATCTGACACATAGGCATTTTCTATGTATTTTAAAGATCTTAGTTTTATATCAATTTCAGACCTCATTTAGGCTTTGGTTAAAAAAGATAATGCTATTGCAAGAAAATGGATTCTTGTATTGCCTTATTATTAATACTTACATTGGATAACAATATTATTGTAAAATGAGGTCGTTAACAGGCAATCACAGTCTGACAACAGTAATTATTATTCCAAATGATGTCATAAAAGCAATCTATTCCTTTATATTATGTTGAATATTTATGAATCGATAGATTGTCATTCTTATAACCAACTAATTAAGATAATAGTTTGATATCTAAAGCAAATAATTACTTACATTAGACTTTATATATATATATAAACACATATGAACGATATTTCTACTATTAACGTAAAAGAAAAAAAAATCACTAAACTTAATTTTAAAAAAAGAAATATGTTTTATAATCTTTTTGGAAGAATAAAAAAATTTCAGTTCGGAGTATGAAAATGGCTTTATCCATCCTAGAGATCCACAAGCTTAATTTGTTCATATTAGTTTTTTCAATCACTCACTACATCTATCGTTCAAAACATAACAGATACAAAGCGTGTTGCAGTTATGTCTTTGCTAGTATAAACAATATAGTATAAACAATCGAAAGGTGTGTTTGTTCGGAGATCAAGTGATATTCAAATCCCAAAAATATTAAGCGTTTGAATCCAATAAGCTACCACTGTGCTAAATCACAACAGAATTAAATAATATCTGTAATAAGAGAAATAGAACATTGGCCTAAAATTCAAAATATGAATATTCATGTACTTTTAATTATAAATTATTAATCCTTTATTCATATAAGTACATGATACTTTTGATAAAATAAACACATTATTAAAAATCTGTTATATCTCAAAATATCCATTACTATTTTTTATAACTATAATAGTCTGTGCACAATAATAGTTAACACATTCACCTGCTAGGTTCATGACTTGGGTTCTATTGCGAATTTTTTTTTTCTACAGATTTCATGCCAGCTTAAAATATTTTTTTTTCAGAGCAACGCAGATAGTTATCTAATTATTGATTGGTGAATATATTAGTTAGAGCGTTTAAAAATCCCAAGTTAAACTGAGTTGGATAGTCCTTCATTGTCCATGAAACAAAAATATATTGGTAACATAACATTATTGTTTTCTACTATTAGGGAAATTATCTTACTACTAAGATCTCTGATTATTAATTCAAAAATATTAAAACTTGAGAATGTGATATAATAAAAATGAAATTTTCAAAGACATAAATTTTAAACAACAAACCAATTTTGAACAATTTGAAAATATTTATGTTACCGGTAGTAACAACATTCTGAAATCCTAATACTATAATTACTGGTTCTTGACCGTATTACCCCACCTAATGTGTATAAATACAGATAAATTTTCTAATAAAATTTACTATCTTGGTTGTAGTTATTGTTTAGCGTTCATTTGTAACTATTTATTTTATGTTGTGATAATTTTTTAACAACTGTAAGCGCAAATCAACGTCTTATTAGTCATTTGTTCATTTTTAACTTGGATGCGTTGTTATGATTTGTTGGTTCGAAGACAGATTTATTAAGAATAAACGACAACGTTTTTTTTTAAAATAGAAAAAAAAAAAAGAGTAATATTTTCTTATCTTCTTATAAGAATAATCTGTCTTATGTCAGTTCCTATCTAGTAGCTTTCTAACGATAAATAACTCGAGTTAACAAGCATTTCTGCTTTTAAACAGACCGCACTGCCGAAAGACAGTGACAGATCTCTCACACACCATCTGCAAACCTTATCTTTAATATCTAAAGTTTTATACGATTATTTTTTAATAAAATAAAGCAAAAATGAAAAATTTTATTAACATTTTTAATTGTCTAGATTTAGTAGCACTTTTACATCAGACTTTTTGTTGTTGCTATTATTTTTGTGTCTCAGTTAACACTTTTTTATGTATTCATTCGAATATAAGTAACTTTTTACAGCAATTTTACAGGAAGAATTTAAGGGATTTAAATGGGAAGTTAAATGAATAAAAATAGAGATTACTTAAATCGTCTAGATTTTGCACATGACGTGTTTGTTTTGGAAAATAATGCTTAAGACCTTCAGGAAATAAATGCTAATATAATGAAATATACAGTATTTTTAATCAGATTATTATATACTGACAAAATATAATAATTGAAATTAATCAGAGAATTAAACTTAGATGAAATGCATTTGGTAAAAATAATAATGTTAAAATGAAAAATTCTAGATGTGGGGAAAAAAGAAGCTATTTTAATATATATGTATATATGCAGTTAAGTCTTAGACCCTCAACAGAAAAGCAATACAAAAACTTTAAATTATAGAGTGAAATATGAAGAGATTTATATTGGAACTAACAGGGAAAGTGAAATTAAACAGCAACAAACTTTCTGTAAAGTAGTGCCACCCAATGCAAGCCTTATTAATCATTGGATGCAAATAAGTTTGTGCATAAAATCCCTATTTAATGCCTACTCATCCAATACTCCCAGATAGTTTTTAGCCTGCACAGAATATTGGAAGAGTAGGCACTAGATAGGGATTTTATGCACAAACTATCTTGCACCATTGACTACTAAGACTAACGTTGGATGGAATTACTTTAAAATGAATTTTTTAAGCATAGAAAATGGTGATTATGTGGTGGAAAGCAAAATACTTGGATAAAAAAACAAATAGATATCATAAATATCATTAAAAAAGAGATAATAAAAATGAAGTTAATGCTGGATATAGTTTTAAAAAATATATCAATAGATGACCAATTGAAGAGTAAAGTAGATCCCAAAAGATTGTAAAAGATCTAGAAATAAAATCAAAAAAATTGATTGAAATTTGGAGTTATTTTTATTCTGCAGTAGATTAATAATATTTGAAAATGATAATAATTGTGTGTTTTAAATAGTTTATTATTATTATTGTTTATTTAATTGCTTTTTTAATAATTTCTTTGAAAGTTATTATATCAAAGTTAGATAGGATTAAGACTTATAAAACTGCATATTTTTAACAAAATCTTTTGCAAGATAACGTCTTTAATGTTCTGATTCTTTTTCTAACTTTTGTGAATCTATTACTTTGATTTATATTAATACTCTCTCATTTTATGTAAATATCTATTTTCATTTTGCAGTATTTCTTGTATAATAAAATGACTTCAAAGTTTTTTTACTAATAAAATAAATGATCTTAGAGCTAATTATCAGAAAATGGAATAATGTTAGAATACCTAAATGCCAGTTTGAACTAGGAATCAGTTTAAAAACTTTTATATTTGAATATTCCATTTACAATTATTCTAAATCACATATTCAAGCTTTCTGTTAAAATGCAGACCTGGATTCAAATTTTTTTCTAGCAATGGATACATATTAAATGCTAGAAAGTAAACTTTGAATCTAAAAAGCCTTTCAGAGATGTTACTATTAACTTTCAAAATATTAAGGTTGTGCAGGAGTTGTTATAATGCAATAGTATCTACCCACATATAAACATATTATATAAATTCATCCACAAATACTGTATTTAAAATAAGGACTCTATGATAATAGTAGTTTTTAAGTAAGTACATAAATGATTACTCATTTTTTTTTTTATTAGTTTAAAGATTACAGTATTTCTTTTAACTCTAGATACATAGTTACATTTTCTATTAAAAATCAAATATATCTTTCACTATTTATATATTCTCTAAATTTTATTTAACAGTTTAATTTCCCCCTCATGCCTAAGTTTTTGCATTTTTAAAAATCACAACTATTGATTTTACACTTCAATATATAACTATAGTCGCTGTAAAAATTATGTGAATAAGTGCTAATTTGTTTTTTCTCTGACCCAATGTCTTCTCTAATGATAAATAAACTGCCTCAGCATTTATTTAATAAATTCACTTTCATCATCATCATCATCAACCATTATCAATCCACTGCAGGATGAAGGTCTCTCCAAGTTCAATCCATCTTTTCCGATCTTTAGCTTCTCTTCTCCACATCACCCCTGCAAACTTTCTTATTTCATCCATCCATCTCACATGTGGTCTCTTTCTGGGTCTTTTACAATCTCTTGGAATCCAGTTTAAAATTTCAATTGTCCATCTATTATCATCTCTTCTAGCAATATGTCCAGCCCAACTCCACTTCAGTCTTTTAATTTTTTCAAGGAGATCAGTAACACCTGTTTGTTCTCTTACCCATACATTGCATTTTCGATCTCTTCTTGTTACTCCCAACATGCATCTCTCCATACTCCTTTGAGTGGTTTGAAGTCTCTGTATTGCTCTTCTATTAAGTGTCCAAGTCTCAGATCCATAAGTAAGAACTGGCAAAACACATTTATTAAAAACCTTCCTTTTCAAACACAGAGGTATATTTCCTTTTAGTATCAAGTTATTTCTACCAAAAGCACTCCAACCAAGTTTAATTCTATGATTAATTTCATCCATTATGTTTCCATCTGTATTAATAATCTGACCAAGGTATTTGTAACTGTTAACTTCTTCTAATTCATCATAATCAATCTTTATTTTCATATTTCGAGAAAATCTATTAAACATTACTTTAGTCTTTTCAACATTTATCTTTAGTCCTACTTTCCTACTTTCATCTGATAACTCCTGCAACATTTCCTGTAACTCTAAAGCATTATTTGCAAAAACAACTACATCATCTGCAAAATCTAAATGACTTAAATAATCTCCATTTACTTTCACTCCTTTAGCTTCCCATTTTAATCCACAAAATACTTCTTGCAGCACTGCTGTAAAAAGTTTTGGAGATATGGAGTCACCCTGTCTTACACCCTTCTCAATGTTGACTTTCCTACTATCATTATGTAATCTAATTGTTGCTGTTGCATTTTTATAAATATTCTTTAAAATATGACAATATCCTGGATCTATACCTTGATGATCCAATGCTTTAATCACTGAAGAAATATTTATAGAATCAAATGCCTTTTCATAATCTACAAATCCTAAGCATAATGGCAACTCATATTCATTTGTCCTTTCTATAACTTCTCTCAATACCTGGATATGATCTACTGTACTAAAACCACTTTTAAATCCAGCTTGTTCTCTTGGTTGGTGGAAGTCCAGTGTTCTCTGTAGACGAGTTGTAATTATCTTAGTAAAAATTTTGTATAAAACTGATAAAAGACTGATAGGTCTGTAATTTCTAATATCTTCTTTATCACCTTTTTTAAATATTAATATTAATACCACATTCTTCCAATCATCTGGTACATCTTTATCATTTAGACATTTAGAATATAACTTTGCTAAAAAAAATTCTATTTCTTCACCTGCTTCTTTTAATATATCAATTATAATTCCATCATTACCTGGAGCCTTCCCTTTCTTCATAAATTTAATTGCATGTCTCACCTCCTCATTCAAAATTCTGGGCAATTCAGAAGATATAATAGGTATAGGAGGTACTTGTTCTTTATTACTATATAATTCTTGATAGAAGTCTTCTACACATTTCATGATGTCATCTCTCTTTTTAGTAATAATGCCATCTTTTTTTCTTATTGCAGATATAAATTTCCTACCAATACCAAAATGTTGTTTTACACTCTTTAGACTTTTATTCTCTTCTACAGCTTTCCTTGCTAGTTCACAATTATACTTTCTTATATCATTTTCAACTCTTTTCCGCACCATTTTACAACATTCAAGATATTCAATCCTTTTTAATGCATCATTTTTGTATATCTTCATATTCCTTCTTTTCTTCATAAATTCTCTAGTCTCAGTAGAAATTTTATTGGTCAATTCCTGCTTTTTTCTACCAGCTATCTTTGTGGCAGTTTTTAAAAGTGTATCAGTTATTTTCCTATTAGTTTCATTCAACTCTGAATCTTGTTCAAAATCTACTAATACTTGAAACCGATTGGTAAGTTCTAATTTAAATTCATTAGAATGTTTCTGAAGATTAGGAATATCAATTGTAAATATTGTTTTTCTTAATAATTTTTGTCTCTCTACTTTTGCATTAACATGTATCTTACATCTTACTAATCGATGATCACTTCCTGTGTTAAATTTATTAAGAACATTACAATCTTGAAATATGTATTTTCTGTTAGTCAAAATATAGTCCAATTCTGCTGTACCTTCATTTGGATGCTTCCAAGTCCATTTTCTTTTAACCTTTTTCTCAAAAAAAGAATTCATAATATAAAGTTTTTCTTTTTCTGCAAATTCCACAAGTCTATGTCCTCTCTCATTTCTATTACCATAACCAAAATTACCTACAGCATTTTCATCTTTCATTTGTTTACCAATTCTAGCATTAAAGTCTCCCATAACAATTTTAAAATGTTGTTTACTCTGATCAAAAGCCTTTTGTACATCCATATAAAAATCTTCTACTACTTCATCACTATGAGAACTTGTTGGGGCATAAACCTGAATTATCTGCATTTGGTATCTGCTATTAAGTTGTAAAACTAATCTTGCCACCCTGTCCAAAACACCATCAATCTCTACAATGTTATTCTTCCATTTTTTATTTATAATGAATCCTACTCCACTTGTATTTCCAATATTTGTGCCTCTATAGTAGAGTACATGTCCACTTTTTAAATGAATTGTTTCTTCACCTTTTCTTCTAACTTCACAAAGTCCAATAATGTCCCATTTAATATAAGATAGTTCTTCTTCTAACTCTTGCAATCTTCCTTCACTTGAAAGTGATCTGCAGTTGTAAGTACCTAAATAAAAAGTCGTCATCAAATGGCAGCCTGAGTCCGCAATCAGGGGATTCTTAGCACCCTCTGCCTTCGGCCACCAACCGCTGCCTTGGTTGGTGACTTTACAAATGTCTATTTAAGGCAAACACTCTTTAATAGTAAAAAAAGTATTCAGTAAATATACAAATAATTACTAACCACTTTTTATTACTTTAGAAATTATCATATGTCTTAAATATAAACTTTAATATTTTTATTATTTAACTGTTCATTGAGATAATTTGGTTAATTGAAAAGATTGTTTCAATTAAAATGCATGCTAAAAACCATTTCTGTACTTTCCTCCACTGTTTTAGTAGATGAAGACTTTTTTGGAGATTTTATAAACTTTTAACATGATTTTTTATGTATTGTACTGAATAGTTTCTCTATGCAGAAAACTAATAGAGGGAACAATCCAAAACACTTTTTACTTTCATTTTATAACTGTAAAAATCTTCGTTATAACACAATATAACTTTTATATTTACTATACAAATATAGGTTAGCATGCATAGAAAAAAAACTTTGTTTTTTCTCCCCATTGCATAATTAAATTATTTTTAATCACAGAATCTAACCATTTTAAAACATAATTAAACCATAATAATTCTGGATTAATGAAAAATGAAAATCAGAATATTATCAATCTCTGTTTATTATTTTTAATGATTTAATTGTAGCAAGTTTTTATTTATTTAAAAAATATGAAATTGAAATAATATAGTTCCAGTTTAACGACTGTGTTAGTAAAAGACATTATTCTATTTACTATATATGTTTTTTTAAATGTTGATAAGAATACGCTTTTAAAAAAATAACTAATATATAATGAGTGATTGCGTGGGAGATCATGTGACATGTGTTATGAAAGCCTGCATAAAATTTTCATTGACTTGACCAAACTATTACTTTATTTGAGAATTGCTCCAGAAACCATTAGTTTTTGTGTCATTTCTCTCACGCTTCAATAACCAGCATAAGTTTATTGAATAAATACTAAAACACACACACACAATTTATATTTATGTGGCCAGGTCATGTGAACAAAATTGGTAGCTGCCTAGCATTTTCCTGGCTATCTTCATTTGTTTGTTATTTTAATTCAAGGTAATATCGAATAATTTATTATGTCTAATAAACTAATTATTAATAAAAGGTTTGGTCATTATTTTATATAATGCACTAGTGTCTATACCACAATAAAATAGTTAGTATAGATATTCTTCATATTCTGATATGTGTAGCAACTGAGTACACTAGTAACCTTCATTAATAGTCTATATTTATTGAGAATATTGCTATTTTTATTTTCTAAAGCCAAATACTTTTCAGTTCGTAGGTAATTATAATTGCAAAGCATATTCAGTATAACAGAAATAAACAGAAAAATATTTTTATTTACTTTGTAGAAATCAAATCTTAAAATATTACTTCTTAACCAAGTAGTCTAAACTCCTAAACAATTTCTTCCATTCATCTTTCAATATTAGAAGTGATCGCTAATTTATTCCATTAATAATTATTTTTAAACACTTTTTATTCATTTCTGATTAAAAGGTTGGAGTATTAAATTATCTCATTTCTCTATTCAGAATCTCATTTTAATCATTCTTTTTCTCCCACTTAGCTTTTCCAGTACTCTCAGATCATTATTAACTCATTTAATTTTAATTCCGAACTTTTAATTAGGTCTCTCTTTTTAGATAATATTTGTATTCTTTTTTTTTTTTTTTTGTCCAATAGTCTAATTACTTCTCTCTTAATATTGTCTCTTTTTTATATACAGTACATTCATTGATTGGCAAGTGCCAAATTTTGTGGTAATATTTTTGATACCTTCCATTTTACATAAATATATTAATAATTATTATCAATCATTTATTAGGTTAAAGATTATTTCAGACAAATGCTTTATATAATTCTAATACGACATTAAAATAAATCTTTTTTTTTTTATTGATAAACTTTCAGTTTGTCTTTGCAGTTCTCACTTTGATTAAATTTCTTCAAATACTTTCTTATTATTTAAAAGTCAAGCGTTGGTAGCCGAGATGTCAGCGGTTTCGCTTCCCGACCGATGTTTTGACATAAAGGGAAAAAAGTAGTATTCTGTTTAGAAATTGTCTTTTTTTATTAATTCTTTTATTTTCACTACATAATATTGTTGCAATTATTAATATAGTTTCATATGAACTTTTTAAAATATATATATTCATCTTTTAGCTATAGGCACTTATAAATATATCTACTGGAAGATGAAAAAAGGAAAATATGAATAAAACTATTTTTTTTTTGGTAAAGATAAAAGATATATTAAAAAGATTCAGGTATATATTTTAATAACAAATATTTTAGACTAATTTAAATATAATAAAATTATCAAAATATTTTATTTACTGCAAAGTTAAAATAGTTAACTTTTTTGTTTTTACTCTACGCAGAAATAGGAAGGGGGGGGGGAGATACTTTTAAGCTTTGACAATGAAGCTATATGCTCGAAATGTATTAGATTAATAAATAAATAATATATTATTGTTGTTTACATTAATTCGTTCGACAAGCAAGATAAAAAATGTAGCAATTTTTTTGTGTTTTAGAAAAACGGTTACTGTAAATTGGAAAAGATAGTATACCAAAAAAAAAAATTTTTTTTTTTCCATTATTTAAAATAGATTATATAATTCCAATAGTTTTTAAACTTTTCTCAAAAAAAATGTAATTCAATATAAATAATACACCCAACAACATATACTAAGAAAAGCTTGTTTAATACTTTAAAATAAAAATGCTAAATACATCATCATAGTATGCCAGCATTCTTTGACTAATTAGCTACGAGTATGATTATCAGTTAGCCGAAAGCATGTGCAGCATACTATGTTGATGCATTTAGCATTTTTATTTTAAAGTATTAAACAAGCTTTTGTCAGTATATATGTTGTATGTATTATTTATATTGAATTGAAGTAGATTAATGGAAAGCTATTTGGTGAAAGAATGGATCTACATAGTTTGAATTAGGAGGTGAAGATCATGGTTCAGTAGTCAGCTCTTTTTGATAGAATGGTTATCAGTATGACTTGATCTTCATAATATTATATACCACAATCTATTTTCAGTTAGATAACTTAATACAACCACGGCAACAAGGTTTTCTGATTTATTAATATGTATTTTCTCATAACTGATGGCTAAAAAATTATTATAAATAAAAAAATAAAAGATAATAATTTAGTGCTGCAGCATTATGATACCTCTTACACCAGTAAAGAACATTGCATTATACTACAATCATATTTTTGTTTTATGATCAAGATACTTAACTTTAAACTTGGATCTTGAGTTTTCAATTAAATGCAGTTAAATATATATCAATTAGAAAATATTTTATTACTAGAATTTTCTACAAGATAATTACCTAAAGATTTAAATTTGCTGAAAAATTCTCAGCTATCTGATTATTTCAAAATTTTACCTGGATTAAAACTTCATATTATTAGCATAACAGACAAGCTGTTATACCATGAAGCTTTATGTGAATAAGATAAAGGCATGACAAACAATTATTTCATGATATTTAATAGTAATCTAGAGCTTTATATGCATGACATCAGATTACCACTCTCCATACAGTAGTGCCACCAAATGCAAGTCTTTATAAATCAGTGGATGTGTAAACATATGGAATGGTGATCATAATGTCTAATGTTAAAAAGAATAAGTTTGTAAATTAAAAAAAGAAAAAAATACTAAGATATCAGTGAAGATGAAATATATAAAAAAATAAATCATAGTACAAAAATTTGTTTACTAATATATTCATATATTTGTGAGATATACTTAAAATTCCTATTTCACCACTCATTCTTGAAACAGTGAATGAAGACATTTGAAAAGTTAAATAACATCCAAAATAAGCATTTGGTGCTGAACCAGTTGGTCCAGATAACATCTCTTATATGCAATCTTATCACTTGTTTACTATTTTATCAATATCAAATTATTAAGTATATTTTTAAAAAAATTTCAAATAGAAAAAAAAAAGAAGCTGAATTAGATTTAAAGTTTATATCTGGATTAAGTATAATCTGCAGTTTAATAAATGATTAGTAATAATCTTTAAAGTATCTATTTAAAATGGTTGGTCTCAAAGTGATGAGTGCAGAAAGTCAAAGTGTAACAATTATATATGAGTGCATTTAAACTATAACAGCCTCAAATAGCTTACTATAAGGCAATGTTTTCACCAGTGAATCTTCATAAAAAAATTATAAAGGAAAATTTTACCAGACAAGTTAATTTTCAGGTAATACAAGTTCTGTAATTGTGCTCTCTACTAATATCTAGACACCAGTTTCTTAGCTAGTAAATAGATGGTCATCTGATTTAGATATAATCTGACTCACTAGAAAAGTACATCTTAAGTTTATTTGGACATATTTAGCTACCTTAAAAATATTTACTTTGAAAAATTTTTGAAGTTTTTAAAATTGGCAGACATTTATTTGCTTATCCTAATGAGTTACATCTTTCTCTTTACTTATGTAGAAGGAAATTAACTTTCAAATCTGTGCTGTTTATTTTAGTGCATAAATCTACATGCATTCACCCATCAGTAAGAGTTTTAAAAACACAAGTGAATCACTTGAGCTTAATCTTATATAAGCCAACCCTCACTGATCATGCTAAACTCATGATTTGGTCCTATTTTGTGCTTGATATTTTAATAGGCAACTGAATTGTACAAATTTTATTGATATATCACAGAAGAAAGTTTCTCATTTTTAACCACCTGTTATTAAGCATATGTTAGTTCAGAATGTATATAAATTAATAGTTTAATGCTGTATATATATCATCACCATCATCAACA